>NW_023590825.1:1398022-1621798 GCF_014843425.1 Jatropha curcas
GTGAAGCCACAAAACTACAAGACCCTGAATCAACAAGACATACGCCAAATCATGGAAGAAGAGATCTCTAACATCTCTAAACTCCTTTCTTTATCAAAACCTGAAGCAAGTTTCGCTACTTCAATTGGTCTGTCACTAAACTTTATGACCTCTGGTTTGTCAATGAGTCTGCAATTCGTGAAAAGGTGGCTTGTTAATCAAACCAGAAAATAAACTGAAGGAACATGATGAAGATGCTTGTGGTATTTGTTTTGAATATTTTTCTGCTAATGAAATTACTCTGCTGGTTGTGGCCATCCTTATTGTGAACAATGCTGGACTGATTATATTAGCACATCTATTAATGATGATGGTTAGCTTCTTTATCTCTAAGATGCCCTGAACCATACTGTCGCGTCGCGGTGTGTAAAGACATGATTGATTCAATTGCATCTAAAGAGGATAGGGATAAGTATTCTCAGTGGTGGATTAAGTCTTACATTGAAGAAAGTAAGAGTAAAAAACGGTGCCCTGGCGCGAATTGTGATCATGCAATTGAGTTTATTCGTAGGGTAAATGGCAGCTTCGATGTTACTCGTAGTAATTGTTTTACTAGTTTTTGCTGGAACTGTGTAGAGGAAGGTCACCGTCCTTTGGATTGTGAGACTGTTAAGAAGTGGATTTTAAAGAACAGTTCAGAATCTGAGAATGTAACTTACATAGTAGCATACTGCAAGCCTTGTCCAAGCTGCAAAAGACCAATCGGAAAAAATGCAGGGTGTATGCAAATGACTTGTGGAGTCTGCAGATATGAATTTTGATGGATATGCTTGACTGAAATCAACCACATTCATTGTTGCAATGCATATACAAGCAATTCTGCAGAGAAGCGAAAGATGGCAAAGCAATCTTTAGATAAATACACACATTATTTTGAAAGGTGGGATGCTAATCGAAAGTCGAAAATAAAAGCTGTTGCTGATTTTCAAAAACTGAAGAATACCCAATACAAGCAGCTCAGTAATAATCTTGGCATGTCTGATGTCTGTTTCGATTTTATAACCAAAGCTTGGCAGCAAGTAGTTGAATGCAGGAGGATATTGGAGTGGAGCTATGCATATGGATATCCTTGCCTGATGAAGAGAAAGTAAAGAAACGATTCTTTTGAGTACTTACAAGGGGAAGCAGAATCTGGATTGGAAAAGCTTCATATATAATTTGGTAGGGGAAGAGGTGAAACAGTATCTGAATAATAACAATGCATCAAAGGATTTCATTGAGTACCGGAAAAATGTGGTTCAATGACTACTGTGACTGGGAATAATTTTGAGAAGGTGGTTAAAGCACTGGAGAATGGTCTGTCTGAAGTTGGTGATCGTTCCAGCAGGTCCCGATTTTACATAGATGATGAGTGCTGGTTTTGCGATCGCTGTACTTATGCTAATCCCATTTCTCCCAAGGAATGTCAAATGTGTGTAGCTAGCAATTAATGATTTATAATTATGAATTCCAGGAAGAGATTAGTTAGATAGGACCATGTTCTTGAATTTATTATTAGGAAGGAACAGTAGCTGCTTTAATAATACTTACAATTTATTAATAAGGTTTTCTTATACTTGTTTCTATTGTTGTTCAGCTTTTATATATTTTTCTATATCATGGATGGATTCACGACAATGTTCAAAAATTCTATTTTTATAGTCTCTTCTTTTTAATATGATATAGGGATATAGGTCATGTTCTGCAAATTAACTTCAAACAGTTCAGTGCTGCAAAATTAATTGTTTAGTTGTTTACGAAGCTGGTTTCGGCAACTTCTTTAAAAATAACTTGGTTGTTTGACAGTTAACAAACCCGAGTCATGAGAGTAAGAAAAATTTTCAATTTCTAGGTGGGTAAAGAATTCACCTAAAAAAAAAATTTATGAAAGAAAGAAAATCAAAGTGAGAAAATTTTCAATTTATGGGTCGGTAAGTAAGGAATTCATCCAAGAAACCTACAATTGAATTGATATTGACAATTATTTTCACCATTAACAAATTAATTGGATTTTGCAAGTGATCAGATCTTCTATATGCAATTAGATGGGTAATTATTCTTCCGCATTGTAATTGAAATCTCTCAAAACAATTTTTTCCTTCTTTTGGGTAAAGCTAAAAGACAGATTATTTCACTGTGTTAAGAGTTCCAGAACCGTCAAGGGCCGAACTCAATTTTGATCGCCATATTACACGACGCACGTTTGAGACAAGCATTAACGACAAACGAGTGGTATGTCGCTGAGCTGTAAACGACAGCTCAATCAAAGTTATGCCTATGCCCACCTATTCCTTGTCGTTTGACAGACGCTTGGTAGCAACATTACGGCCCCTGTGGCAGCTTCTTCACAGCATTAGCACCAGATCAAGTATAGCAATTAACGATTAGAAGGTACAAACGAACAACATTTGGAAACATTCAATCACTAGTAAGTCTTTTTACATGAACCAAGAAACAAGGCCTTGAATCTGCTAATTCTACCCTTCGTTTGTTTCCCATCAAATAACAAATTAACTTCCTTCAGCAAATCTAAAATAATTTAGAAAGTCACACCATTATTGCGTGCATGTTTCTGTTGCTCTTCCACTCCACTATAAATAATAACATGAAGAAAGAAAGAAATTCAATCAAATTAAAAAGATGGGTTCATACAGAATCAGTTTGGTTTTCATAATAGGAATCATATCAGTACTAATTATGCAGAGTGTTAACTGCAGCAATGAAGATCTTGGAGGTCCTAGCATTTTCGATAACTACGAGTTTGCATGGGGTTCTGACCATGTTCGAACATTCGGCGGTGGCACAGACGTTCAAATATTTCTCGACCAGTCATCCGGTCATGCTATGATTTTAGAACAATGAATTTTTAAATTTCATTTCCCCAGTCAGGATGAATTTATATTACTGATAAAATTCTAACACATCTAATGTAACTAAACAGGTGCACGTTTTGAATCCAAGGCGGCATACGGGGGAGGTTACTTTAGCATTGAGATCAAAGTACCAGGCAGGAACTCAGCTGGAGTTGTTACAACTTTTTATGTAAGATTTTTGATTCCTAAGTGCATTTGGAATTTCCATACCAAACGTTTTAAGAATTACCTTACTTCAATTTTCTTGGATAGTTGACTTCAGTGTCGGAAAATGGCCATGATGAGTTGGATTTTGAGTTTCTGGGCAACAAAGAAGGCCAACCTGTGTATTTACAAACCAATGTATTTGCAGAGGGTAAAGGGGAGAGGGAGCAAAGATTCAAATTATGGTTTGACCCCACAGCAGATTTCCATCGATACACTATCTTTTGGAACCAACATATGATAGTGTAAGAAAATGTTTGTTTTACTTGACACGCGATTTGGACACTAAATCAGTAAGGATCTAACACAATTCTGCTCGCTCGAGTTTTACAGATTTTACGTGGATGATTCTCCGATCCGGGTTTTCAAGAACAATCGGAATATAGGAGTTGGGTATCTATCAAAACCCATGAAGATAGCAGCAAGTATATGGAATGGAGATGGCTGGGCAACAGATGGTGGACGGACTAAGATTAATTGGGCATATGCACCATTTATAGCTGGATATAGGGACTTCACTGTCAGTGCATGCCCTGTCGGCGACTCTGACAATATTGATGCTTGCATTTCTCCAAATCCTTGGTGGAATCAAGAGGGGTTTTGGACATTAGGTCCCTCCGAGGATCACATATATCAATATGTTAAGAGCACGTATAAGATATATGATTACTGCACAGATCAGACAAAGAATCCCACGCCGCCTCCAGAATGTGGACAGTGACATCAACCTAAAATTTCCTTTATTTCAACTGCAAATCAACTTGTCAATTTAGACAAACAAAATAAGCAAAAACAGAGAGAGCCTAGACTGTCACAAAGTAGTAACTCTTAATCTGCTGCAGTTTCCTTGTAAGTGACTATATAGTCATAGAATAAACTTTTATTAGTAAATGAGCAACTCCCAATAGTGACACTGGAGCTCTAGAATTTCTTTTAAAAAAAAAAAAAAAAAAAAAAAAACTAATATAGTCATAGAATAAACTTTTATTAGTAAATGAGCAATCTCCCAATAGTGGACAGCTGGGAGCTCTAAGAATTGTTTTTAAAAAAAAAAAAAAAAAAAAATAAGAAGAAGAAAAAAAAAAAAAAAAAAAAAAAATAGAAGAAGAAGAAGAAAAAAAGGGATCCACATTAACCAAGGCTTCTATCAATTAAGAATTGACAAGGATATATGGCAAGGTGCTACATTAAAAAAATTGCACCTTTGTATCAATTCAAGTAAATCATTTACAAAGAAGTTGCTAAGTTAGAGGTCAAAACAAGATCTCATCATGTTTCTAAAAACTCTGCAGACTGAATTACACGTGTGAGCTCCTTCAAATTAGCCAAGACATGGCGTGGTCCTAAACTTTTAACACCAATATAATTCAAAAGCTGCTCCAAATCCTACAACCATGAAATATGCGTTATTCGGGACAAGGTACAAGATCAAAATCAAGTAGAAAAATCAGCTTTACCATAAAATGTTTCACTAATGCACCAATAACCTGCAGGAATCTCTATCAAAAGACCATTGGTTAACAGGTTAAATGAGCAAGACTGCTAGCAAGCCTTCTCTAAGCCCCAGATTATTCTGCACCCCACCAAAGACTTGACTCGAAAAGAGAAACAAGTAAATAGGGAATGAGAAGTGGAGTTCCAAGAACAGATCACCACCACCCTCTAGAGGAGAATCCTCAACTTAACAATAACATCATTATCTAGAAAATTTGCAAACAGAATCAAATATAAACAAACATTTTCAGACTAAGTGAGTGCATTAAAATACAATGATATCTAATTCCTGAATACACCCCTGGAGAACACAGAGAAAAGGCAGATGATGGTAAATTACCTTGTTTAACAGGAATACAGCATAAGCTGCTCGTGTTGTATCTTGACCTTCCAAAAAAAGGGGAAATTCAACAGACTTTGGATTAGCATTGGATGATGAACTTGTTAGCAAATCAGAGGATGAAGGTTCAGTGGAAGGTGCATAGTCATTAATATATGACCGAGACCCACCCAAGCGCACAGGGTAACGCAAAGGAACTTTTAAGTAGGAGGCAATGAGTGATACAGCCTACAAGAGAAAACAGGACAAACAAAGCACATTTTAAATTATTCAAATAGCTGAACAGCAATTAAAATATCTTCCAACAGCTTCCATATGACAAATCACTATGGAATATATCTTTTAGATCAATATAAGCAACAATCAGAAAATCATCTATTTCTGAGCATAAATTCAGGAATATGTTCACAAATATTCGAAGATAAATGATCCATGATGCAAGCAACTGATAAAAGAGAAGTACGCACATGGGCAACATATCCCAGAGCAGTTGCAGACTTCTGGACCTCCTTCTTATCAGTGAAAAAACTCATCTTTGTGAAAGGAAGCATAGACAAATGTAGACCTAAAATTGTTAAGGATCCTTGATTGACGGGTTTAGATCCAGTGTAGTTCCCTGATAGACAGGAGTAAGATTAAGAAACAAGTAGATAATTGAAAAAGAAATATGAGATCCCAGTTTTACAATATAGAAAAGTTACTATCATAGAATCGTCGCCAGGACACGTAATACCTCAATCAAAACCTAGATGATATAAATGCACATACCATGAACATGGAATGGCAGCAAAACAAAAGAAATGGAAACAGATACTATAGAGGTCAGGGTAACCAGGTCTGAAGAAAATATGGGATGGCCATGAGCATTGACAAGCTGCACAACAATTTATTTGTAGAACTAAGATTGATGGAAAATGAAGATGATTCCATGATAAACAATTTTTTTGTAGAATACTTAGATGTCCTTTCTTTTTCCCAAACAAACTGCCACTGCAGAAGAAACTAAAAGAAAAAAAATAACTAAAAAAACTAATTCCGACATTTATAGAAATCCCACAATCATACTGGTCGTCATGATAGTATGTATATCATTTATAAATAGTAGCATAGTTGGCAAGATTTAAAAAAGTCAAAAGAACTTCAAATGTGCAAGGGAACTTGTTTTGAAAACCTTGAACATGAGAACTAATAATAGATCTAACTGGATATATCTGCATTATATCCAAGCAATCCAAAAGAGTAAATATTAGCTTGCAACAACTAGAAACTAACAAGTACCCAATACAGGAAAATCCAAAAGAGAAGAATCTTAATCATTGCCCATATGTTTAACTTCTTTTGGCATTTTATTGCTGAAAATTTGGGGTACAAAACTTTTTATTTATTCACATCTCATTATTGTATTACCTGATCTACTAGTGCTTGGAAATGATTCAAGTTCTTGCTCCTCCGAAGGTCCAGCTGATATCTTTACAGGATAAAGCAATGCAACTTGTGATATCATATTCCGTTGCCTCAGTCTAAGCTTCTTCTGCAAGTTTCTAAGACGACCATAACCCCTCTCTCCAGAAAGTGACCTCTTTGATTCCTGTAATATAAATTAAGCTCTAATACTAACAATGTATTATTCAACAAAATTACTCAAAGAAAAAAAAATGACAAATATGCAATAAAAATAATAGAATTAGCTAAATAGATGTGAACCAACAAGCAAATGTAGAAAGTATAGGAAATATTGGATGTTTTAGATCATATAGATACTAAAAGTATAGGAAATATTATATACCTTGCACACAGTGATAAATGTCGAAAAATGTATTTAAAAAAAAAAAAATCAACTGCACTTTAGAGCTGAAAATTACAGCCAAAGTTTCTCAAGTTATCAAGGTTCCACGGTATTTGATACCTAATAAACTCATACTAAATATGACTACCTGCAGTTGCTTACTAGCTGCAGAAAGTGCAGTGCCCGCAACCAAAAGAGATCTAACTTCCATACTTAGCCTCTGCTCTTCCTTTTTGGCATCCTCTGATGCAACCTTCGAACTAGCTGATATGCTTTCCATTGCCAATTTTCTGGCCTCCAAGTTCTGGTGCATCTCCTCAAGCTCATTCAATCTACTTAATGACTCGGATTCGACCTGCCCACCATGTTGCGGCCCGCTAATCCGCGGGCTAATCAATTAATTAAGGTCCAACAAAATGCATGAAGAAAGAAAAGAGGACAAAACACAGATAAAAAAATACCTAAAACTTGCCAGAAACCATAAGAATCACCATCATATTCACTCCTTTTTAAATCAGGGTTAGAAAACCCAAATGAACAAGCTCAACCATGTTTAAACTTATTATTCAGCCTAACGGTTATCAACTTTGATTTTCAAATAAAAGAGCAATTCAATTATAAAACGAACGCAATCCAACTGTTCCACTAATATAAGATCATCAAAGTCCTCCCTCAGTAGCAACCCAACTAGACAGATTCAGTAGCCATTTTAGCAACAGCTAGATTCTACTACAATAAATGCACAATTTTCTTCTTGATCTCTTCTCTTAGCCCATCAAAGCAATCAAACCGAAGCCAATTTTAAAGTCTAAATAAACAGTAAAAATCAATAGACCAATATACCAATTTGAAAAAACCCAAAAAAAAAAAAAAAACCTGAATGAAAGAATTGAGCTTTTGTTGAAGACTCAGCTTCTTTTCCCTAGCTTCTTTTAGAGCAGAGGAAAGGCTCCACAGTCTCGCAACTTCCTGCTCGTAATCTTCCCATTCGATCAATTTCAATTTCTCCGATTCGTTACCTTCCGTTTTTAGTTCTGGAGGAACAGTTCGCTCTCTTTCCATTAATTTCTGAAATCGAAAATGTAATTACTTTGTGCAAGAAGAGGTCAGGGCCTGACCTCATCATACTACGGAGAGAAGGAATTAGCGGATGGAGATCATCGAACCGGGAGAGCTTGGTTTGGTTTGGGTTTGAGGTTTTCTATTTCCCGGAAAATGTGTGCTTTTTCTGGAGAAAATTGGAATTTTCTTTTTCTCTCTTGTTCTTTTGGTAGGTCGGTAAACACCATAAGAAGAACCATAGGTGGGAGTTACAAGTAGTTTAAAGTTTGCAATGTAAACTGATAAGAAAGGATCCTCTACGGCTCATGTACACATTATGAGATATGGACCTTCCCTCTTTTTTTCATGTTCTATTATGCTTGATTTAATGGAATAATGAAAAGGGGGAAAATGTATAAATTTAACATCCTAATATTTTATATATGTTCTATTTGCCTTGATTTAATGGAATAATGAAAAGGGGGAAAAAATGTATACAATTTAACATCCTAATATTTTATATATATATATATATATATATATATATATATAATATATATAATTTTTTTTTTTTTTTTTTTTTTTTTTTTTTTTTTTTTTTTTTTTTTTTTTTTTTTTTATAAAAAAAGTATCAATCAATGGCTTGAAAGAAATAATTGATATAATAAATTATTATATTTTTAATTTTTCTATTTTTAATTTTTTTTTTCAAATTTCAGATTAAAAACAAATAATTTTTAGAAAGGCTCTATTTTTAAAATTATTAGTGTCTAGAGCAAAAATTGATATTTGACGAAATTTTTTGTTATCTTTTATATTATAGAAATAATCTTATCAGTTATAACATGTATATTTCCTTTTTCTATAAACTACTTATGTATATGGTTTAAAAAATTAATTTATTTTATCAATTAATATAATGATTAATATATATTTTTCTAATTTTTCTCGTCCTATTATTGTTAATTAATCATTAAAATCTTAAAATGTGCTAATAAAAAAATTTCAAACTCAAAAGTAGATAAAATAACAAATAATTTTTTTGGTTTTAAAATGATTGAAATAAAAAAATTTTTCATTTTTCTTTATTTAAAATTGAAACACCCCGTAATTTTATTTTCAAAAATTTAGAATTTTTATTAAATCAAAAATCCGAATGTTGACGGTATGGGCTGTAAATACCAAACAATTTTAATTTGAGCCCAAATTTGCCAATTATTGGGCCCAAGCCCAAACATATTCTAATTGGAAATTCGATTCGAAACCTTTAAATTTCCCGAGAAATAAATATAAAACTTCTCCCAAATAATGAATTAATATTAATTAAATGGAGGAAATGGTTATGGACCTAACTAAAATAATCAAAAATAAATCGTTTAACCCGGACCCGAAAAATCAAATTGATTTTTCCGAAAACCACGCGAATAACTTGAAACCAGTGGAAACTCGCCGAATCAAGCAAAATCGAGCCAAATTGTTTGAATTTCAGATCAAACCGGTTCGAATCGAACCGGAAATGATCTAGAAACCGACTTGGTTTCTTCTTTTCTTCCTCTCTCCTTCTTCTTTCTTGGGCGTGCGACAGCAGCCTCCTCCTCCTTTCCTTCTCGTTTCCGGCCACCGCCCACCGCTCAACGAAAGCGAGGTGGCGGTCGGCTCGTCTGGTGCTGGTGGTCGTGTTTCCAGCTTCCTCTCGCGCGGAAAGAGCTTCAATGGGAGCGAGACGGAGCTGTTCTCCTTGACAGCTCGTGTTCACCAATTTCCGGCGATCCACGCCGATTCCGTCAGCTTGAGGTCGAGGGACATGCTTCGATCGACTTCCCTCTTCCCGAAGATCTTTTTCCCCCATCAATTCCGGCGATGAAGCTCGGATGATAGAACTGCCGTGAATGGTAGTGGCGAAGCCACTGTTGGGGCCATTTCCGACCAAAACAGGCACACCCAGTTCAAACGGAACACGCAATCGGAGTCCCCATAAGATTTCGAGCATTTTGGTATAAATATTGTTCAATTCTGGCCACAGTCCATATTCCGGCCACCGTGGACGGCGGCGGTCCGGCGAGGCACCAAGGGACAGAATTTTCCCCTCTTCGCGAGGATCGTGGCAACGTCGCTGAAATTTCAATTGGTACGCTCTAAGACTCAATTCTCAATTTTTGTATATAAAACATTAATTAATTAAAGAATTTAATTGAGTAATTAAGTAAATTAAATTGAATAACAAGAAATTAGGATATTGGAATAGTCTAAATATATATATAGAAAATTTTTAGTTTTTTTTGTAAATAAATTAAATTGATTAGTATGCGGATATTGCGATAGTCGGATATGTTTAGTTAATTGGTTTAGGATTTTAGAATAATGTAATAGTATGCGGAATTTTGCGATTAGCGGAATATATTTTAGTTAAATTGGTTTTTAGGATTTTAGAATATGTAATTGCAAATGATTTAGAAACTTTGGTCAAATAAATTTTACATGAACTAATAATTATATTTAAGGAGGTTTTGGATAAATTGAAAAAAAAAAAAAAAAAAATTTTTAAATTCCTTAAGCTAATATTTAATGTAAGCTGTAATTGTAAATTAGTTTAGAGTATTGTCAAATAAATTTCATGAACTATAATCATAACTAGAAGATTTGACATGGAAATAAGAATTCTTAGTTATTATTTTTGTGAGTTGATTATTTGTTAATGCAAGAGCTTAATGGATGTTGAGTTATGAATGTGGCGGATGGGAAGTGTTGTTGAGAGTTGCCCGACGGATGGATTGCGTGCATTGACTGATAAATATATAATATTATTGTGATATTTAAATAGGTAGATAGTCCTACTTTTAGGGGAAATGCTGTCGAAATTTCGATAGAACCTAGACTAGTTTTAATTAATAACATAATAAATAAGCTTACTTAGATAATTTCTATAATTTGATACATAATAAATAAAGTGCTTTAATTACTTTATCATTATCATTATTATTCATTTCATTATTCAATTATTTATTTATTTTCATTATTAATCATTGTTTATATTATTATTATTATTATTATTATTTATTTTTATCTTTGTTGGTTTGGTTAATATCAATTTAATTTAATTATTTAATTGCATTTGAGAATGGTGTCTAATTTTGCATTGCATTAGATGTTCAACTGATCAATATGTCTGCAATTAATTGCAATGTTTGATTAATTGTGTTGTGATAATGCTATGCTTTGTTTGTGTTGAATTGGGATGAAGTGGACCACCATGGGTTTGTGAGGACGGTCTGTGATATGGATCCTAAATATGATATGATATTTGACCGTCGGCCAGGAAAATGGGAGATCGGCGCCCCTGTGTGCACCTGATGATATGGATTATATGGGAATTCACAGGATGGCTTCTTGTTGTTGCGCACCTGATAATCTAGATTTGATTGTAGCCCGCAGGGTGGCCTCCTGTGGTGAGCACTTGATGATCTAGATTGGATGGATGGAGACCACCGAGTTGCCTCCTGTTGATATGGAAAATGGGTATGGAAAAGAAACGAGAAGAAATGGAAAAATAATGAGAGGACTGGTCAGTGAGGATTAGACCAGTTGGCCGATGGGGGATCGCTCCCTGGTGCACATGTATGAAGAGGGCGAGCCATGTGTGAGGACGGCTGTTGGGGTTTCAGGTGGGCGCCACTGACTAATTTCCACGTGATGTGATTTAATGAAGATGTTTTATGAATTGGTTGAGTGCTGAATGATATGCGCATTTGGTTGTGACTGGCTGCGTGAGCATAATAACTAGTCGGATGACTAGAATTGATATATTTATTCATTTGGTGTGAATGAGTGGGTTGTGCTATAGGTATTACTTCTTAGAAGGTCTCACATAATCTTGTTTAACTTTTTCAGGAAGTAATTTCTCTTTAATTCGGTTAAGTTTTATGTTCCTTTGCCGCACGGACTAGAAGAAAATTTTCCCAGTTTTATAAATTATTTTACAAATGTAATTATATGTATAAAAGAAAAAGCTATGTATACTAAATAGTTCGTGACTCCGCCAGTTGTAAGAATTTACAATACGATTAGTCGGTGTATTAATATAGAACGAAATAATTTTGTGAATCCATATTAGAAATGGTGATGTATTGTTAATTGGCCCGAACTATGAAAATGTTTGTAGATGATGAATTTGGGGCCGAGATTTAATAAAATCTTGAGGTTTATTTTTCTAGTAGTATGGGCTTAAATGTTTGAAATTTATATTGAGAAAGGAGAATTTTATGATTCAGGCTTTCAGGCTTACTACGGGCCTCGGGGGCCTTAAGCTTACCTGGGCCCTAGTGCCGGTCCGGCCCATGGTTTCGGGTCGTGACAAAAATTTAGTTTAATAGTCTATTGCCAGAATTTTATGTATTGTATTAAGTTTAAAAATGATAAAATTTTTCTTAAATGATGAATTGTATAACTTTTTTATAACTAATTTAATGATTTAAACTAAAAATAAAATATTTTTAATATTTTAGTTAATATTAGTAATATTTTTGTACGTGAATAAAAGTATTCGCTAAAAATTTAGAAGCAAAATTAAGCTTTTGATTTTGAATACAAATATAAAAGAGTTATTTACTCCCCTTTAATTTCTCTTTAAAAAAAAAATCCCTCTAATTTATTAACACAACTGCAAAATATCATTATACCATTTTCAACCAAAAAAAAAAAAAAAAAAAAAAGAAATCAAGTTGTTTAATTCAAACATCTTCATACTAAACAAAATAAAAAAAAAAAAAAAAAGAAATCAAGTTGTTTAATCTCAAACATCTTCATATAAAACAAAATAAATTAATTTAAATAAACAACTTTAGATTAGCACATGTGCATGCATTGTTTGCCACTTTTCGTTTGCGAGAGTTTAGGTCAAGAAATTATTATTATTATTATTATTTAAAATTCATTTGCTTTTATTTATTAAAATTTTTTTGATATAATAATTTTAGAAGGTCAAAGAGACATATAGTTCTGTCATAAAAATTTAAGTTGTTCAAATTTATGGAATTTATTTGGAAATTTCACATTTTTTTATAGAATTGGATTTAATTATATTCAAATTTATATAATTAAATTCATAAAATTTAAATTTTCAATCTTTTAATACCAAAAACAAAGAATTTGAATTTTTAAATTTATTTCAAACCTTCCACGTTAATATTTTGGTGCAATTTTTATTTATTTTTTTATAATCTAACTCCAACACAAAACGGTTTGTTTTAACATTTTAGGCCTACCAAACCCCTCTGTTTCCAAACCCACATTTGTTTCCTTTGGGTTTGGGCTGCAATTTTCTTTTAACTCTCAGTTCAAACACGCCCTCGTTCCAACAGTTTCACCTTTCCTCACCAACAAGCTACAACTTATGCCAACATCTAACATTACAAATCTTACAATTGCTCCACCTGAAAGCTGGAAGTTATCGAAATAAACATTGTATAGCTCTTCTAACCACGGTCACCGACCGATCAAGAAATGGCAGGAGTATCGTTGAAGTGCGGGGACTGTGGTGCTCTCCTGAAGTCCGTTCAGGAGGCTCAAGAGCACGCCGAGCTGACTTCTCACTCCAATTTCTCCGAGTCGACGGAGGCTGTGCTCAATCTCGTTTGCACTATCTGTAACAAACCTTGCCGATCCAAAACAGTAAGATTTAATCAATGTTAATCTTTCTTTTCCTTTTGCTATATTTTTTTGAATTGGGAAGTTTTTTTTTGGGAAATTTCGAATCAATATTTAGTAATTTCGTGCTGGGTTTATGGGAGCTTCATGGGAATTAAAGTGATTAATTGTGCAGTTAGTCTGAAGATTGATTTGGTCTGGTGGGAAAAAGAGTTTATGTTGTTGGGTTTTGAGTAAAGGTCGAATTTTGACTCCGCAAGAAGTTAAAATCTTGGTCCAAGATTTTTTATTTTTTTCAAAGAATTTTGTTTTTCATATATATTCTTCTCTTTTTTTGGTTTTGTTTATTCATGAAGGAAAGTGATCTGCACACAAAGAGAACTGGGCATACAGAGTTTGTAGATAAGACTTCTGAGGCAGCAAAACCAATCAGTCTAGAGGTTCCTAAGGCACCAATGGATGAGGATGAGCCCGTCGACGCCGGCCCTAGTGACCAGTCTGCAGGTAACGTTTTGGATGTGCTGAAATTGAACGGTTGCTTGATTTTTTTCCACTTATGTTTTAAGCATTTATCAGCTATGGTTACTTCGTCCTTCCATAATGGGTTATGGAATGTCATTGTTTCTGTCTTTTGGCTGTTCCTTGTGTTGTAGTTCAATACTTATTTTGCTTTCATGTCCTTTTAGAGTTGTTGGATATTAGATTTGAGTTCTTTTTGTTTTTATTTCTTGTTGGCACTTGTATTGTGTGCTATTAGTGCATTTAGGCTGCACCTCCTTTCATGACTGTTTAAGTTCTGTTATTTTCCAAGGATCATAAATAAGTTCGTTTTCCTTTTTTGATCATGGAGGTTTGGTATTAGTATTTGTTAAAAGTTTATTATGTATGCTTTTGGTTGTATGGTTATCTTGTCTTGGTGAAAATTTTATAGATGACTCTATTTGCTCCATGTTAGGCTTAAAATAAAATTTTCCTCCATGAGAATCAGGTGGATTCAGTTAATAATTTAGGTATTCTTTTTGCATCAGACGGTTAAGATCTTTTGCATTCTCAACTCAGGGCATCATATGTGTCATATAGCAGTGTTGGTGGAGAAAGAGTTATTTCTTGCACGGGTTTATATTTAGGAAAGGCAGGAAATAGCTGTTATTTGGAACCTCTCACTGTCTTCTTGTTATGAGAGGCGAAAGAAATAGAAGAGTGTTGAGGAGAGGAATTATCTTTTTTGGCAATTACAAATACATGACTTAGTTTTCTGTGCTGTTGGTGTATTTTTCACTTTTTATTTCTGAAAGGTAAGATATTTCGGAATTTCTGAATTCTTTATTTCATAGATGGACTTCTCTTTATATATGGTTAGTCTGCTCTTGGTGCGATTTTTATTATATAGTATCTTGGTCTCGTTAATTATACTATCATTTTTATAATGTTTATCTTCAAGCCATGTGTTGATGTTTATTTCTGTTGATTTTCTAGAAATGGTAGCTCCAGAGGTTGACCAAAAGCTCCTTGAGGAACTAGAAGGAATGGGTTTCCCAAAAGCACGGGCAACCCGGGCACTTCATTACTCTGGTATGAACATTGTTTTATACTTTTTTTTTTTAATTTCTTTTTTGAGGTTAAGAATTAGTCATCATTGGCTGTGGCTGGCTGAGAAGGAATGATGCGCGCACACACATTCTGCGTTTTAGGGATTTCTTTTGAGCGCTAGAGATCTTTTCAAAATTATGCATGGCAGAGCCTAATCCGTACAGTCTGAGTGTCACTGAAGATACAATATGGTTAAATGGGAGAAGGAAGTGGCCTATATATTTATTTATTTATTTATTTATTTTTTGTTGTATGTCTTATTCCTTATCTGGATTATAATATAATCTGACAACCTTTATGCTAATGTAATGTTCTTTCTCTTCAGGGAATGCCAGCATTGAAGCTGCTGTAAACTGGATAGTTGAGCATGAGAATGACCCAGACATAGATGACATGCCCATGGTATGATATTATTGTTCATTTTCTTTTATTTGTATCATGTGCATCTTTCTATTTTTGCTATTTTTTGTAATCCATTCTCTGTGTGTACATATGCATGCTGCAATTTCCAAATGCAAAAGCAATTAAGATGTCTTCCTTTTTTGTCCATCTCGTTAATCCATCTCTTATCTCTGATTGAACATTTCTTCTCCCTGATATAACTTCCTTGTTTGCGCAGGTACCTGCTAACAAAAACGTTGAGGATCCTAAACCTTCTCTTACACCTGAAGAAATGAAACTTAAAGCACAAGAGCTAAAGTAAGACGCATTAGCCTGCAAATTAATTTCTAGTGTATACTCTTCTCTTTTCTTTCTTTTTTCTCTTCCCATACAAATCGTCGAACACATCAATGTTATTGTTCGACCCCTAGTTTTATCGGTTAAGTGTAGTGGAACTCTATTTACAAGTAATTCTGAAGAAGTTTTAAGAATGGTGAAAAGGCCCTTGAGATTGTTTTAGTTTACAGAAATCTGAAAGTTTTATATAAACCACATAATTTGACTTGAAAGGGATCTTTCAAGGACAAACATATATCAGATACTTTTTGTTGTCTTCTCTCTCTTTCCCTAGGAGACACACATGCACACTCTTCCACCTCAGAACCATCTCCATCAGGGTTTTAACTCATGCTTATCTTTCATGTCAATGTTTTGAAGAGAGCGTGCTCGCAAGAAGAAAGAGGAGGAAGAGAAGAGAATGGAAAGAGAAAGGGAAAAGGTGCTTCTTACTTTTTCTTTCTTTGTATGAATTCTTTTTTATATACATTTCCTGTATCAGAATTAGGCATATTCATGCTCTTATCATGCTTCCTGGGAGATAAATGTTTTGGTTGGCAGTAGCCAATTTCCATACTGTAAACATGGTGGCCTAATGCATAATCTCTCTAACCGTGATGGTTTGTACGTTAGGCTGTATGAAAAGTCTATGGTGTTCCAAGTTTGTAACTTAACGTTTTGTCCAAGCTTTGCTATTGAATGTGGTTATTTTCACACATGGTCTGGTATTTGCCAACATATTTACCAACATAGACTGTTTTTCCAAGTATAATTCTAATAATTCAAACATAAGCAGTCGATAGCACTGTGAATGACCTGTAGAGATAAAGTATTTTCCAAATGAAATTTCACACTATTTTCTAGAGTGTTTTGCTGAAACAACAAAATCTTTATATATAAACTGTCACATGGTTCAGTTCAAAAAAAGTAAAAAATTCTTACATGGTTTTGTATGCTTAGGCCCTCGTGGGAGATTAAATCTTATTTAGAATTCCATCTTATGGATGCTGATTCTCTTTTTGTTGAGTCATCTCGTATCTTAATATAACGTGATTTTACATATTTCCCATAGCTAGATTACATACTTTTATTACTTTTTTCAGGAGAGAATTCGGATTGGCAAGGAACTCCTAGAAGCAAAACGAATTGAAGAAGAAAATGAAAGAAAGCGGTTTGCCTCTGTCCGATGTTGTTTCGTTTAGCATTTATTGGACTTGCGTTCAGTATGGTGTTAAATGCTGTTTTCTTGTGTTATTCGTTTGGATGAAAGACTTTTTTTTTTTTTTATGGATGCTGATTCTCTTTTTGTTGAGTCATCTCGTATCTTAATATAACGTGATTTTACATATTTCCCATAGCTAGATTACATACTTTTATTACTTTTTTCAGGAGAGAATTCGGATTGGCAAGGAACTCCTAGAAGCAAAACGAATTGAAGAAGAAAATGAAAGAAAGCGGTTTGCCTCTGTCCGATGTTGTTTCGTTTAGCATTTATTGGACTTGCGTTCAGTATGGTGTTAAATGCTGTTTTCTTGTGTTATTCGTTTGGATGAAAGACTTTTTTTTTTTTTTTCTCTCTCAGCATACTGGCATTGCGGAAGGCAGAGAAGGAGGAAGAGAAGAGGGCTAGGGAAAAAATTCGCCAGAAGTTGGAAGAAGACAAGGTTCACTGCTATCCAATTGCTATTTCTTCACTCCTGAATGTTTCAAATAGTGGTTTTATGATTTGAAAAAAATTGATAAGTTTTCCTTGTTCTTTTTTAATTAACTTGATGCTACAAAGATAGAAAGAAAGAAAAGAAAAGAAAAGCACTTGAACATCTCTAGATACAAAAATGAAAGATCTTTCAAGATCTCTTTTGGCAAATGGAAAAGTTGTGTTGATTCTTCTATCCCTGTCCATCGTACTGCCTCCCATTTGTTGTTTATCTTATATCTGGAATTGCCCATTTATGGTAGTGGATTCCTAATTATAGTTGGATATTTCACAGGCAGAAAGAAGAAGGAAGCTTGGATTGCCACCAGAAGATCCTACAACTGTAAAACCTTCTGCACCTGTTGTGGAGGAGAAAAAGGTATGGAGAAAAATTTATAAGTTTGATGTAGCCATTCAAAATCTACAGAAACTATCAAATATAAATTATGGAACATACACTATGTTTTGTAGAGCTCCTTGCCTATTAGGCCTGCCACAAAGGTAGAGCAAATGAGAGAGTGTCTGCGGTCTCTTAAGCAGAATCACAAGGTAAATACAACTTACAGTTCTCATTCTCCCTCATTTGGTAATGCAGTCTGTGCAAAGTTTATTCCTACTTTTCTGATCAGTTTCTCTTGAAAGTTATGCATCACTGTAGAGTGGTTTTAATTGCTCACTTCACTTTTTCTGTTACTAGGATGATGACGCTAAAGTGAAGAGGGCATTCCAGACTCTCCTAACTTACATAGGGAATGTTGCCAAAAATCCTAATGAGGAGAAGTACAGAAAAATTAGGGTCAACAACCAAACCTTTCAGGTATGGAACTTTTATTTCATATACAGGAAAAAACCTATATGAATATTCAAGCACTTGCAGTTCTCTTCTCTGCACACATAAGGAAATTAGGGATAAACACTGAGTATATCTGCTGAAGGGATGTTTGTACAACTTGAGCGCTGAATGGGGGCTTCATGGCTCTGCAGACTAGGAGTCCCCTAGACTTAGTAGAACCAATATATGTCAGTTCTTTTTACCCTTTCATTTATGTGAGAGGTATTGATGGTGCATGTGTTTGTTATACAGCACAACTGGCATTGCCATTGCCTCCGTCAGCATATACTGAGCGATCATCCTTCCTTGTCACTAGCAGCTACCACTTGTGTTTGCTTCTGCTCCTCTCCCCTGTTCTATGAGATCCTAAATTCATCACTTGCATCTACAGTCTCCCCTGCCTTTGCCCTGAGCTCTAAAATCTTTTTTTTTTTTTTTTTAAATTTGCTAATTGACTATTGATTAGCTAGCAACTAATTGCATGTTCTTTGCACCATCTTATCTGATCAGTTAATATCATGGTTTTCCAGAATTTCATTAAATTCAGTGCCTTTAGTTGCTAATTTGTATGTGCTCTGATGGTGAATCTCTAATTTTCTTTCTTTCCTTTTTTTTTTTTTTTCTTTGCCCTTCATTTGCAAAATTCTAATTGCATTAAACAGGATAGAGTTGGTTCACTGAAAGGGGGCATTGAGTTTCTGGAGCTATGCGGCTTTGAGAAAATTGAAGGGGGCGAGTTCCTTTTCTTAGCTAGGGACAAGGTCGACATGCAAGTGATGAATTCAGCTGGATCCGAGCTGAACTCTGCAATTAATAATCCATTTTTCGGTGTTCTTTAAGTTGAAGCAGCTTTCCATGTACTGTAAAATGTTCTTTTACCAGAAAGTAAAAGGGATTTTCAAGAATTGTGTAAGCACTTTCATGGCTTTGGTTAGATTAAAAGATTAAAAATACCCATTTTATGAATTCAAACCTCCATAGAATCGAGTGCATCTTGCTAAGTTTATGCCAACCATTATCTTCAATTTTGCTGTATTACGTTTTCTTTTCTTTCTTTGCTGATACTGTAGCCGTTGAAAACTTGGTTTTTGTCATTCCATTGTTGTCTCTTCAATTCATGGACAATTTAAGGATGGATAACTTTTCAATTTAAATTCTTTTTTATAAAAATCAACTTAATTAAATTAAGTTTTATTGTTTATGAATGAATAAAACCTTTATTTACCTTAATTGCACAGGGGTTTCTTTTTTTTTGGATTGTATTTCAATATCATGATTTATGGAATTTTAATTCTACGGTGTTGGAAAAAAAAATATTAGTTTATCACTTTATTATTAATAATGTAATTTACTTATATTTTCAAAATATTCTTAAAATTTATAATTTTAATTTTTTAATTAACCGATCAAATATGAAATTTTATGAAATTGATGGATTTTGACTTTGGTCTATTTGGCAAAATTAAATATTCTAATAGCTGGTAATTAATTTGATACCTCAATTTTTTAACATAATAAATGCTTTTTTCGCATGCTATGAAAAGCCATTGCTCGGGGCTTTTGAAAAAAAAAATAATAAATTGGTATTTCAATTATAGTCAAATTAATATGTGAGTATTTCTATTTTTAAAAATTAACTATAAAGTCTCTAAATTATAATTTTATTAACGTTTTGATCATTTCATCTAGAATAGATGGATCAAGATACTAACGAAAATCATAAAAAAAAAGAAATCAAAGTGTTAATAACAATTATAAATTAGGGAGCTCATTATTAGTTTAACTATTTTTAGAAATCAACCTTTTAGTCGATTGCCAATTATAAAAAGACTATTTTGGCCAAAAGGATCAACATGTTAACTGAACTATAAGTTAAAAATCTCATATTTAATTTTTAAAAATAAAAGTGGTTGTATGTTAATTTTACTATAACTCAGGGAGCAATTTACAATTTTCCCTTTAGATCGGTTTCCACTATCAACTGATGATTACGGACGTCAACATCTCTTATACGGATTCACTTCGCAGTAGCCAGTTCTTACCTTCTCGCAATTGCTAATATAATTCCATCTAACGTCTTCCCTCCGTTAGTCGTCTAAACTAAATGAGATCTCGTCATGCTCTGTTTAAAGCAAAAAACTCTCCCGCTAAAACAACCTCTTCGAGAGAACCCACATCTTCACCCAACAAGGCCCTCTCTCAAAATCCATCGGAAACCCACCTCATATCTCTTATTCATGCCTCCAAAACCTCCCGCCAACTTCACCAAATCCACGCCCAAATCTTCCTCCATAACCTCTCTACTAGCAGCCAAATCGCTACCCAGTTGATCTCTTCCTCTTCTTCACGCAAATTCATTGACTACGCTATCACTGTCTTTAACCATTATTATCCCAAGAATTCGTTTCTATTCAATGCGTTGATTCGCGGGCTTACGAATAATTCCCTTTTTGAGAGTGCTATTTCTCATTTTATTCTCATGTTGAGGTCAGATGTTAAGCCTGACCAGCTTACATATCCATTTGTACTGAAATCTATTGCGACTTTGTGTTCAGAAGGGCTTGGTAGAGCTCTTCATGGGATGATTTACAAGTCTGGGTTTGAGTTTGATTTATTCGTTAGGATATCTATGGTTGATGCGTATGTCAAAGTTGAGGAACTGGGTTCGGCTCTGAAACTGTTTGATGAAAGTCCTCAAAGATTTTATGGTGAAAGTACATTATTGTGGAATGTGTTAATTAATGGGTGTTGTAAGGTTGGTAGTATGAGGAAGGCTGTGGATCTCTTTGAGACTATGCCAGAGAGGACTACTGCGTCTTGGAATAGTTTGATTAATGGGTTTTTGAGAAGTGGAGATTTGGAACGAGCGAATGAGCTTTTTGGTCGTATGCCAGAGAAGAACGTGGTTTCTTGGACTACTATGGTTAATGGGCTTTCACATAATGGAGACCATGAGAAGGCGTTATCCTTGTTTTCTAAGATGTTGCAGGTGGGTGTGAAGCCGAATGATTTCACCATTGTTTCAGCTCTCTCAGCTTGTGCAAAGATTGGTGCCCTTGAAGCTGGAGTAAGAATACACAGATATCTGACAGACAATGGGTTCCGTTTGAATGCAAAAATTGGAACTGCTTTAGTGGATATGTATGCAAAATGTGGGAGTATTGAGTCCGCAAGTCAGGTGTTTAGAGAGACAAAAGAGAAGGACGTCCTTACATGGACTGTTATGATATGGGGTTGGGCAATTCATGGACATTCTGAGGAAGCAATACAGTGTTTCAGACAGATGATGTACGCAGGTGTGATTGTCTTCGGCTTTATTGTTCCATTCAATGTTTAGATAATCTTTGAATGAGCTTAACCTTGCCATATTTGCAGGTATAAGACCAGATGAGGTTGTCTTTCTTGCCATACTAACGGCTTGCACACATGCTGGCAAAGTTGATCTTGGACTTAATTTCTTCAAGAGTATGGAGCTTGACTACTCTATTGAGCCCAGCATGAAACATTATGCGTTGATTGTTGATCTGTTAGGCAGGGCAGGTCGGCTAAATCAAGCTCTCAAATTCATTGAGAGGATGCCAATAACTCCAGATTTTGTGATATGGGGAGCACTTTTTTGCACTTGTAGGGCTCACAAGAATATTAAATTGGCAGAATTAGCCGCACAGAAGCTCCTGGAGCTTGAACCTAAGCATCCTGGGAGCTATGTCTTCCTATCAAATGTTTATGCTGCAGTAGGGCGATGGGAAGATGCGGAGAGAGTGAGATCTCTGATGCAGAATAGAGGCATTGAGAAAGATCCTGGATGGAGTTATGTAGAGGTGGAGGGCCAAGTGCATAGTTTTGCAGCTGGTGATTCTTCCCATAAAGATGCAAAAGACATATACTTGAAATTAGAACAAATAGTGGCAGGCGCAAAGGGACAAGGATACATGCCTGGAACTGAGTGGGTACTTCATAATATTGAAGAAGAAGAGAAGGAAGATGCATTAGGAAGTCACAGTGAGAAGTTGGCACTCGCATTTGGGCTTATTCGTACTTCTCCTGGTATGACTTTAAGAATTGTGAAAAATCTTAGAGTTTGTGGGGATTGCCATTCTCTGATGAAATATGCTAGTAAGATGAGTCAAAGAGAGATCATATTGAGAGATATAAAGCGATTCCATCATTTCAAGGATGGGATTTGCTCATGTGGAGACTACTGGTAATCCGGTATGTGATATATGATTCTGACATTGTACACATTTTGTTTGTTATATCAAAAAGGCATTCTTTTCTAACTTTTTTTATATCAAGAGGCATTCTTTTCCAATTTTTGTATGTTGATCATCCACTCATATCTTGTACACTCACCCATTCTTAGGATAGATTAAGTGAAATTCTGTATTTTGGAGAGTCTGGAGACCGTTTGCTACTTTTAGTATGCAGTTCTACTAATTCATCACCGTTAAAATCACAATTTATGTTTGCGAGATGGCTAGGATTATTCTGAATGGTCAATGAAGTATTATATCAATGTTCATTGTATAAGTGCAGCATTTCCTCGTTTGGTTTGGGATCATCAGTCAGTTTGTTATAGAGGATGCTGAGGAGGAAGAGGCAATGGCTGTTTTATATGTGGATGACACAATCCTGGCCTATGATCCCTCAAGTGGGAAAGAAAGGTAAAAATACTCAAATGGGAAAGAAGGGTTAGGAAAAGAAAAACGAAGAAGAAAAAAATGAAATCCTTTTTGAGTCCTGAACATGGAACCCATCTAATGCACATTGAGTTGCTTGCCTTCTTCTGTATTATGAGATGGGCCAGAAGCTCGAAACTAATAAATAATGTGAATACGGCATATGATTGAATGTATGTGCACGTCAAATTCAAGCAAAGTGCCCCCACTTGTGCCCTGTAAATTGCAATTATGGAAGGACACATGGGCCTGAAAAAGTTTAAGACAACAAAAGCTACATTCCGAAGGTATTCCGATTCATGTGGTCGCGTTATTCCTGCAGACTGGCTGGGTGTGTGTGGTGGTTTGCACGAGTGTATTATTGTGATAATATTAGTAGTAATACTTTTATTTATTTGTTGAATTGATTATTGTAATTCTACTTATAGTCACCTATCCTTATCTTTTTTTTTGTAGTGTGGGAAGAGATTCAAATCTAGATCTATTATCAAATAGTATATGTATTTACCATTAGACTATGTCTTAGTGTGTATAATCTTAGTACAGACATTTATCCTTGTCTTAAATATATTATTAAGACAAAGTTAATGTATTGATTAAATGATTCACAATAACAAGTAATTTTTTTAGTTTGTGAACGTCCATTCGAATTCAACTATTATATCCGGTTTGAATATTGCATAGCAACTCTCTCAGCGTGGCAAATTTGCGCACTTAGAAGCTCAAATTCGAAAACTTTTTATAAATTTATTTACTGTGAAAGTGAACTGAATTGACGTGATAAATAAAAGATAAATACAATGTGACTTGTGATGTTTTGATAACAAAAACATCACTCGCGTCAAACTAAAATAAGAAAAAAGGAAGAAGAAGCAGTTTGAACACATAAACTCTTTGGATTTCTTACATTATTTTGTTTGGTTTTACAAAAATAGGCTACTATATATGAAATTAATAAATTTCACAACATTATCAATTTTATCATTTTAAAAAGGAGAAAATTTTATAGGTCTGAAATCTCTTAATCCCATTATTTTTTTACGAAAAAATATTTAATTACCTAATTTTATTTCAAAAATACTCTTTAAATTCATATATTTTGTCTATGAATTATCCACATATCTGTTATTAATGTTTATATTTAAATTTCTAATTTTATTTTAAAAATATTCTCCAAATTCATAATTATGGATCCAAATTCCCAAACTAATGCAAAGATAAAAATATAATATTAATAATTAGCCTCTCAATCTGGCAATTCCCTATTGCTCCTTCACCAGACTTTCATAACCATACTGTGACTCATTGACCCTCTTCGTCCCTTCCTCGAAGAGAAACAAAGAAAAGGCACTCCAAACATCGGCTCAGTTACCAGAGAACTCCATTAACCACTTCAAATCATCACCATCTTCTTCTTTTCTGTTTCTATAGAGCCACACATATACCAATCTTCTAAACCTCGCTCTTGAAATGGTGAAGAAAAAAGTACCTGATTGGCTCAACAGCTCTCTCTGGTCCACCACCACCACAACCACCACCACCACTCCTTCCTCCACTGCTGACGACGATCACCTTCAACCCTACTCCAGGCTCTCCACTAATTCCCCCACCAAAGCAACCGAATCTCCCATCGAGCCACCTGTCCCGGTCCCACCGCCAGCTGTAATTAGGGAGGATCCTCCTCCTTATTCTTCAAAGCCTGAAATCAGAGCTAAAGATAAAGATAAGGATTCGCGAAACAGTGTTAGTAGCAACAGTAATGATGATTCTGATAGGAATGATAAAGACGATGATAATGGGACCTCCGTTTCTGCGGAGGATATTTCTAGACAGGCTCAGCTCTTGACCGAGGTCAGAATTACTCCTATTAGATCTTTCTCTATCTAGGTTTATGTATATGTATTGATTATGCTGGTGAAATATGAGTGTAGTTGTCGAGGAAAGTGGTAAATATGAGGGAAGTGAGGAGAATTGCGTCTCAAGGGATACCTGATGGCCCTGGCGTTCGTTCCACCGTCTGGAAGGTACTTCTTCACAAATTGTTTCTGTTTAATTTGATTTAAGTGAATTTGCTTTTCGAGTTTCTGATTTGGTTGCTGTAAAAATGTGAAGTAGGAATTCTAGGTTTAAGTTTTTGATTAAGGTGAGTTTTGATTGGATTTAGTGATAAGAATTTCATGCTGAAGTACTAGTTTAAGAGATGAATAGATTTCCTAGGATGTAATGTATTAATTTTTAAGTGAATTTGGCAGCTCTTGTTGGGGTATCTGCCACCTGATCGTTCACTTTGGTCATCTGAGTTGGCCAAGAAGAGGTCTCAGTACAAGCATTTTAAAGAGGAGCTTTTGATGAATCCTGTAAGTCATATTAGTGATTTTGTTGCGTTACTTTTGTTTTGTGTAAATGTGCTTCTTTGGAGAGGACTCAGAAACTAAATTATTGTATGGTCATGAGTGGCAGGATGAGTTGTCCTCCTGTTAGTTGTTGACGTTTCTCTGCTTGTTCTTAGTTCAGCTTATCGAATCATGGGGATTTTGCAAAGCCCTTAAAGGTTGACAGCACAGCACATAAAAGGGCTCTACTTGAAAAACATAACTTAAATTGTTATACTAGATGTATGCTTGCATGATTAAGTAAGATAGATTTACTTGTCTCAGTGATCACTTAAAGTCGTGCAACAAGCATCAATGCTGCCATTTTTTTAATATATTGTACCTGTAAATAGTTTTGGATCTCTGATTCTTTTTGTGGCTAGTTAGTCGGAAATCACAAGGAGGCTGGAGAAATCCTCAGGTTGTGAAAATGATGAGCCAAAATATGAAAGTGGTATGCTTTCAAGATCGCACATAACCCATGGAGAGCATCCTTTGAGCCTTGGGAAGAGTAGCATCTGGAATCAGTTCTTCCAGGTATCAAGTTATATATGTTTTATGGATGTGATACTTTAACCAGTGATATTTTTAAGTTACAGAAACAATAATAAACAGAAATGGGATCATTTATGTACTCAATACTTGTGTTCCATTTCCTGTGAATTTCCATCATCCTGTAATGCAATGGTAGCAACATAAATATTTTAACATTTTTATTAAACTTGTAACTACAACTTTTCCATTTTATAGGACACAGAGATCATGGAACAGATTGATCGAGATGTGAAACGCACTCATCCAGACATGCACTTCTTTTCAGGGGACTCATCTATGGCAAAATCTAATCAGGTTTATTATTATTCTTCTTCATATATGGTATTTGATGCAAACCTAAATTGTTTGCTTACTTGCATGTGCCTTTCATTTTCAGGAGGCATTGAGAAACATTCTAATTGTATTTGCTAAATTAAATCCGGGAATAAGATATGTTCAAGGAATGAATGAAATTCTGGCTCCTCTTTTCTATGTATTCAGAAATGACCCTGATGAGGAAATGGCGGTAAGTTTATTTATTTATTTTTTCAATTCTCGGCAATATTTGGATTGAGTGTTTTAAAGTCCATGCAATTAAAAATCTAGGTTTGTAATTCCATAGACTTGTAAAAATTATCTCATTTGGTACAAATATTAAATCCATGAATTTCAATATTTTTTTTTTTTTTTTTTTGCATGTTGCCCTTTCATTTATCAAGGAGGCATATGACGACAAACATTCTTAAATTGTATTTGCTAAATTAATATCCTTGGGAATAAGATATGTTCAAGGAATGCCATGAAATTCTGGCTTCCTCTTTTCTATGTAATTAAATGACTGATGAGGAAAGGCGGTTATTAGTTTTAATTTATTATTTTTAGTCAATTCATCCGGCAATATTGATGAGTGGTTTATCAAAGTCTCATGCAATTAAAAATCTAGGTTTGTAATTTCATAGACTTGTAAAAATTATCTCATTTGAGCTAATAATATTAATCCATGAATTTCAATATTTTTTTTTTTTTTGTTTTGTAAAATAATGTGGTATTTCAGAATCCAATCAAAATGAGGGATTCCTGTTCCCCTTAGGGATTTTGGTTCGTGCAAACTGAGGGATTTGAACTAAATCCATGGATTTAGTTCAAATCCCTTATTCAACAATCTCCTATTTTTTTTTTTTTTTTTGTAAATAATGTGGTATTTCAGAATCCATCAAAATGAGGGATTCTGTCCCTTAGGGATTTTGTTGTGCCAAATGAGGGATTTGAACCAAATCCATGGATTGTTCAAAATCCCTTATTCAAAATCTCCAATTCCAAACTTAGCCATTGTGTATTTTGTTCTTTATTTACCTCCTTTGTTGGTTTGAAAGAATTTGATCTTCTCCTGTTAATAATTATCTATGAATTGACATTCAGCAAATATAGTTGGATGCTTGGATTTTAAAGGATCTTTCAGTAGAATTTCATGTAGACAGAGGCTTTAGTTTGTTAGGCATATGAAAAAGGAACATATTGTTGTCTAAAATATTGTCGACGGGTTGGATGGAGAAAGAGAAATTTTTTATCCTTTTCTTTGGTTATAGACTTTCTTTGAGAGACAGAAAGGACAAATGCTGCATATTTGCTGCTCTAGAACTTTATTAGATGTTTCCTTTTAATATTAATTTCGGGTGTAGAATTTCTTTGGGGTATTATGTTCACGATAGCTCCTGTATAGTGTTTTTAGTTCAAGTCTTGAATTAGTGTGGTCAAATGAGCTGCAAAGTTGGAATTTATGAGTACTGTTTAAATGGGAATTTAAAAGCGATTTCTAACAGTTTGAGGCTAAAACATTTCTTATGGAGTTAACATTTAAAGATTATTCTATTTGTGATCAAGTTATCTTTTGAATTTTAGGATGTAGAACAGTCTACTTATTGTGTGGATAGTGAGGATATAGATCATGATCAACTTGCTTATTATCATCTTGAATTTGGAGTCAGATAAAATGATGACTTTCGATTTATTTGATTTCATTTGTTTAATCATTTTCCCTTTATAAGTTATGCAGGCTTGTGCTGAAGCAGATACATTCTTTTGTTTTGTTGAATTATTGAGTGGATTCCGGGATCATTTCTGTCAGCAACTTGATAACAGTGTTGTTGGCATTCGTTCGACAATTACAAAATTGTCACAGCTTTTAAAGGAACATGACGAAGAACTTTGGCGTCATCTTGAGGTCACCACCAAGGTAGGACATGATATAAGCTATAAATTTAGTTGCTTTGTTTGGAGATTGCAATATTTTTTAAATATGTTTTGTGTCTCCTGACAAATGCAGTTAATTCTGCCAATGACTCGGTACTCCATTCTTATAATGCCTCCAGTTTAATGTTTCATGGCCATATTACTTGTTAAAACTGTGTTCTGCCACTATATAATCCATTTCAATTGTATTTACGTTCAAAAGGGCATCCTCAGTGTAATCCTTTTATTTTGGCGCATATGTATAGATATTGTAATTTAACACTCCTTTTTTTGTTCAAAAGTAAATCTAAATCTGAAGGGATTTGTGCATACTGTGGATTGAGTATCAGATGTTTTATGTTGGGACCCAGGATGTTAAGTCATTGCACCATATTTTTTGAGAAATGTTTAAGGGCATGTACTTACTCCAAACTCCACATTTATTATTAGATAAAATCATCTTCCTGGGTTGTCTATGGTGTTACCCTTCTGGGTCAAAAGGAGTCCTGGGGCGGATATAGACTGTGACTACCAAACAAGAGATGGCTAATCTTCATTTTAATGTCTCTTCTTTCATTTCCCTAAAAAAATTATTTTTTCCATAAAAGACAATGTTCAATAATTCATTAAGAGTAACTACGCTACTCCTTGCTCCCTAAATTTTATACATAATATATATGAGAAAAAACATCCAAAGCAGCTCCCGTACATAATTGTGAGTTGTTTTATCTTTTGGCCAGATAATTTTTTCTAATGGCTTATTACTTTGTTTTTGAAATAACAGGTCAACCCCCAATTTTATGCGTTTAGGTGGATTACTCTCCTGTTGACCCAGGAATTCAATTTTGCAGACAGTCTTCATATTTGGGACACACTTCTGAGTGATCCTGAAGGTCCTCAGGTAATTTCATTTCTTCTATTCTTTTATAGTTGTTCTATGGATAAAAAGAGAATCATTTCTCTCTGAGGGCTGAGGGCCACAATATAGGGAGTGAAAACAGTGAACACCCCTGCTATCAGGTCACTAATCACTATCCAATCGTAGGACATCTTCATTATGTATTATAATTTGCTTTTCTGTTTAGGGAATAAAATCAAATCTGATAGATTTGTTCTACATCTAAGCAGTGTCTCACATTTAATTAAGTAAAGGGTTATCTGATGATGCAACACTTCCTCATGAAACCCCTGGTGGGGATATTTGGTTAAATATTGCCATTGATCAATACTTGCTTGTGTATGTCTGTTTTCCAATTATCTACTGGATTGTCCTTGTATCAAATTGCCCACAATTCAGTTATTGCTGCATTTCAAGAACTACAAAAAGAGCTCAAAGCATAAACAATAACGAGATAACAATTACTCTTTCAGGAGACTTTACTTCGAGTGTGCTGTGCAATGCTGATTCTCATTCGGAGGCGTCTCCTAGCAGGGGATTTCACTTCTAATCTCAAGCTACTCCAGAACTACCCCCCTACGAACATCAACCATTTGCTTTATGTTGCAAACAAGTTGCGTGCTCGTCCATCAGTCTAATTAAGTCTTACCACTCCTTGTTTAAACCCCTTATTTCTGTTTCTGAAAATTTTATTGTTTGTAAATTGCTGGATGTAAATGTTGGTTGGAAGCAATGGTTAGCTTGCAGGGAGAATCTTCTGTTTCATTTTACCTTGAATGCATCTTAATGGAGTTAGGCATTTCATTTCCTTTTTCCACCTTTCTCTATTCTAGGTTGAGGTGGCGGTGGTCACTGGTCAATTAACTGTTTTTGTATTTTAGTTATTTGTAGGTTTTGTATTCGTTGGCACAAGATACTTGTACACAGAAAATGAGTTTTTTATTGGATACTTTTGGTGAATGGCCTAGTCTCTCTTTTAGCTGTCAATACTGGCAGTGTTGTACAAAGAAGGTTTTGCCACAGAATCTACTAAGTTAAGTGAGAATGTCAATTTCAGGTTTTCTTTCTTCAAAGGAATATTCGTTGCCATTAGGACCAGTAAGAGCAAATACCTCAATATATCTCAGGCTCAGGCACGATGTGAAAGCGCTGAGGCACCTTTAGCAGTTTAGCTCATTTTTGGATATTTTGGTCAACAAATTTTAAGCTGATCAATTACGTAGAATACTGAAATATGGAAATCGGAGATATGATCATAAAAATAAGCTATAATCAACATAATCAGATGTCTTCTACAGTATGGTCATACACTATTTTTCTTTATAGCAATGAGGATGTAACTTGCATCAGATATTTTTCGTGTCATTTCAGTTGTACAATGTGAATCAGAATCACGATGGACAAATTTAATACAGGCGAAAAAAAAAAAAAAAAAAAATTTTTCTTTATAGGGCAATTGAGGATGTAACTTGCATCCAGATAGTTTTCTGTGTCATTTCAGTTGTACAATGTGATCAGAATCACGATGGACAAATTTAATACCAGGCGAAAAAAAAAAAAAAAAAATCTCTGAAAAAAAAAAAAAAAAAAAATCTCTCTTCAGCGTTGTGCTCTGACTAGTGCTTTGGCAGAAAACAATACCCTCTGGTGAAATAGCGCATCCCAAAACCCAGTAGCTTGAACCTGCATCATCCGGCAGAATTTCCATGCGTCAGCAAAAGCTAATTATTCTAAAAATAAAAGTAAAATTATGGACTAATTTCCTCATATCATGAAACAATATTTTTTAAAAACTCAACAAATACATTTTATCTCCAGAATTGAAAAAGGAATACTGTAAAGAAACTTATTCTTTTTTTGAGAACAATTAGGAAACTTAATATAGAAGACGCATTTATGAAAATAATAATGGAAAAAAAAAGAGAGAAAAAAGGAAAGATATAATCCTTGGTACTTTCCCATTATTTCTTCCCACGCTTATTACCAGTGATAGCAGAAACTCAAAAATGGTCAGGAAATACAATGGGAAGAGTAAGCTGGCTTCTCAACACATACTCCTAATCTTTATAAAGGTAGAAACATAATATTATGATTCAACAACACATGAATTTAAGAACATTAGAAACCAAAACAAACAACCATGAATGATTAGAAGCAAATAATATAATCCTATGTATAGAAAGTGGATATAGAACAAATTAGAAGAAAAAATTGCACAAGATGGCATTGTTTGAACAGCTATCCCACCCCCTCATGAAAAGGAAAATTGCAGAACATCTTACCCTACCATACAAAAATCTCCGACATTATCAATATCCAGTATTTCCATTTTTTTAATAACACCCACAACGGAAATTATCTTTGTAGTTGACAAAATAACAAAATTTCAGTTCCTGTCTATCCTCTCTTTGAATAATTGAATATTCACTTATAACGCATTCAAATTGCTAGATCTTTTATGCTTCTCCATAGCATTCTTACTATGCTAGTGAACCAAGTTTTTTCAAATCTCACTCTTTGCTATCTCCATCTGAATCCTTACCGTTGTTGATACCCATAATGTCAATGCAAAACTATAAAGCATGTTCGTCTTCTCAATTGATAAAGCACTATCTAAAATTAGCATTCTGAATACTTTCAATGTGTAACTGAGATACTTCAGCATGGCAAAGTATATGATTATGAGACACGAAGACTACCTGAGATACTGAATATGGTTGCAAAGATCCCTTCCTCCAATTTGGCGTATAGTGTTTTTACTGGGGAGACAACAACAAACTACTAAAAGCACATATTTATCTTTTTGCCAAAGACACTGTTGAATTCGATTTGTCAAAGGATTCTGAATCACTGGTCACTTCACTTTCTAACTGGCTATCTAAAATTTGCAAAATGTTCTCTGGCGGGCATTTATGAGCAGGATTTTTTGCTTCTGTTTGACAGAAACATTCAGGCCAAGAATTTGTATAAAATGATTCAGGTGTAACTCGTTTGTGAGGACCACCGAAGCTTGTTTTGAGCATAATACGCCTAACAGCTTCTTCAAAACTGTTTGTCCGTCCATTCTCTCGATCAATAAAAATTGGGGCAAGAGCTTTCCTGTCAGGTCTAATTATAGTACGGAAGCCATAATAGAGGCGGTGACCCAGGAGATTGTTCGCAAAATTGCTTGGTCCATCATATGTAGGCATAAAAATGTCAGCAAGGAGACAAACCATGTAATCCACAGCAGATCCTAACAATCCACGGGTGTTTGTGGCTAGCTCTTCCATGGCTTCAACGGAACTATGATTCTCAAGGCGAGGGAATAGGGCTCTAAATGGTTTCATAAATCGCTCCCCACCAAACAGTTCACCAGCTGCTAGATATATCCGGGTGGAATTGTCAAACCCCATTGCACGTAAGATAAGTCCAACCTGTAGTAAGAAGAATAACAACAACATTAGAATAGATGTCATGAGCATCTTTTTGAATACTATTCCAAGATAATCAGCAAAATAAAACAAGAGATTGCCATAAACTGGCAATCAGATATCAACCAACAGTATATAACAATATTTCTGAGCTTGAAGAACTAATCGCCAAAATCACAAAAAAGAAAAAACATACATACATGGTGTTGAAACAAAAGAGTTTACCTCTTCTGGAGTTAAAGGGCATTTTCCAATGGCCCTCCTTTCACTATAAACAAGTCTTTTCTCAGCAAAATTCTCCTTGCGATACTTCTTCAATATTTTTTGCTCTGCAGGATTAAATATGTCATAGCACCTGAAACAAATTCACATTCTATCAATTGGAATATCATCATTTTCTTCTACACCTTCAACAATATTTGGAAAGCATTACAATGAATCATAGGAATTCCCAATCCATGATTGGCGGTTAAAGATGGATAATCATTCAAGTGAGTTGTAAAATGTCCAATCAGAAGGAAAAAGTACTCAATTGAGCCATTTAGATAAGTTAAAACAGTTCAACAGAAGAATGACCAGACAATTTTTCACACAAAAAACTTCATAATTTCTTTTGGGCAAGATTACCAAGAAGTATAATTAGATGGTTTAAATAACAAAGTAAACAAAAGAAAAAGGAAAAGGTAACTTAATTACAAAGAAACAGACCATACATCTGCCCACCCAATAATTTATGGAGGGGCTTTTTTAAATGCCCGAGATATGTGAAATACGTATAACTAGCAAAGAGAACTATAAAAGTTCCTTTTTATTTAGTTTAACAACTTCGAAACTCCATGAAAAAGGTCAATCATCTGCATGTTATAGATCATTCAATCCAAGTCTCAGAGATATGGGCTGCAACAACAATCCATTGGAAAAAGGGACTGCACTAATTTTTAAGTAATGCATGAATATTTAAATAATCCATTATATACTAGAACTTCCTCTCCCATCTGCACCCACAAAAATTGTTTGCTGACATACAGAGCCTCAGATGTGGATGCACTGAAGCATACGTTACAGAGCTAGTTCCTAACCTAACTTTCCCATGCCAACCCCCCCCCCCCCCGCGACATTACAGAGACCTCAGATTTGTGGTTTGCCGACGTATGATAGCATCAAAACGTTACAGAGCTAGTCCTAAACCTAACTTTCCCAATGCCAACCCCCCCCCCCCCTTCTTCCCTAAGAAGAAAAAAACGACCCCCCCCCTCTCTCCCTAAGAGAAAAAAAGGTGCCCCTTTCAATGCTTCAGGGAATTCTGCATTGAAGAATACGCCTGAAGTAAAACTCAAAAACCTTGTTTAATTACTCGATAAGATACATAGTTTTGACCAGCCTTTTCAACGTGCTCATGCCCATTAATTTTCAACAAATAATCGATTGATTATCTTACCCAGCAAATGCAAGCATATCCATCTCGAAACGAAGATGTATTGCCATGAAGTGACCTTGTGCACGCAATTTATCAACTATAGATTCACTTAGCTTCATGATATTTGGCTTAAATCTGAGGGCATGGTAGTTAACCCTGCACCTCAGTCGCTGGTACTCGCCATTGTCAATTTCTTCAGCTAAGCGATGTGAAAAGGGAGTTAGGTAAATGGCTCCATGTTGCTTCATCTTCTCCAAAGCAACAGTTGTATACCAACTGATAGGAGCATCTCTGGGAGGCCGCAGCTGAGGCAGGAAGGAAAATTTAAAAAGAGAAGGACAAGTTAGTAATTCAAGAAGCACTCATAAAGCTTAAAATATCTGATTTCCTTAATTTCATAGGTAAGATGAAATAGTTTGCAAATTTTCTACCTGAAAAGCCTTTAGCTTCTTGGTTTTCCCATTTTTACGAATTTCAGGTATACTTTCCACAATACGTACATCATACCTCAGTGATTGGATAAAATGCTCAACATCATAAATGCCATGGAAGCCACTGTGCACAGAAAAAGATAATATGCTTCAATCCTATGTCGTACACTAGAATATCATGTCAAAATTAATAAAGTGGAATTGACAGAAATAGATCTATCCAAATCCTTGAAAAATAGAATTTCATTAAATGTCATATTAGATGCAGGGTAAAATGGATTCAAGAACAGTGGCTAACTACTTTAGATTGTACAAGGTTATCAATGAACGCTTTGAAAGCTCTAAAAGATCAAGGAGCCAAAAAAAAAAAAAAAAAAAAAAAAAAAAAAAAAAAAAAAAAAAAAAATATATAAAAAAAAAAAAAAAAAAAAAAAAAAAAAAAAAAAAAAAAAAAAAAAAACCCTCAAACATCAACAACATCAAAATAAGAAAATCATTAGTAGTTACGAATCCAATCCAAATAGATCCAAATGATTCCCAGAATAAAATACTGTTTGATGACCACCATTATATATGATCACGATGCAGGAAACAAATTTTTTCTGAAATAGAATCTGATTCCATGTAAAATACAGGTGATAATTACAGGAAGGCTTTAAATGCTATCAATTCTGTAAGACCAAAACTGCCAATAAACGTGATATGCTATTGTCAACGTCAGGCTTTTCAAGAATCTCACATATGAATTTAATGGAGTCTTGCAGAAAAAAGGTGGTATTCAAATCCTACTCCAATGAAGAATGGAACAGACAATTTTAACGTTCTCACACAAGTTCTGCAAATAAAGAAAAAATTGCAATCACTAGCTCTAAATAAACTTCTATCACCACTATGTAATATGATGGTTTATCATCCCAGTCACATTCTGTTTAGTATAATGCTGAAAGAAAAAACCAAGGAAAAGATAATGTCCTCCAAATGCTACCTTATCCAGTCATCATATAGAAAAGAAGAATCTTAACTATTCAGTACAATAACTAGGAATTTGCAATAAAACAATTATCTAAATTCACTAATGTCTACCAGGTCCCATAAAAAAAATTCTCAATTAATGATTTCACTTAACATATTTAGTAGGAAAAAAGAAGTGCTAAAATACTTCATTAACAGATAAACATAAATCAGAAATTTGAAGAATTCACACGCTAGAAACAGGAACCTGTCATCATGCCAGAAAGAGTTAGCATCCAACTCCGGCAACACAAGTGTTGCATTCATGATTCTAGCAGCAAGGACAGCGTTACAAATCTGTAACATCGAAAGTATTGTATATTAATTATTTTCAAGTAAATCCATTGAAAATAGTAATCATTATGACACCCTCCTGAACTTGGCCACATTTATCTTGACTCAATCTAGTATGGTGGTAAAAGCACTGCAGGACTCTTTAAATCTTCATTTATCAGAATAAATGAATGTATTTGGCTTCAAAATTTTGCTGACTGACATACTGGAAAAAACAGAGGAAATGTGTCCATGTTTGCACCAAATAAAATTTTGCAAGAGAAAGCTATAAGGGGAGAATGTGGAAATACAAAGCAGGTTTTAAGAATAGAATACAAACCGCACTTCGTTGCTGATTCAAACCACCATTACAGCGAACACGCAGATACCCATTGGTCTCTTTCGGAGGAGCTGCCGCAAAAATAGAACAAAACATAAATTATGCAATCATGAGTTCTCCAATATCTAAAGTCTATCTTTGAGAAAACAGGGACTACATACGAGGCCAATCAGATCTTGGTGCTGATGATGGCCTCCAGCCACCTGAATTAGCATTTTCCCAAAGTTCTTCAACATTAATCTACTTGAACAAGGCAGAAGAATGAATATTCAGATTGGAGAATTATGAAACTAGTAAGCAACCAAACCAAAGGCACAGGCAATGAAAAGGCTAGATCAACTAAGCAGTAACATAATATCTATATGCATAAACACTATAGTAAATTGCATTTAAACAAATTACCTTACATAAATGTAACTCACAATTAATACAAGCATCACCTAGTTATCTATATAGAAAGGCAAGTAGGAAATACACTAAGTCCTATATACAGTAATTCTTTCATAATTAGTCTGCAATATCATAGAAGCAATCAAAGACAAATCCGTTCAGAATTTGATCTAACATGATCTAGCAAGTACTACCATTCTATTTAGCTGCAAGTCAATTTTCCATAACCATACTACTTGAGATTCTCCATAAATTCCAAGACAACTTTCCTACATTCTTATGCACCAAACCGTAACATAAAATTTAAAAGCAATCACAACTAACTTCCAAATCCAGCTCAAACTAACCTCCGATGGACCAGTAGATCCGCTGCTTCCATTAATCGTAGACGAGAACAGCATGGACAGCGTACAGATCAAGAGAACAATGACAACAAGCGATAGCTTCGCGAGCATTCCCTTCACGCCTCCTACTCCTTGCTTCGGATGCAGCCTGTGGTGCCCTGGCCTTTTAGCAAACGCGTAAACGAACAATATCGTCAATACAACCAAAGAATGTAACAAAAATAAAAGTAAGAATTCAAGAAAAAAATAAAAGAAATGATAAACCTCCGTTTGTTTCCATCGGAAAGAGAGATTTTCCGGGAAAATGTTTCGTACCTTCTCATTTTCTGGAGCAAAGTAGAAATTGGAGATCTATAATATTATTATTGGCTGATGAATTTCACCGCGGAAATGTTTTTTTATTTATTTCTGTATCGTAATCAAAATGTCAGAATGTCAAAGAAACACTAAACAGTCGCAGTACTGAGTTTTATTAGTGCTAGCTTCTCAGTAAATTCGAGAATTGAGCGTGTGATGATTGGGACTTGGGGTTCGGGTTTGGCGGTGGGTGTTTTGGGCTGTCGGGTCAGGATCATATTATTCATACGCATTTTTTCTTTCTTAAAAATAATAAACAGAGAAAAAGAGTTAAACATTGGTCTTGGTTTGTTTTTTACGTACCTTTCAAACATGCTTTTCAAATCAGTTATTTTTTATTATTTAGTTGTAAATTATAATATCAATTTTTTTTTAAATTAAAATTTTTAATTTACTAATAAAAATATTTCTTTTATTCCAAAATAAAAATCATCTTTCTCTTAGAATTATTTTTGGGTAGTAAAATTTTTTGTTAATTATTAAATAAGAAATACATAATGCACATATAAAAGTGGACTATTAAAATTCTATGAACAATAAAAAATTAATTTACAAAAAAATTTTCTTATATTTTTTATTTTATGCTTTTTAAGCGTGAATTTTTTACCCTTAATGTTATTAGTCACTATTACAAAAAATAATAGAAAATTTTTCAAAAGAAAATAAGTATACACTCAATTTCAATTAACAACAGTCCATTTTTATGTAAATTAACAATGTATTAATCTTTCATCAAATTATTAATAGGAATGGAAATACTTAAAAAAAAAAAAACTCATATTTTTTTGACCTATTTTAGAATTAAATAAATTAGGTTCTATTAAAATGATCAGTTGAATAAAATTGATTAAAAAAACCTTTTGTCAAAAATAATTTTTAAAATTTTTTTTATTAAAAATAAAAAAAAGAAAATAACAATAAATTAGACGAAATGTACATTAAGTAAATTGTTTATTCATTTGACCAAATGTAATGTGAAATTTCAATCTTGAATATGTCATATCATATCACTATCATCACTTGACTTTTACGCAAATCTAATTAATTGTTATGCGTGTTATTTTGATTCAAAATATTAATGTTGGGAAAAATTTATCTAAATGATTCATGATAGTATTTATGAACCAAAACGATGAAATTAAAAATTTTTCTTAAAAAATGAAAATAAAATAATAATATTTTTTAAAAAATTTTTAATTTTATTGGTTTGATATATGAATGGAAAGATGAACAGAAATAAAAAGTATTTTCAAAAAAAAAAGTCATTGACAACTCTCTCTTACTTAACTCCTACGCCTTGCCTTCTTTTTCTTTCCAAACTCGACATTTCTATATTTGCACCTTTCCTTTCACATAGCCTCTGCATATGACAGAGACAACGAATAGCAAGTTAGCTAGTTATCTTGGCCTTGCTTCATCGCTGACCTTACTCATCTTGTCACACAAGTGAAAAGCCAAAGTCACTTCTTCTTTGGCTTGACAGGTATCAGAACAGAACTCCCATGAAGTTTTGTCCATGGCTGGTGTTTTCCAGAAATTTTGACTTCAATTTTCTTGCAGTTAATAACTGGGATGGAGGACCTCCACAAGTTGTACCCAGAAGCCTTGCCAAACATACCCACTTCAGATATGAAAGAGTTCACTGTAGATAAGGTTCACTTTCACCTGTCAATTTTTTGATTATTAGCGAATGAAGCTTGTTTATATGATCGTCAGTAATTGCCATATGATGTCTTTCAGAAAGTGAAGTATTTCTTCGAGGAATTGAAATCTATCAGAGAGAAATGGAGACTAAGTCCCGGGTGGATGGCCAAATATGGATATGATAAAATTGACAAATTAGAAAGTACCAATGTGGAGCAAATTGGTAAGAAATATCTTTCTCTAAAGCTCTAATTTATCCAATTCATTCCTCTCTGTTAATTGAAGCTTACTATAAATGTTCACTTTCTTGAAGTTGATATAATGTTTGCAACACTGGATTATGTGATTAAGGCAGCAACAGAACTATTTGATTTGCTGGAAGATGAAGTGTTAAAAGAAGATTATGTTCAACCAACTGTTAAATCAACAGAAACAGAGTTCTGTTCCAGGCAAAGTGAGAAAGCTATTTCTCCTGTTCCTAGAAATGATTCTTTTAGTGGAGTTGCATCTCCAAATCTTTCCAAGACTCCGCCTGCTCCTGTGTCCTCTGGAGTTCAGGTTTGTCAAAACTCTGACCCCTTGGAAGAAAAGAATGAAACTATGAAGAATCTGAAGCCGCAGAGTAAAGAAGAGATGGGAACAGAAACTGGCATAATTGAATATGATCCCAGGACAAGTAAAAACACACAAATCTTCCGTACAGATGAAAAAGATCCATCACCAACCAATGTTCCAGCGAAGTTGGTTCAACCAAAACCACCACTACCGCCGCCGCCACCTCTCATGTCTGCAAAAGGATCAAAACCAACTGCAATGCCTCTCAAAAAGGGTCCTGCAGCGCATCCACCACCTCCTCCTGGTGCTGGTAAATCCCTGTTTCAAAGAAAAGGCACTTCGAAATTGAAGAGATCCACCCAGATGCCCAGTCTGTTTAGGAAACTCAAGGACAAGATGGAAGGATCTAACTTGCCTGTTAAATCAGCTAATAAGCGAAAGACACAGCTTGGAGGTTCTAGTGGTGGAAAGGAAGGATTTGCTGCTTCGCTAGCAGAATTGACGAAGAGGTTTGCTTCCATTTATACTTCAACCCTGGGAAAATATTCTGCAATAAACTGCACATTAACTGATAATAATGATTTTCTTTCTTTCCCTTTCTTATAGTTTAGATCAACATACTTTCAACAAATTGAAGAAGATATTCAGAAGTATGCAAAACCAATCCTCGAGTTGAAGGTAGCCATCAATTCTTTTCAAACGAACGACATGGTAAAGCTGCTCAAGTTTCGAAACAACGTCGAATCCATCCTTGCAGTCTTAATTGATGAATCGCAGGTAAGTAGAGCATGCAGCTTATTCAGTTTACTCTAGTCTTGACCATGAAGATCAATCATCAAGTCTCTGAGTTGCAGGTGCTAGTGAAGTTTGAAGGTTTTCCCACAAAGAAACTAGAAACATTAAGAACAGCTGCTACACTGTACTCAAAATTAGACACCATGGTCACTACATTGAAGAACTGGGAGATAGTGCCTCCCTTGGTAAAGCTAATAGATAAGTTCGAGTGCTATTTCAGAAAGGTAAATTTAGGTCCAAATTTGAATAAGCATTTCACTCCTCTTCACAACATATCTTAACAAATACTTATTTGTCTCAATCATCAAGGTCAGAGAAGAAATGGATGCAATTGAACGGAATAAGGATGAGGAATCCAAAAATTTCAAGAACCATGATATTATTTTCGACTTCCTTATGATTACAAGGGTAAAAGAATCAATGGTGGATCTTTCCTCTGACTTCATGGAATCAGCACTAAAGGTAAGCTCAGTTACATTTTCAATGAAGAGGGAACTGTATAAACCGTTCAGTATAGTTGATTACTTGATTCTTATAGTACAAGTGTTGCTTCTCTTCCAGGAGAGAAGAGAAGCAGAAGCAAAAGGGATCGGAGAGACAAGAAGAATTGATCAGAAAATGAAAGAAAGCGTTAAAATGCTGTGGAGGGTTTTTCAGTTCGCATTTCAAGCCTATAGCTTTGCAGGTGGACTAGATGATAGATTTGATAAGTTAGCAAAAGAATTGGCAGAGGAAATCTTAGTTCATTCCCAAAACCAGTAACTTAACTATGTTCTTTTCTAATAAAGAAATGTACAGAATATCAAGAAAACTGCCACCAGGACCAAATTAGCCACTAACCTTATTACCTAATTATTGTTCAGAATGGAGGTCCTTATAATATCCTGTTTAATTAGTTCTGAAATTGGAAATAGGGTGCGGTTCTCGGATTATAATTTCTTTTTGGTTTACAAGTAACTTTTTTTCAGATATTTTCTTACATTTTAATAACTTTAATTTCATATTAAAATGATAAATATATATCATATTAAAATATTAACATATATATATATATATATATATATATTTTCAAAAATATGTTAATTAATTCAATTGAATTGTATTTTTAGTTTTTTTTTTTTTTTTTTTTTTTTAAAGATAAACTGGCATTTAAGATTTTAGGACTTTATATTCTTTTCATAAACCATTTTCAATTTCGATTGAAATCAAAATAAACTATTAAATGTAGTGAAAAAAAAAAAAAGAATTAAGAAAAAACGTGTCACGACTATAATATTTCATTTTAAAATCCCAATTGCTTTTAAAATTTTATTTTATTTTTCATTTTTTCACGTTTTCAATTGTGTTTTATGCTCACTTCATTTCATTCTTCTTCATTAATAGTAGTTTCTCCTAGTCCGTGTTTTCATTCGTTCGCTACTCATTCATATTTCATATTGACAAGGAGGGACTATTTTAATATTGAGATGCAATATTTTCATTTTTATATTTTCATAGAGAGAATTACACTTCTAATTCCGACCTTAGCTCAGTTGGTAGAGACAGAGACTGTAGTCGAGTTAAGCACACAGCTTTGATCCTTTTAGGTCGCGGTTTCGAATCCGGCAGTCGGATATTTTTGGAATTTACTACCAACTTTTTCTTTCATATAATATTTACACTGCTGTTGCCGGTCTAAAAATCAAAATCATTTCAGCATAGCCTTTTAGTATTCATTGTTTCATTTTCTTGGTTTAATTTCTCAATTTTAGCATATCCATTTTTCCACTGCGGAGAAAAACTTAATAGATTTTTATAATCCAAGTCGTGGGAAGTAAGTAATTTTTACTTGAATCCTGTCCACTTACCTTTATTTCTTCCACCTGACTTAAAGGATTGTTTCTTTGATGATAGTTATCATTAAATTCACTGGGTTTATTGCTTAACTCAAAGATTTCTGATGTCTTACTGTCTGTCATCAATAATGTTTTCCACACTTTCATTTCTTGTTTTGAGGATAAAATTTTCTTTTTTATAACGTGTAAATTAAAATTTTTTAAAATCTGATTGACAATATTTATTTTTTTACATTTCCTAACAAGTTGACAGTTCGCTAGCTTTAGCTATGGCTGGATTGAACTCTGATCATTGGTACATAAAATAGTAACATACATTATACTTTGTCCCCTTAATTTACGTATTTAATATTTACTCTAACTACTTCTTTTTATATTTTTGTATTTATATTTCCAAATTATGAGCAGTATCTGAAAGTTACTCTTCCGTAACAGTTAACAATTTCTAGTGTTGTAGAACCGATTTGACAGGAATGTAATACTTACTTCTTACTAGAATCTGGGTCACAGAAAAGCTGGCTGTTGTCTGGAATAATGTATCTAGACTTACTTAAAAAAATGCCAAAATTGACGATAATTGCTGTTTGCATAAACGACTTGTTCAAAGGGAATTATAAACAGGAAATGAGAATTGTCGGCTTAAAAGCCTAACAGAGTTCCATTTAAAAAACGACTGTGTCGTATAGAATATGTACTGCATTCAGCTGAGGCTTTGGCCCACTCCCGCTCACTTAGCTGAAAATCCCTAATCTAACTTAACCGTATAAATACTCAAAAAGCGCCGTTCCTTATGCCTTTTCCTTACAGTCACATCCGTTTGTTTTCTTTGCCTTCCAATGCAAGGGCACGTCCTCTCTCGTCCAGGAGGCCGGAGCGGGCGGCTACGGCTACGCTACGGCTACGGCTACCGCAAAAGGAAGCCTTGGGCGGTCTACCCGGTGGCCAACAACCGCCACAACAGCCACCTCCTCAATATGTAGACACAATTTTGCCCCCTGCCTCAAAATGCAAAACTTTTATCACCAAAAGCCTGGCCAACGCTCTGCTTCAAGGCCTTCTTCTCCCCAGCAAAACCTCAATTAACTACTTCCCTGGTTTTCAAAACCTAACTTCCCATCCAAATTCTTTTATCATCTTCTTCCTCCAGCAATTCCCCAATGGTTTAGCTCAACAACACCTGCAACTCTTACTACCTTCCTCAGCAGCAATATCTACACCTTTTACTTCAGCTCAGCAGCAACCATCAAACAAGCTTCTCTCTCCCAAATCCCAAGTTCCTCATTTCAAACAATTCCTACTTCTCAAATTCCTAAGAGGAAAGAACATGCTGATGGAGTTGATGATTCAGCTGGGGAAGGAAACAGGAAATTTGGCTCAAAAGCAAAACCAAAAACAACCTCAGAAAATGAAACTTTGCCTCCTACAAAATATGAAAATGGGGCCACCCGTGAACAAAAAAACAACGTTTTCAGCTTGTTGCATATCTTATGCCTTCGTCATATTCCAAACTACAGTTTAAACAACAGCATAAAAGAAGACTTGAAAAAGAGTTGATCAAGCAAGTGGAAAAAGCCTTGGCAGGATTTTCTTTTTGCTGCCAGCGAGGGCTGTTGAAAACATTGGAAAGTGTCGCAGGCGGCCCTCTTAACCGTTTTTGCAGGTGGAGTCGCTCGGGGCTCATTGGCATTCGATATGCAGGAAGTTTCATCGCTTCACCGGCTTATACTCGTTGAAGGGAAGGTAGTTTTAAGCAAAACATCGCGTATTTTTTCAAAGTTTTCCCTTTTAAGAAAAGAAAAGGATATTTATTTCTGTTTTATATCACTTTTAAATTGAATGTAATTGAGGAGAAGCGTTTTTAATTTTTTTGTTTTGCTTCGTGCAGTAATCTTAGCTATGATTTCTTTAACTGTTTTATTGATTATTTAAAAAAAAAAAAAAAATTTAAAAAAAAAAAAAAAAAAAGCTGCAATGTCCATCCGCTGTTCTATTGAATGAGCAAGAGCATAGCCATTTAGAAAGTGAAAATGAATGTTTGTTCAATTGCGCTGCCGAGAGTCTGAATTAGGGTAGCAGAGAAATGCATTATGGTTAAGGCTTTGCAGCTCTTAAGTTCTGCGATGTGAATTTCTTTTTTCCCATTCTGTTTTGGATATCTTTTTTCTTTGAATTCTGGCCTGTGTTTTATTAGAATATTCACAAAAGAAGGAAAATTACAAAGTTAGAGCTTCATCTCTTGCTTTCATGTTTGGGTTTGGTTGGGCTTGGTTGTTTTTCTTGTTTGAAAACAATATGAACGAAGTATGAATTACGCGAACAACAAAGGGAGGGAGAGAGGAAGGAATCTATTTGCTTAAAATGGTGGATTGAGTCATTCAGGATTTTGCAGTTTATTTTGTTTTTATACAAAATGTGAAAAACTTTGTGGCCACATGACCTTTCTTTAAAGATTTCACTGATTTGTAAGCTTATTTGACTTGGTTGAGCTGACTTTTCATTTTCTTCTTGTCAATGCCATGGTTTATTATATGATCTTTTCTGTTCTCTATATTCTTACGAACAAATTGATGTATCTAACTTCTGAAGTTTTCTGAACATGTTCCAATTACTAACTTGCCTTTTGCCTTTGGCATTTCAGATTAATGCATTTATTCATTGCTTTGTCGCGGTCCGGAGAATTACATCATTGTATGATTTGGAGGTGGCAATATGTGAGCATGAGGGTATTGAGCAATTTGAAGAACTGGGGTTGGGCCCTTTGCTGCGGCATCCACTAATCTTGCATTATTTTCTAGTGAATCCTAATGCAACCGAAGTATTCAAGATAACTACTGAAGAGATTATTCTGACTCTTCATGAATATATGAGTAGTTCTAAAGACCATGAAATTAATATTGATGATTTTCTTCAATTCACTGCGAAGAAGCGATCCGTCAAGGGAAAGGAAAATCTTGGAGTGCGTATTCAAGGCTTAGGGTGTGTGCTGATGAATTATGATCAATTTACACTGTTTCTCTTTCTAATGATGCATTCTATTTACTGAATATTTTCTTTGGTATTATGTATCCAATAATTGTTTTTTTCGCAAGTTCTTTTTTTAATTTATGCAATCAAGTTTTGTTGCATTTTTTGAGGACCCTGTGATGATAAAAGTTTTATTGCTTTCTTAATCTTACATTAGAGTTTGTCAGCATGAATTTGGAGTTTTCCATTTTGTTACTACTGGAAGTGCATTTGGTTGTATTTTGATTTGAGGAAATATTTCCTCGTCTATGTACAGTTATCCTTCTGATTATTTTGGTGACATCTAATTTCTTTTTTTTTTTTTTTGTTCCTTCTTTGATTATTTTGCGTGACATCTAAATTTTCTTTTTTGTTTTTTTGGCTTATTCCTTCTATTGGTGCAGAATGCATATTTCTTTTATCAGGAAGCCAGGAAGATTCCAAAATACAAACTCTAAAGTAATTCATAAAGATAATTAATAGGGAAAAATCTGAAGCCCAAGATGTTTAGCAAAGAGGATCTTGTAAATAAACGTTATTTCTTTTTTTTTTTTTTTGGCTATCTTCTATTGGTGCAGAATGCATATTTCTTTTATCAGGGAAGCCAGGAGATCCAAATATACAACTCTAAAGAAATGTCTAAAGATAATTAATAGAAAATCTGAAGCCAAGATGTTAGCAAAGGGATCTTGTAATAAACGCCGGCAACGTCCTCTTTTTACCTCACAGAAAAAGGATCTGGATGAACGTTTTTCTGCCATATCTGAGCGTATTGAATCTTTTGCCTCAGTGCACAAGGATTTCCGTGGAAAGCACATAAGATTTGATTCATTGGACTCAGAGGATGAGGAAGGACAAAGTGATGATAGTAAAAATGAAGATAAAACGACCAGCAGTGATGAGGGGAGCCACTTATCATTACAAAATTTTTGTAGTACTGATAGGGTGAGTAGCTGTCCTTATCCATCTGCAACTGAAGAAATGTCGCGGCTAGGTTTGAAAAGTGAGGCAGGTGGGCAATCTTCTCCTGTTAGTTGCGGCTCAAGGCTCAAAAAGAATAATGGGTCACTAAAAATGAAAAGAAAAATTGAAGCTCTAAGTGGCAATGCCTCTGCACCCTCCAAATTGCTTAAAGGAGACACAGGGAAACACTGTATTCATCCAATTGAAAATGGTGATAAGACTCTGGAGAATAATGAATCTGATTTTATATTATCTGATAACTCCATGAGAATGTTTATCACAACCTGGAAGGACACATGCAAGGAGTGTACTGTTCCTGAGGTAATTTGAAAATGGCAAGGACACAGGGAATGTTTGCCTGTTTGTTTGACTTTGTATGAGTTATATCAGCAATAATAAGTATTCCATTTCCAGATAGTGATAGCTTATCTGGATGGTACATTACAGGATTTATTTATTTTTATTTATTTGTTATTGGAATATGAATATGTTCCTCACCTGCTCTCCTTTTGTGCTTGTAGGTTTTCGAGAGAATGCTCAAGTTTTATAAACCCGGCGATACTAAGAAGGCTGCTGGAAAAAGGAAAAAAATCAAAAGGATATTTTATTCTTACCCATGTATTGGATTAATCAATATTGCAGTAAGTAAAATTGTGGTGGATTTAATTATTATAGTAACGTGCATACTGTTTTCATAATGAAGATACTACTACCACTAATATATATTTTTTTCCTCCTATTATTTTACTGGCTAAATTGAAATGCTGACTTGTATGGGTATGTTTCCACTTTAGCCTCGCATCTTTTCCTATACATCCCAACTCTAGAAGTAATTTTTGATTGACGTACTTGTGCCATTGCTTCTTGATTGACTTCTTTGGAATTGCTAATCACTTCTTTGGTTCTTTTGTATTACTGATTATTGGAACAGATTGACATATGCCTGACACCTGTAGAATAAGTGATTAGTGTGATTGTTTGATTGACTTGGTTAAGTAGGTGTTAAATATGCCTTAAATCTTGTCCAATCTGCTCGTGCTTGATTGGCCTGGTAACTTATCCCCTTTGTCCAGATGAAAAAGGGGAAGAAAGGAAACAGAAGAGTAGAGATCAGAGGGAAGACCGCTCTTTGTTTGCTTGGGGGACCTCTTAGTAGGAAAGATGAAAGAAGATTGTTTGCATCCAAATCCAAATTGGAGGGATTGGAGAGAGAAGATTTATATTTTCAGTTTTACTTAAAACATGAAACCACAATTACATGAGTTTCTGTCCAACTGGCCCTTGTATCAATACAATGAGGAGCATGAATAATTGTTCATGCTTCCTTTACTCTATAGCCTATCTTTCCTTCTGAATGTCTCTCCTTCCAACCAAACTACCAAAGCATTTAGTAATCCTATGCTAGCATGTTGGACATGTTAATATGGGGTTTTGGTTGGCTACAAGAAAAAGACCTGAAGATTTTACTGAACAATGTAGCACTATCGGTGAAGATATCCTAGTGGAACTAATTTTTGAAGATTGAAATTATATTTTACTTGATGTGTTATGGGAAAAGTAATCAATAGAAAATAATTTGGATTCATACTCCATTTGAGGTGTTAGAATTTTGTTTCCACAGTAACCAATTGATGATTCGCAGCAACCTGCCAATTAAGACGGAGAGTATATCCATGTGCGATGGGTGTCTTTCTTTTACCTAATGTCCAAAATGTCTTACCACAGCCATGCATTTCATTTGTTGTCCCTGCCTTTCTTTTTTCTCTTTCAACCTAAATCTTATACACTAATTGTTGTATTCTTGTAAGAAAATATGGAAATTGGCAATGAAATTTTCAAGATATCTTTTAGTAAATTTGTGTCTGTCTAAAAGATAAATATTGGAAAGTACTGCTTATTTGCTGATAGAGGCTTCATACATTTTCTTTTATTTGATATACGTTGTTATTGCCTTCACTTTTGTTTATCCTGGACTTGTGCTTTAATCAAATTTCAGCTCCACAGTGCCTCATTTTACCAGTAGTTATCAATTCTTGATCTTTTTCAAATATGTGACATATTAGACTTGCTTCTATTGCTAGATGTTTCTTCTTTTTTTGTTATATGATAATTTATGGTCCTTTAACCTTTGCTAGGGTTGATATCTTGACAGTAATTAATTTATTTATTATTTCCAAATAGTGAGACTGTAAGAGTTATGCTTTTGATGCTGAACATCTTTGTTGCTGCATATCTTTTGGGGGTTTGACTTTTCCAATTTTCATTTGCTTAGATATGTCTATTTGAGATTTATAATTGTGAATGAAGTTTCTCCATGAATGTTACAGGTGACATCTATCAAATATGGAATACTGGATAGCGTCTATGATACTTTCCAAGCTTTAACCCAACACGAACTTCCCAACACTCTTTCTGAATATGAAAGCATTGAGGTTGAACTGGACGAAAAACACACACTAGTCATCCCTGACCATAGTCCGGAGCAAACACACAGTGAGTAATGCTTTTCGCAAAAGCAATTACTGCTTTATAGTTGCATTTATTTGTGTTTTGCTTTTCTTTCTCTATTGGTGCTTCTGTGGTAGTTGCCTTCATCACATAAGTTTTATGTTCAATCATAACTATAGAGCGGCATCTAGGGAAGTTTTGGTGGAAAACTTAAATGAAATAGCAGAAAGAATAGTTGGTCAACAGACTTCTTAAACTTCTTCGTTTGGGCTGTTGTTGTCCTTTTCTTTTTTTCTTTTTTTTTTTTTGGTTACAGACTTTCTTAAACTTCTTCGTTTGGGCTGTTGTTGTCCTTTTTTCTTTTTTTTCTTTTTTTTTTTTTTTGGGGTTTTTTTTTTTTTTTTTTTTGGGGGGGGGCGTTGGTGGTGTGGTGGTTGCAGGGAATGGGGTTTTAATAGGCATGAGGGGGGGGGGGTGGTGGTGGTGGTGGTTGGGCAGGGAATGGGTAATGGCATGACTTGTTGGGGCTAGAGACCTCTGTGTCTTATCCACCTAAGAGAGGAACTGTTGGGATGGCTTTGGTTGTTTTATTTATTGGGGAATTGGTGGTCTGAAAGACCGGAAAGGGATTGGGAACTTATGAAGGAGCTTTATTCACATTACGGGAATACATTACTTTTACTCAAGGTTGCTTTTACAGTATTTCCTGTACTATTTGTTTTTCTTTATAAGTAGCATAAGTTTGTGAAGGGGGTGAGAATTTTTTTTTTTGAGGGATCTAAGTGAAATCATTTGGCCGTTTGGGAGCGACTAGTTTTTACTATCACGCTTCACCTAAAGCCACGACTTGATTGTTAAACCTTAGCTATTGTCAGAATATAGCAAGAAGACACTCAGTTTGCATTTTATGTATTACCCTGAAGAGCATACTGCAAGTGTTTTGGTGGGTCAAAAGCTTAGGAACCACCCTCATTTTCTTTTAGAGGCTAATTCCCTTTGATATGGTTCTAGACTGCGCGGGCTGCTTTTGAACGGACAAGGTTTGGTATTAGGATTTAGTGATCCATGCTGTGTGATTGATTCAAAATTTATTCTTTTCTAAATGAATTTTTTTGTCAATAGATCATGAAGAAACTTTTGTGTAAGTGTGGTGATGGTTTCTTTCCAAGATTCTTGTTTTCTTGTGTACAATTTGCTGTGAAACAATCTATCATTCACTGACTAATAGGTCTAGCAGGTGTTACAGTTGAAGAAATTCTCAGAAAAATTAATAGGTATTACGAGCTTGATCACAGTTTTGAGCATAATGGAAAATCACTTCTTGAGGACAAATTTATTTCCTTGAAGAAGCTATGCAGTTGCGAGTTCTGGCTGGTTGACCAATTTGGTATTGGGGAGTTCAAGACCCTGGGTCATGGGGATTTTTTCACTTTCCTAGAGAAACATGCCTCTTTGTTACCTAGTGAAATACAGAAGCTCTTAGTCGGTAACATATGTGAAAAGTCACCTTTGGAGGCTTCCCTGCTCCAGCATGAGTTGATTGTATTAGTATCGCAGGCTTCAAATAGTTTGTGGCAGGGTGAAACTATTTCCAAACAGATGATTTCTGCTTTGCTTGTAAAGCAATTTCCTCTTCTTAGTTTTAAAATTATGGAAAATGGCTCAATGGAAGACTTTTTACGTGATGTGGGCAATTATAAGAGTAATGTGATCTCAAACTGTGTTGTGTTTTCTGCAACGTTGCTAGGAAATAATCACATTGGGGACCCAAATGAAGAACATGTAGTGGAAAGCACTTCAATGAAAACTGACAGTGTCCAGAAAATGACATCATTTGAGTCTGCTACCTCTAAGAATGCTATTGAAGTTTTGCTTGGAGCACCAATGCTATCTGATTTAAGCTTATGGTCACATTGGGACCTCATATTTGCTCCCTCTCTCGGTCCCCTTGTGGGATGGCTCTTGAGTGAAGTGAATACCCAAGAGTTGTTATGTTTGGTTTCAAAGGATGGTAAGGTGATTCGAATTGATCAGTCTGCTAATGCAGATTCATTCTTAGAAGCTGCACTTCAGAGATCATCTTTCCAAACAGCAGTTCAACTGTTATCCCTGTTATCACTGGCTGGGGGGGAAAAGCATGTGCCTTCATCCCTTCTAAAATGTTATGCTCGCCATGCATTTGATGCAATTTTGAAGAATCATTTGGAAAATGTGGAAGTCCAGGACAATAATAATTGTTCATTGCCGGGAAAACTGGTAGATGGGATTGCTAATAATTTAAGTGGTGAATTGCATAAAAATTTGATCCAAATGAATCAGACGGTTCCTGCTGCTTCAAGATTTATACTCGATTGTCTTGGTTATCTCCCTTCAGAATTTTGTGGTTTTGCAGCAGGTGTGTTACTTTCTGGGATGCAATCTGTAACTAAAGATGCCCCTTCTGCCATTTTATGTGAATGCAACCAAAAAGAACGTATCATGCTGCATGAAATAGGATTATCCATTGGCATAGTGGAGTGGATTGATGATTACCACAAATTTTGTTTAAATAATGCTGCTGACATATCCACATCTTCTGAGCCAGCACACTTGGAACCTTCTGGGTCTGTGTTAAGCACAGGCTCAAGGTATTTGCAAAATGCAGTGGATGTGTATACTTGTGGTATTGAGTTAAAAATTGCTCACAATGAAGATGCACATAATAAAGACAAAAATGAAACAAGTCTCACAATGCAGCATGCAATAGTTTCTAGTGATGGAATTAGCAATGGTTGCACAGAAGAATCATCTGAGCTTAACAAACAGACAGAGGCAGCCCTGGTAATTGAATCTATCAGGAGAGATGAATTTGGTTTGGATCCAAATCTTTCATGCACAGAGAGCAACATATTGAGAAAGCAACATGCTCGCTTAGGCAGAGCACTTCATTGTCTTTCTCAGGAATTATACTCTGAGGATTCTCATTTTCTTCTTGAGCTGGTAAGTGGGCTGTCTTCCTTTCCTTTCTGTCCATTCTGTTATTCTGCACGGGAGCTTGATGTAATTCTTTACTAAATTATTGCATCATAAAACCCTTTTCCTTTTTAATTTTGTGTTTCACTATAAGTGAGTTGGTGACAGCTGAATTGGCCCTTGTATAGCATCAGTGAACCCACTGCCTGAACAATATATGAGGCCAGTATATTTCACATTCTTGTTAGATGAAAATTCAATTTTACTGATCAGATATGGTTCATAATTTATTTTTCCCTAATATCTTATCATCTGCCTCTTTATCTGCTGCACTGATTTTAGAAGCTTGAAGATCTTTCATTTACACTGTTAATGACACAGTTCTCTTTTTCTCTCTGCATTTGGATCTGGATTTTTAATCTGTCCTGATAAACTTATCAGTAAAGACACTCATAAATCGTGCAATGTTTTCCAAACAAATTTCATAGTTACGATGATAGTGCCCGGGTGGAAGTTAAAATTATGTGTGCTTCATAGCTGGTAACTACCAGCTCGGATTATATCAATTGCAGTTTCAGTTACTGGGGAAAAGAACCAATTATTCATCAGTTGTTCGTTTGTTTTCCAGGCATTATTTGTATTTGGAGGTTACAGTGTTATCAGATGCTATGATCTTTATCCAATTTGAATTGTTGTTTCAGGTCCAAAATGCTGATGATAATGTCTATCCAGAAAGTGTGGAGCCAACTCTAACATTCATTCTTCAAGAATCAGGTATTGTTGTTTTAAATAATGAGCGGGGATTCTCTTCTCAGAATGTCAGAGCTCTTTGCGATGTTGGAAATTCAACTAAGAAAGGATCTGGCACTGGATACATTGGAAAGAAAGGGATCGGCTTCAAATCAGTCTTCCGGGTATGTTTCCCCACTTGCCCACAAACCCGAAACACTTACTGTGAGGCCTTCAAAAACCTCCTTCTGGAAAGGACCAAAATTCCCAATGGAGAACCATATAAATGAATCAAATTAGTTTATGTAGTGGGTAAATTGTGTCTTCGATCAATTTGGTCTTTAACTGTCTAATGCAAGGAAATTCTGTCAAGTATGGTTTTTGAAACAATCATTAAGCTATATTTAGTTATTGCAAAAATTAATTGGAACAGGATTCTTGGAAATTTAGGTGCCCATTTCTATTCCCATTCCATTTCCAAGGAAAACCAATAAACCTCTAGGGAATATTTTTTGTCTTAGCTGTATCTAAAGACAGACGTAAGTTCTGAATTCCAACTTGACAAGAATTCTAATGTCACAATGCCCATAAAGCACTCAGACATAGCTATATATTTGCATCTGCAGTTGGCAGTCATTTAACATTCGTGTTTAAAAATGTTTGACATTTTCTTTTATTTAAAAATGTAAAATAGCTCTAAGATCACATAACATCTTAAAATACTATGTAAGAGTTGATTGACAAAAATGCATGGAAGCCCCTGTGATTCTATATGCTTTTCAGGTAATTGTAATTTCTCATGTAGAATCAAATCATTGGCTAGAATTCTTTTACTAGAGAATTGAAATCTTAGTGAAGTATGGTAATTTAACTATCATGGGTTGCATAAGAATTGAAAATTATAAAATTACGTTTTTAACTTTATACTTATTTGGATCATAAGTTGAGAAAGCATGGAGTATATGAATCTGCTTTCGCTTCTATAATTCCTTTTTCCCATCAATGTTTTTTGGTCCTTTCACAGGTAACTGATGCTCCAGAGATTCACTCCAACGGTTTTCATATTAAGTTTGACATAAGTGAGGGTCAGATTGGTTTTGTTTTGCCCACAGTTGTACCTCCTTGCAATGTTGGCTTGTTTAGCAGGTTGTTGTCTAGAGAGACTGGTCAAACGGATAAGAATTGTTGGAACACTTGTATTGCTCTTCCCTTCCGGTCAAAATTATCAGAAAAAACTGCCATGAGAATGTTCTCAGATCTTCATCCCTCTTTGCTACTCTTTCTTCATAAGCTTCAATGTATCATGTTTCTGAACACACTCAATAATTCACTCCTTGTGATGAGAAAAGAAATTTTGCCAGATGGAATTGTAAAGGTCTCATGTGGAAGAGATAAAATGAGTTGGCTTGTTGCATCTCAGAAGTTGCAAGCACATGCCAGTCGTCCTACCGTTCAGACAACTGAAATTGCAATTGCATTTACACTGGAGGAACTGGATAATGGGGATTACCATCCATGTTTGGACCAACAGCCTGTTTTTTCTTTTCTTCCTCTAAGGACTTATGGTCTAAAATTTATTCTCCAGGGCGACTTTGTTCTTCCTTCATCTAGAGAAGAAGTAGATAAGAATGATCCCTGGAACGAGTGGCTGTTGACAAAGTTTCCGGGTTTGTTTGTCAGGGCAGAGAGATCATTTTGTACTCTTTCTTGTTTCAGGGAGAATCCAGGAAAAGCTGTGGCAGCTTATATGAGCTTTGTTCCGCTTGTTGGTGAGGTGCATGGTTTTTTTTCTGGGCTCCCTAAGGCAATTGCTTTAGAATTACGAAGGACCAGCTGTCTCTTTCTGGAAGGGGATAGTTGTAAAATGGTTCCTCCATGCAGTGTTCTGAGAGGTTGGAATGAACAGGCCCGTAATCTTCTACCTGATAGCTTGCTTCAAGAACACCTGGGTCTGGGATTCCTAGATAAGAATATAGTTTTGTCCGATTCACTTGCAAAGGCATTAGGTATTGCAGACTATGGACCTGAAATTCTTATAAAATTTATGACCTGTTTATGTCGTACAGAAAGTGGCCTAAAGTTGATGAGTCTTAGTTGGCTATCATCTTTCCTAAATGCTCTTTACACCATGCTTTCCCATTCTTCTGGGCCAACTGATCTTATTGATAACCTTCGACATATCCCATTTATTCCTCTTTCAGATGGTACTTACAGCTCAGTGGATAAGGGTACAATTTGGTTACATTCTAATATTTTCCGTGCTGGTCTTGATGATGCACAGGAACTTGATGCTTTTCCACAATTATATGCCAAACTTAGGACCGTAAACTCTGGACTCTTTTCTGCATCAGCTGTTGATGGTACTTCAGTAGACAATAGTGCTAGGATGCTTCAGAAGATTGGTGTCCAGCAGCTGTCTGCACATGAAATTGTCAAGATTCACATTTTACCAGCTATATCTGATGACAGAATCACTAATAGAGACAGAGGGTTAATGACGGATTACCTCTGCTTTGTGATGATCCACCTACGATCCAGCTGTCCTCATTGTTGTGTTGAAAGGATGCACATTATCTCTGAGTTGCGAAATAAAGCTTATATATTGACAAATCTTGGATATAGAAGGCCTGCTGAGACATCCATTCATTTTAGTAAAGAATTTGGAAGTCTTATCAATATAAGTAAATTGATTAATGCTTTGGATATGAAATGGCATGAGGTTGACATAACCTATTTAAAGCATCCAATAAATGATTCGCTCTCAAATGCGTTGATGATGTGGAGAAGTTTTTTCCAGGAAATTGGTGTCACAGACTTTGTGCAGGTTGTTCAAATTGAAAAATGTATTTCTGATTTATGTCATACTGTTTTGAATGATATAACATGGGATAAAGAGCTCAGTTCCCCTGGATCACTAGCCAGTGATTGGGAATCCTTCGAGTTGATGCAGATGTTGTCTCTATTGTCCAAGACAAGTGATAGGGAACGATGTATGTATCTTTTGGAGGTACTTGACAAAATGTGGGATGATGACTTTAGTGACAAAACTACAGGTCACTGCAATTTAAAATCTAGTGCTGGTGGCAGAACCTTCAAGTCTTCCTTCTTAAGCAGCATCCATGATGTTCCATGGATAGCATCAAGCATGGACAATGAACTTCACTACCCTAAAAGTTTGTTCTATGATTGTGATGCAATACGCAGTATCCTAGGTGCTTCAGCACCATATGCTCTTCCCAAGGTCAGTATGATATTCACACCAAGTTAATTTATGATTTAGAATTTATTACACTTGAAGCGTGCCAGTTTGTATTGTATGTGTGAGAATGAGAACTAAGATAACCAGTTCTCATTTGATTATCCCTCTTCCACGGAACTATATAGTTGTTGGTTGTGAGGATCAGAACAATATATGAAAGGCTTTAATCACCTCAATCATTAAATGAATTCTCATATAATGATGTCAAAGTAAAATTTTATTCTATGATTATGCCATTTGAAATTAGGTAGTTTATGTGCTTCAAGCCTCTGCAATTATCAATCTCTTGCATATTCCCTTTCTACGGTTTGATTGGGGATGGGTGGGTTGGCATGGCTGCTTGTATATTCAAAGAAGCTTGTACATGTAGTAGATCTGAATAACAGATAAGTTGGACATCATGACCCGTCTGCTGTGGACATTAGAAGATACAAATGTTTAACAATGAATACCTGGATATTCTATGATAACATCTGGTTGTCTTCTTGACATGATCTGTTTTGGTATATTTTTTTTGGAACAGGTGAGAAGCACAAAGTTACTGAGTGATATTGGCTTTAAGACTAAGGTTACTCTTGATGATGCTCTGGAAATATTGAGAATATGGAGAGAATCAGAGACCTCTTTCAAAGCCAGGTATTACTACACTTCTGTTATGACTTAGAGGAGGTAATCATGATTATTATGAAGCTGAAAATCATGAAAATTAACATTGTTAAAATGTGTATATCATTTATTTCTGATTCTTGTCATGGTACCTGAGGATGCTATCTTAAATTTAAATGCATGATTTTTCTAGCCATTCTGCTTTATTCCTTCAATATCTTTATTTTATTGCCAATATTCATGTCAACTTCTAGTTATTGTTATATGGCTATAATTCTCTTATTTGCATTTCATTAGGCTTCTTTTTTCTTTTTTTTTTTTTGGTTGTGTTTGTGCAGTGTAGCACAAATGTCCAGATTTTACACATTTATTTGGGCGGAAATGGCTGTTTCGAAGAATAAAATTTTTGAGGCACTCCATTCAGTACCATTCATTTTCATTCCATTTGAATCTGGTTTAAGGCATGAGGATATGGTGTCTGGTATATTCTTGTCTTCTGAAGAAGTTCATTGGCATGATCCAACTGGCTTGGTTGACCACATGAAAGGTATTAATCCTCAATGTGGCTCAACACGTGGCCCTCGATGGCCCTTAAGCAAGACATTGTGCAGTGTTTATGCTGGACTGCATGACTTTTTTGTTAAAGAGTGTGGTGTATATGAGACCCCATCTTGCCATAGTTATTTTGATATTTTGCTCCAGTTATCAGCTGTTGCTTTGCCTTCACAAGTTGCTAGCGCAGTAAGTAACTAACTTTATAGTATTTAGAATCTGAGGTCAAGAAGTTCTGCTGCAATCTAATCCTTTCAATTTGTCTTAGGTTTCACAAATTTTCTTTAAGTGGGCTGATGGGCTGAAATCTGGATTACTGAGCTCTGATGATATCATCCACATGAAAGAACGTCTTCTGAAAGTGGAATACACAGTACTTCCCACTGTGCAAGATAAGTGGGTGTCGCTACACTCTTCATTTGGTTTGGTGTGCTGGTGTGATGATAGGAATTTGAAGGGCATATTTGAGGATCTGGACAACATTGACTCCCTGCATTTCGTCAATCTTAATGATGAGGAAAAGAAGCTTCAAACTGACATCTCAGACATCATGCATAAATTAGGGATTCCTGCTCTCTCAAAGGTAGGCACCCTGCCTTTGAATAACTGCACACCCCCTTCCCTTCTCTAGTTGGTCAGGGTCCAATTCTAGGATTAGACCATAACACAGATATTTTCCTCTTTTCTCCGCTAGTCAGCACAGATAATTCTAGGATTAGACCATAAAGGAGGCATGCTTAGTGTAGGTCATGAAATCTAACTCATGACACCTCCATACTGAAAAACTAGGGGAAAGAAATTCAAGGGCATGTTGCTATGCATTTTAAATCCAAAAATCTTTCTTATTTCTTTTTCTTTCATTCTTCATCATTCTCTTTATAATCTTATATCATATTCCTTCATGCAGATCATAACTAGGGAAGCATCATTCTCTTTATAATCTTATATCATGTTCCTTCATGCAGATCATAACTAGAGAAGCTATATACTATGGTCCAGCAGACTCTAGCTTCAAAGCTTCATTGATTAATTGGGCTCTTCCTTATGCTCAACGCTATATGTATAGCATACACCCTGATAAATATTTGCAACTTAAGCAGTCTGGATTCCATGATATAAAGCAGTTGAAGGTGACTGTTGTTGAGAAATTATTCTACAGGAATGCAATAAAAGGCATTGGCAGTTCATCTAATAAGCGATATGAATGTAGCTGTCTTCTGCAGGTATTGAATAAAATCTCTTATTCTTGTTTCATTTCTCACTATAGTTATCTTTTAATGCCTGCAAACTTACTGGCGTTTGGAACAACTATTATTTTCTCATTTATGACGGCCTTGAGAATGTAGGAAATGTGTGCACTATAGAAGTATTATACTTAATAAAATCCTGCCAATGGGATTCCATGAACATATCTTTTATTGAGAATTTGGTAAATTGATCTTGATGGCGATCTATGATAGCAATGAACTCTGATGTGTGCAAATTGTCTTGACCGGCATAATTATATCCCGTTTAATTTCTTTTGCAGGGTAATACCTTTTACACAGCTTCACAATCAGATATAAATGATGTATTTTTGGAGCTTTCTCGTTTGTTCTTTGATGGTGCTTCAGATAGATCCTTGGCAAATTTCCTCCTCCTTATTACAACTGTTATGGAATCTGGTGCCTCTGAGGACCAAACAGAGTTATTTATTGTGAATAGCCAAAAGGTGCCAAAGCTTCCTGATGATGAACCTACTTGGTCACTCTCATCGATTTCTCCTTTGCCAAAGGATGATAAATCATTTAATTTAGGCGTTGGATCAGCAGCAAATGAGCAAAAAAGCTCAAAGTTCAAGAGGAAAATGGGAACCAGCTCAAATTGGCCATTTGGGGACTGGAGAACTGCACCAGTTACTGATTATGCTCGTGCAAACGATTTTAATACCCAGGCTCTAGTAACACAACTTAACGGTTCAGGAATGGATGATGAGGATGATTCACAGGACATTGAGATAGAAACAGCTACGTCAGAGCCAATTGAGATAGATACTGATTGGACTATTGAAGAGAACGTACAACTATCAATTTCACCAGAGTCTGAAAATATGGACCATCATTTTGTTCATGCTTCCAGTCAGACTCTAAACATGGATATTGCTGCTGACACTGTTGACTTGCCTCTTGTTTCAGATGGCCATGAAGTAGTTAAATCTAGATTTGCACAGAGAGAGAAGTTGAACACAAGGAAGGTCGATGCTAAACAGATACAGCTGACTGGAAGACTAGGAGAACGTGTGGCTTTCAAATATTTGACTGAAAAATTCGGTGAGCGAGTTGTGAAGTGGGTTAATGAAGACAATGAAACTGGGTTACCCTATGATATAGTTATGGAAGAGAATGGAAATGGTAGAGAGTACTTTGAAGTAAAAGCAACAAGATCTACAAGGAAGGACTGGTTTGAAATAACAGTAAGAGAATGGCAATTTGCAGTTGAAAAAGGCGATTCTTTTAGCATTGCTCATGTTGTTCTTCAACATAATAATACGGCAAGAGTCACAATATTCCAAAATCCTGTAAAACAATGTCAGGCAGGCAAGTTGCGATTGGCTCTTTTGATGCAAAAGTAGCAGACAGAATCAACTGTTGTCTTCTAACAGGCCCTAATATTTTCTGTATTCGCAACTTCCAACACAAAGTGCATGCTTGCTTGCCCTTGCCTATTGATCAAATCGATTTGATTTCATTCTCATGGACTTAAGAGGTAGTCAAGTCTGCCTGTTGTATAATTTTGCTCAGATTTAGAATGCTTTCTGGAGAAGGTCCAATTTGTCTCCTTCCCCTGTGCAGAGAGTTTTGCTATTGACAATTTACTAAAGACAAAAGTCACGCCGAGGAATTATCAAAGATTTTCCCCGGAGGAAATTTGGCTACTACTTCTTGGCAGAGTCTTTTCAAGCTGCAGACCGGGATTAAAAAATCTTGGTAAAAGTTTTAATCATTGAAAGGTTATTTTAGTATTCTGTATAGATTAATGTTTCAAAACTTGACAGCTTGTAAATACTTTTCACATTACTTTAGTTCATTGATTAAGAACAACAGACATTTGCAGTGCCCGATAAAATTTTATATAATAATCTGTTTTCCTCCGAGTGAGTTTGAGACTAATCTTGTTTCAGGGTTTATGGCTGACCCTCCTTGCTATTGCTAATTTCGTTTGAATTCAAACTCAAACGTGTTTAATAATTTAGTCACTTTTTTTTTTTTTTTTAATCTATTTAACAACCTTTAGTTCATGCAGTCAATGAATTTACTAGTAAATTTTAATGCAGTTATGTTTCAATACATAGTAAAAGTTATAATAACTCCAATATAGACTTAATAAATTTATTATTGCCAATGTGGAAGTTGTTGAAAATTAATGACTTGTGACTTTCTTTATGTTTTAGCAAATGTCACTAATTTTAATCTTGTGCTTAGTAATAAATAATATAAGGCAACAATGGTAACTAGAGTGAAATTAATGCCTTCTGCAAAATGATCAAGATTTGTAACAGTTGTAACTTTGTGCATTGTGATTTACAGACTAGTCCAATTGAGAAATAGTCTAATAGCTTTTTTACGTTCAATATGCATTGCGTCCATTCGAACAACTCTTTGACACTAGCAAGTAAAAATAACTCAATTACAGAACAGGTAAGTTACAAATGAATATAAATTGGTCTTAAGATTGATTCACAGATCTGCATAGGTGGCTGAATTCCTGTTCTAATGTTGACCACGGTCAAATATAGTGAGCAGAACCTTGTAATAGAACTCTTGTATTTAAGAAATCTAAAAATGCGTAGGTAACAACAAGATGAATTTACATGTTCAGATTTGCAGAAGAATCAAGGACCTATTTAATCTGGAAATAATATATGGTACACTGACCATACATCTTTCTAAGCAAAACCACTTGTTATACAACTTCAATTAACCAAAATGCAACTGCCGATTGCAATATTCAACTATCATTTACATCCACTTCAAAGAAGATAAGGAAAAATTTGACTTCTATTGTTTGTTCATCGGGCAAAACCATATATCTACCTCCAAATTTAAGAGTGTCAAACGGACGCCACTTGCTTCCCTGCATTTCTCACTGGGTCTTTGGTTTTTGAACCTTAATATATGGGAGCCACCCCAGGAAGTGAACGACTTTAGGATTCCATCCTAATTGCTGAGCACGACAAAACATCAGGAATGTGTTTGCATAATATGAATTGAAGCCCATCAAAACATGCCACAAAGCATGTCCTTGCGGGTTGAAGTGCCACTTAGAAATTTTATTGCAGAAAATGCGATCAAACAGCCAACAAATAGTCCCCAAGAATATGGTAGCCACGAATAATTTTGCAAGCCGCTTTGCAGACCCATTCTCAGTGTAGATGTAGTATTTGTACATCCGAGGTGTGCAGAGAAGACAAAGTATTGCATAGTGCACCTTAAAACCAATTCCAAAACGAACCAATGCATGGAAGACAGCAAATGCAGCACCATAGAGAAACAGGAAGGTGGGCATTGTACTCCTATAGTGCCAATCTGGTGAATAAAGAATATAGAGATACAAAAGCATTTCCCACACCATTGGGGTTTCATCACCTTGTTGTTGCCTGAGAATAGGTCGTATACCCACCTTAAATCAACATAATGTAAATGCCAATGACAACAAAACAAATAGTGCCGCACAGTTTTATATAATCAGAGAAGACGTGTGTTTGCCACGGGCAGAAATACAGATATATTAGCACATAAGTTTGAGAGATTCTTCAACAAATATAAGGCCAACAGAAGTCATTCAATCATCACTCCACTGAAACCCTTTTATTGATATTCTTCTATTCTCCTCTGATTTTCATTCACCAATTGAAGAATCTCAAAGAGTATATATCACTTCATTAACAAATAGGGAATTCATAGTTCTACCAAAAATGTAGTTAAATACCTAAAATAATGGAAATTTATTTCCAAGGGTAAAATCAAGAGAGGTAGCTCAGATACTCCTCAATTCTCCATTGCCTGAGAGGGAGAAATTTATGACGTCTTTATTCATGCAAATACCATGTTGTCTATACGCATTTACTTATGCACTGTATCTGAAAGGTCCAGACAGTCAACAAGATTTAAGGCTGTCATATATAAACCTAGAATCAAATTTTTAGCAGGATATGTAACCTAGAGGCATCTCTTACACTTTCGCTTCATTTGAATTCAAAATGCAGATCTCTTAGATGTTCCTATCCCAATGAAGCCGCCAAAGGAATGCATAAAATTCCTTCCTACAGACTAAATGGAAGTTTTAACTTCTTAAGCAAGAAAATTATAAAGTTCACCAGATTAAAAAAGATATAAATCACATTCAAAGTATATATCTACTAAATAGTTCTAATTTTAAAGGAATTTTAATTCATTGGTCCAAATAACTAGTGAAGCAATGAAAAGAAATGAAGCATATTGATTATTGAAGAAGACAGAAGAACACTTACACGCGTTGTAGTGAGGAGTGGTAAAGCATGCTTCCAATGGCAAGTATCATATTAGATATGTGAAGTATGCTAAACCTCTTCTCAAACCGTTGTCTCAGAGCATTTATCAGGCCAATAAATGCCAAAAGAATGCTTGGGACGTTAGATATCGTATTGAAAAACTCTGCAATATAAGGAGAATAGACATAATTTTTCTCACACCATTCTGCAGTTGTTACAGGACCCCAAAAGCTTGATAGTCCTTCTGCCATCTATATGTGTGCCCAAAACGAATAACAACTCAAGAAGCACCTTCTGCTATGATATTGCTGAGGTTATAACCTGCAATACTATGCACTGCAATAGATGAGATGATAAACCTTCATTGGAAAGAAAAACTGACGACCAGCACTACTTTGTAAACTAAAATTAGTGTTATAACTATCAGCAAAAGTGAGAATTAATTTGAGTCATACACTGAACACGACTCTAATGAACGAATGCCAGAAACCTTTTGGAAACTATGAAAGATATTTATAAGCCTCACATAGTCATAACAATTGCACATAATAATGTATACATTTCATGAACTCAACTTCTCAAGACATTTACATAAAAAATGAAAATGAAAAATAAGTTGCCTTGTAAATCAATCAAAAGAATTGAAAATACAATATTTCAAGAGAGTATAAAGTGCCTATATAAAAGTAAACAACATTAAGCACCAATAATCAAATACGTACGAGGACCCAAAACTAACTTAAAAGGAAACACGATATGTTGAATTCCAAAATTCCTCTATAATGTGCTTCGATAGACATAGCCCCTGAGAAAAGCATACTTAGAAACGAGCACTTTGTACTTTCTCACATTTAAACCTTGTTAACCTGCTCCAATATACTCCTTTTCCACCGTAAATCTCCACAATGCTCCTTGGGAAAAGCATGATATGAAAGAAGGCAAGGGTTAAATGGAAGGCAGGTTTCCATTTGAACAAGTTAGAAATAAACTATTTGTAATTAAATTGCAATCAAATGATCATTATGATGTTCAGGAATGATTTGTCTGTAGGTGATGCATTGATTAGTACACTGTTTTGGCTACAGAATCAATGTTACATGGTAGTTTTTACAAAAGGCAAACAAGTAGAAACATGGTAAATGAGGCATAGCAACCTAAATACAACTCAGAATTTGAAACAGAAAAAAAAAAAAAAAAACATTGCAGAAACCTGTTGGAAACTATGAAAATATTTCATAAGCCTCACATAGTCATAACAATTGCACTTAATTAATGTATACATTTTCCATTGAACTTCAACTTCTTTCAAGACAATTTACATAAAAAAATGAAAAATGAAAAATAAGTTGCCTTGTAAATCAAATCAAAAAAGAATTGAAAATTAAATATTTCAAGAGAGATAAAGTGCCGTTATATAAAAGTAAACAACATTAAAGCAGCCAATAATCAAATACGTACGAGGACCCAAAACTAAAACTTAAAAGGAAAATCACGATTATGTTGAATTCCAAAATTCCTCGTATAATTGTGCTTCGATAGATCATTAGCCCCTTGGAAAAGCATATCTTAGAAACGAGGCCACTTTGTACTTTCTTCACATTTTAACAACCCTGTTAACCTGCTCCAATTATACTCCTTTTCCACCGTTAAATCTCCACAATCTCCTTTGGGAAAAAGCAATGATATGAAAGAGCAAGGGTAATATGGAAAGGAGCGTTTCATTTGAACAAGTTAGAAATAAACATTTGTAATTATAATTGCAATCAAAGATGATCATTATGATGGTTCAGGGAATTGATTTGTCGTAGGTAGAATGCATTTGATATAGTACACTGTTTGTGGCTACAGAATTCAATGTTACATGGTTAGTTTTTACAAAAGGAAAAACAGTAGTAAACATGGTAAATGAAGCCATAGGCAACCTAAATACACTCAGAAATTTGAACAAAAAAAAAAAAAAAAAAAAACAGCTCAAAACAAGTCCCTTCGAATTCATTTGTCCTCGTAAGAATGAAAATAATGATATAAATATTATGATTATTTGAAATAAAAAAAAAAAAAAAAAAACAGCTCAAACAAGTCCCTCGAATTCATTTGCCTCCTCTTGTAAGAATGAAAATATGAATATATATAATAGATGGTGAGAAAAGCAGATAATAATGGGGAAAATCTCACCTTTTTACTACTATTTTTTTTATTATGTCACACACTTTTTTTCTTTAAAGGTAATTGGACGCCAAATGGGTTCTCGGAACTAGTGTAGATAACAAGTAAAAACATGCACATCAAGACACATGCCATTGAATCTTAGGGTCTAAATGTCTAATATATCAAAATCCAAGCTTCTTGTCCGACAATCATTAGTGTTATCAAAACTAGAAGTAGAAAAAAAAAATCAAGAAAGGAAAATTTGAATTTTGGAGCAAATTTAACACAAGAATAGATATCTTACCAATGCTACATTCATTATCTTCTCATCAATTTAAGATTTTTATTTCAACCATATGAAATCAACTCTACTCCAGAAAAAGAAACACTTAAAAACATAAACTAAACAACACCAAAAGAATCACATTCACAGCATACCAAATTGGCAAACATTTTGAAGCAGATTTAAATAACAAAAGCCATTGACAGTTATCAAGACTAATAAATTCCTATTTTCAGATTTTCAGTTCGCATTTGACCTAATCACCAGTATTAGGACCGCACAAAGTCAATAAGCATTAGCCATTGACCAGCAACTACACCTCTATAACATTCATCTCTCAACGCAAATCAATGCACTTCCAAATCTGCGTACGACGTCGTTAACTATCATCTTCATCATCACGTTACTTCACAATACGACCGAGCAGAAACAGATACTTGCTAAGCTATTACTCGCATCAACAATTCCTCAATTCGTGTACAAAAGAAAATAAATAATAACAAAATGATTTAGAGAAGAAAGAAACTAACCTTTCAGAGGCAGATCCAAATTGCAAAAGGTGTAATAGTCATACTCTTTTAACGAATATTTATATTCTCTCTCTAGTTTTCCTCTTCGCCTGGGTTTCTCTCTCCTGAAGGAAAATAATATTAGGAAAACGGAAAATGCTAAAAAAGAAAAGGAAATAACACTTGCAGTTGCAGAGGATTTGTGAGTGGGGGGAACAATTTAGGGCTGGCCTGTATACAAGTCAGCGCGTGGCTACAGGCTTTTATGGCTGACACGTGATAGATTAAGAAGAGCGTGTAGAAGATTTAGTCCGTTGGATTAAATTAGTGCATTGTTGAGATTGTTTTCGTACAAGTTGATTAATGCCGCTTTTAATATTTCTGGGATATGCTTTTATAGCGCCTTTGCAGTCGCGTGAAATATACGGTTCTGAATTCTGATCTTTTAACATTTGTTTTAGTAACCGTCGACTATTTTATTAATTGGTTAAAATATTAAGAGAACAACGTTGCATTTTCAGTTTGTCAACTTCTAAACACCGTTAATAATTAAACTATGTTTGTAGTAATAAGGATTTTAATTAATACGAATTCCCATTTCTCTCAAAATATAAATCATTTAAGTTTTGTACCATGATTAATAAAATAATTAATTTATTAAATTATAGTAAAATCAAACAATAATTTAATTAAATTATTTTTTTATCTCATGAGTAATTTGTGAAAACAATAATTTAATTAAATTGTTTTGTACCACGATCTTAATTTTGGTTTGAGACTGCATTGTTGATCAAAAGTAGATCATACTTCTCTTAGATCAGTTTTGGTTCTTTGTGAGAATTTTACCTGTTATTTAGGATGGCTTATTCTAAAGAAAAGTATAATATATGATTTTGTATAGAAAATCTAGAGTACTTATTATTTTATATTTTAAAATCAATTAAAAGGCAAGTTGATACCGTGAAAATGTACATATTTCATCAAAATAATTCTTTTTAATTAACGCACATTAAAATTAAATTTCTTTAAATATTACAGATAGGTGTGACCCAGTTAATCTTATATTTAGTATAATAGCTTTCATAAATTTAGTGACTCAAGTCATTTCCACTTGTTGGACCTCTCACTGAATTAAAAAAAAAAAAAAAATTCAAATCATGTGTCATTACTATTAATATAAATTGAATGATTATAATTCAAGGCATATTGAGTGCAATGGCCAATGAGTGTCTAGATTTTTACAGTTGGAATGCTAATTGGAGCTGGATTATCAATTTCATCGAGCTCCAAATTTTCATTTGCAATCAATATCACAAAATTTCTTTCATTTTCCTCCTTGGATTTCCATTTCCTAGCCAATAAACTAAACATCATTTACCGAAATGCTAATCCTCTTTTTGGTCTATATATTCACAAAACTGTCTTAAATTATAATCATACTAGGAAAGGAGCAAACCTATACATATAAACAAACAGAAGCAATATACAGAGACAGGGATTCTATGCAGTTGATTGGAAATGTTGATGCCTACTAATCAGATTTATAATGGTTTTTAGTTTTTATATTAAATCTGCTTGTAAGATCAGGTTTCACAGTTCAAAACTCAAATTTGAAGATTTTCAATATGCATCATCTAATTGAAGTTTTAAACATTATAATACCAGTAATTCAGATTTTTTTTTTTTTATTCTTGCGAGCTGCCAATTGAGAATCCAACTCAACCATTATAAACGTAGCAATACATGTAGCATTTTACACAGTACATTACAAGGAAAAAGTCATTTTTACAAGAAATTGAAAATGCTATGGCAAACTTAAAAAAAAAAAAAAAAGCGAGACAAAATCTGGGGTTTTCTGACTCGTCAATACTTTTAAGGTATCTACCTACCTGATTGAACCACTTCCAATGGATGCAACCTTGCATACTCCAGCAGATGTGGTTAATGGAGTATCCTTATAGCACGCTACTAGATCCGCGTTAGTTTGGAGATCCACTTGCAGCGTCTCCCAAACCTTCTTCTTAGGGTTTAGGACATCATCGGGCTCACCTTCAAACCCAGGGAATGTAACTCTCTCTCCAACAGCAGCAGATGCAGGTGGTTCGACCAACTCCACCTGAAAAAAAAAATGGAGTTACTAAAAATTATGAGCAGTTACATGATTCTAGCACCTAGATCTAACTTGTCATGTCAACATCCAAATCCGCACATCAAAAGAAAATGTTTATGCTAAAATTTAATTTTTCATAGACACCCAGCACAGATTGACCAATACATGCTTGATAAACAGGTTTATTACCATCAGCTACAACACTATATTCCACAAACATATTGGCTGGGCGTTCATGTCACAGAACCTTTCTTCTAGCAACGAATCCCATTATTGATCGATTAACTAAATTACTAGTTAACAGAGATACTCTAACAGGCTATATTCAGAGTGACAATTAGAAATCTATTAGAAAGTTCAGAAAGATTTGACACTTAGAAAACAGATTAAGAAAAAAGTGCATAAGATGCAAATACGATTGATGCCAGGTTACCTTGGTGTGGTCACTGTTGGAAGCGGCAAGAACCATAGCTTGTGACTTAATACCCCTCATGGTTGCTGGCTTTAAGTTGCAAAGAACACAGACCTTCCGATTCTACAAAGCAATCGTAAACATAAAAAAAGGCGAAGAAAGGCACTTCCTGAGTGAAAAAAAGGCATCATAGTATTACGAACTACAAAAACAGATAACAAATACCTGCATCTCTTCTAGAGGTATATACTTGACAAGTCCACTAACGACTGTTCTAGTCTCTCCTCCCAGATCAATTTCTTCTACATAGAGAGAATCAGCATCAGGATGTTTCTGAGCTTTCGTAATTAGACCAACACGAATATCAAGTCTTGTGATCGAAATTTCTGGTTCGACAGTGCTCTTTGATTTGGCTTGGGCAGCTGGTTTTTTAGTCTGTTGCTTCTTTCCACTGTCTGTTTATCCATTAAGACAAAAAAAGTCATGCAAAGCAACTATTAGAAACCAATCGGCATCAACTACTATTATATACAGTGATAAAAAGCAATCCAGCAGAAATTAGCAATTGCTTCTGGGATAGAGAATAACATGGTTTGATTAAGAGAGGAAAAGACAAAAATATTTATTACCTGAAACTTTTGTCTTCTTCAGTTGCTCAGCAACCTTTGCTGCTTCAGCTTCTGCCCTCTCAGCTTGACTTCCAGCGAATTTCTTCCTGAAGAAATCTACTTCTTCATCTTTCTACATGTCAATGAACTTAATTTAATATCATAAACGAAGGTAAAAGTATTAGACACCATTTCTTACACCTGCTCCCACATCACCAACAAAGACCTGCACATTCCCAAGCAAACCCGCCTACCCCCAAAAAAAACAAAAATCCAAATGCAGGCATGCAATAATGCAGATCTGCAGATGAGGTATAAGAGGGCATACCAATTCTTTGAACAATGGCTCTGGTGGTCCAATTTTATGATTGGGAGGTACAAACTCCCAAGGTCTCTTTGCCTTATCAATATCTCCTTTTTCATCAGAAAGTGAAGCTTGTTCAGGAGACAAATTAAGCTGCTTGAAAACCTTGTATAAAAATTTTAAAAGAAAAAATGTATCAGCTCAAATTAACATCTGATAAAATTTCCAGGACAACCACTCATGGATCTCCAGGGCAACTAATTACCTCAAGAGAGAAAGATGGGATGAAAGGTTCTAATAAACATGCAAGAAGATACACAAGTCCTACAGAGGTCCTCATAACTATGTTACATGAAGGCTGGTCTTCTTTGTAAAGCTTCCAGAATTGGCTTTCCTACAAGAAAATGCAACAGAAATTGGTTTTGGAGCCATGTCAAAACAGCAGAACCATAACAAGGCGCACGAGTAATGAAGCTTATGGATCTAAGTAATTGTCAGCGTTTCAAGCTTACTTGCAAATATGCATTCCCTTCGCTAGAAATGCTCATTGCAGTTTTCAGTCCTTGCTTTAATTTAACCTGGAAAAATGCAACAAAGAGCATTAGAAGATTCAGGATGTCTGCACTATGCAACAGCAGTAAATAGCAAATCATTAACACCTTCTCCATAGCTTCAACATATTGCTCCACATATTTACCAACTTCTTGAGCCAATTTCTTTGTCAGGGGATGTGAGTCAGCATTTGGAGATTCTGGAATGATGGATCCATATCCTGTGCCTGTAGATTAAAATTGTCAGTGAAGATTTGGTCATTCCAGTTTTCCTTAAGACACAAATAGCGGCAGCAAGTCAATCCTAGAAGTTGTACACTGAGAGGTGCATCAGAATGATTATTGGTGCTACAAACTCTATAAAGAACTTTACAAGTGAATGAAGGAAAAACGCATGAAAAATCATGCACCAAGTCTATCCTTTTAGAGAGAAGATGATTAAAGAAAAATGAAATATGGATGGCACAGTTGAAGTAGAATGAAAAAAGAGGAAATTTTCAGAATTAAACAAACTTAGGAAAAGACAAAGGGAACAAAAATGATGAAAAAAAAAAAAAAAAGAACTAGAGTAATATATTCAAAATGCCAAGCCCTGTTATGGACAGACACCTGCAACTCCCATCCACTAAAAGCTGGCTTATTAACAAGTAATTTCAGAAATCTAAAACTGAACTCAAGCGCAGCTTATGTACCTGAAGGTTTAGCAATAAAACTCAAAACCCGATTGATAAAGTTGCCCAAATTATTGAGCAACTCACTGTTAAGTTTTGCTTGCAAATCGGACCACGTAAATAGTGTGTCAGATGCCTGAATCACACAAGCGCCACCAATTAGCATTTTACATAATGCAAAAACGGGGAAGAATATCTAACTACAGAGAAAATTGTGTTGGAAAGGACGTGATTACCTCTGGCCTGTTAGTTAATAAATAATATCTCCACACTTCTACAGGAATGTTTGTATCTTTTGCGTCATTACCAAAAACTCCTATGCCTTTGCTCTTGGAAAACTTCCCTGCAATAACAAATTAAAAAAGTTTAAGATATCAAAGGGAAAACATTAGCTTGCTCATATCTTCTTGATCTTTGAAGGTTATCCTCATAATTTTTTTTCCATTTGAGTAATTTACCAATTATTGCATCGGAGAAATCAATATCACATGATTAACTAACCTGCTTCATAGTTTAAGTATTCCGTAACACTTATGGTCTTCATCAAGGTCCAATTTTCACCAGTTCCAAGAAGAGTAGATGGAAACATCACCTGAAGAAAAAGATTACATGTGAAGAAATCAAGGTATGGTCAGCTTACAGACCTGTCAAACAACCCCTTGGCAATCCACCAAGCAGGGTTTATGTATGGGATTAGGAAAGTAATGTATGATTAAGCCAAAAGAGCACCTTAGTTGGGACATGAAATATTTGCACAGATATTAAACAAGATTTATAAGTCTGCATTTAACATTTTTATCTCCATATCAAATGTCATCAATGAAAACATGGATAACAGTACACTTACAGTGTGGAATGGTACGTTATCCTTCCCCATGAATTGATACAGCTCCACGTTTTCAGGATTCTTCCACCACTTCTCCCAGTCAGGAGTGTAACACTTCGTGATCGAGACATATCCAATAGGTGCATCAAACCATACATAGAAAACCTATCAAAATGTAAATCGAAGTTATAATCAATAAAGTTGGTGAAAATGCAACACACACACACATGCACAAACTCACACACACACACATACATATATATATATATATATATATGAAGAAGAAGAAGAAAGAAAGACATGGATTGGACCAACATGGTTCACATAACCATTTAAGACTATAAGGACTTCAAACCGACATGATGACAACATACTAAATATATTTCTACCTTGTCCTTAAATTTCTCATGTGGAACTGGAACTCCCCATTTCAGATCCCTAGTAATACATCGTGACTTTAGTCCTTCTTTCAACCATGCATTTGTAGCCTGAATAGCATTCTGAGTCCAGGATCCAGCTACGGACATGTTCTCAATATATTGTACCAATTTATCCTTTAGCAGAGGAAGCTCGAGAAACAAATGATTTGTATCACGAATGCGTGGAGTGTTTCGACAGACCTGTTCAGGTATTCAGATAAATGTCAAGTAAAATCATCACATCTTGCAATTATTGCTACATGGGATAATATTTAGGTTTGTCTGTAGTCTAAATTTCAGCTTATGAATTAAAGTTATCTATACAATTGTAAGGCATCAATACGCTTATTCACATACCAAATAGTTCCCCTTTCCTGTAGGGGATTTATCAATGCATAAAAATAATGGGAAGCAAAGAAGGGTTTAAGATATTTAGGCTCATGGCTCTAGAATTTAGTTATGCTATGCAAGCCCAACCTACTAAAATCATAGATGGCATTGCTACAAACTGATAGGTATGACAAAAAAAAAAAAAAAGGAAACCATGGATTGGACCACCAAACTGTTCACATATACCATTTAAATACTATATCAGAGACTCTCAACCGACATGATGACCAACAATAGCTATATATTTCTGAACCATTAGTCCTTAAAATATTTCTCAATGTGGAACTGGAACCCGCTCATTTCAAGATCCCTAGTAATACGGATCGTGACATTTAGTCCTCTTTCAAAACCATGCATGTTGTAGCCTGAAAATAGCATCTGAAGTGCCCAAGGATCCTCCAGCTAGCGGACATTGTTCTCAAAAATATTGTACATCCCAATTTGATATCCCTTATAGCCAAGACGGAAAAGCTCGATGAACGAAATATTGTTATCAACGAAATGCGTGGAGTGGCGTTTCGACCAGACCTGTTCAGTATTCAGATAAGATGTCAAAGTAAAATATCAAATCATTCCTTTGCATTAATTGCTACGATACTTGGATAAATATATTTAGGGTTTGGTCTGTAGTCCTCTTAAATTTCCTTCAGCTTCATGGAATTAAAGTAATCTATAGCAATGTAAAGGCATCAAAATACGCTTATTCACATACCAAAGAGTTCCCCTTTCCTGTAGGGGATTTTAATCAATGCATAAAAATATATGGGAAGCAAAGAATGGGTTTAAGATTATTTACGGGGCTCGAAATGGGCTCTGAAATTAGTTATGCTAGTTCGCAAGCCCAACCCACTAAAATCAGAATAGATGGCACTTGCTAACAAAACTGATAGGTAGACAAAAAAAAAAAAAAAAAAAAAGAGGAACAATCTCTTTGCAATAAAAAAAAAAAAAAAAAGGAACAATCTCTTTGCATACCTTGCATTTAGGATCTTTTAATTCTGTTGGATTCAACAGCTTTCCACACTTTTCACATTGATCTCCTCGTGCAGAATCATAATTGCACCCTTCAGTAGGACAAGTACCCTCTACAAGCCGATCAGCTAAGAACCTTTTGCATGTATCACAGTAAAGCTGGATCAAGGTAAGAGTTAGTAACACAGATGATGGTGAACATTCAACTAAACAATTACACATATATAGAGGAAAGGGCCCATATAACATCATTAAACAAGGCAAAATACGACCCCATACCTGCTGCATTGTGTTTTCAGAAAGCCAATTATTCTCCAACAACTTTTTAAAAATTGTTTGGCAAACTTCTGTCTGCTGTGGAGTCGAAGTACGTCCAAATTCATCAAAACTAATATTAAACCACTTATATACTTCCTTGTGAATTGCATGGTACCTAGAATGCCATGGAGAAGAAGTTAAAATTCAAAATATTTGGCTCAATAAATGAAAAAATCAAAACAAGCATCAGATAAACAAACCCCTTCAAAACCCTTGCAATAACATTAAATTTTAATTTTTACATAATAAATGAAAATCATGATTAATAGGACAGCTTCAAGAAATCATAAATCTTGAAAATGAAAATTAAATTATATTCAAATTTAACATAAAGACTAGTGAAAAATGTTACTTGTCACAAATTTCTTTAGGTGTACAATTCTCCTCCATTGCCTTTGTCTCAGTTGCTGTTCCATACTCATCAGTTCCACATACGTATATGGCATTGTATCCTCGAAGACGACAATATCGAGCAAAAACATCAGCGCTCAATACACCTAAAAAAACCAAATAAATAAGCCAAAATTAGAACACTTATCAATTACTTGCATATCCAGTTAACCACACTTAAACTTGTAGCTTAAAAAAAATCTAACTAGAAGCAAAATATTCAATAATTTATAGAAGGAGCGAGCAATACAGCCAATGATATTGCCAAGGTGAGGAACGTTATTGACATAAGGCAAGGCACTAGTGATGAGTATGTTTCTCTTGCCGGCGATCGGGACCTTCGGCGCTGTCCGAACCTCTCCGGTGGTATTGTTCGACGAGAGGTCCCCCATGATTCCGGTTAGAAGTGCAGAGACCAAATTGTACGCTGTTTTGCTTTGTGTTGTTGCAGAATCTACTTTAGAGACGACGAACTGTCGAAGAGAGGCGCTTTGATTCTAGGCTTCGTAGGGTAATGCAAATGGGTGATTAAATACCCACCATTTTGGCTATAAATTACGAGCATGTGTCCGTTTTATTAAGTACTCCACGCGCTTTTGGGACAGTGTTATGACTTTTCCTCCCTTTCTTTTGTTTTTTCCCAACAGTATTAATTATTCGATGGTGAAGAAATTGAAATTTTGACAAAAATAATAATGATGTAAAAACTATTTATAAGTCTAATGCAAAATTGAAATTATTTATAAATTTAATATTTATATAAATAGTGTTGCATTAAAATTACTAATTCAATAAAGTAACTCGTATCGATTAGTAATTAATGAAAAATACACAAGATAATAGTGTTTTGTTTAATTTATCAAATTAATTAGCAATTTCAATAAAAAATATTTATTCTATTCAAAATATTTTTTCAGGTAAAATATTTATATACCAAATGGATCGGAAATCTCTTTAATTATTAATTTCAACTTATAATATTAATTATCATACCTTTTCAAATAATTTTGAAACATATAAATGTAATTAATTTATTTTCCTCAATTAGATGATGATTTAATTTAACTATGCTTGTATTTCTTATTAAACATATAAGCAGTCGAACATTTTTAATTAATCAAATAAAAAAAAGTATAAAAAGTTCTAATTCATTGACTTCTAAAATTTATTTATTTATCTTTCTTTTCAAAAAAAATTATATACTGTGATAAAAAAAATAAATCCTCTATTTATAAAATAATTAAGACTATTTCTCAATACAATATCAATTGCTTATTTAAAAAATAAATATTGAGAATATAATCATTAACAAACAATAAACATATCGTGTTTGTATAAACATTGAAAATTCCGAATTTATTTATTATTCTAATCTCATCACTCGTTCATGTGAGATGTCCATGGAAAAATCCATGTATCATTATTTTATTAAGGACAAATTTAATAATTCTTTACAATTAATTTATGAACACATACTTAAATTAAGATATCATTCACCAAAATTGCAATAAGTGAAGATACATATTGCAATTTTTTTTCTATATATTTTGAACATAAAAATCCAAACTGTTTCACCAAAGTTGCAATATTGCAATTTTGGTTTCATAAAGCAATAGCAAAGAAAGATAAAAAATTTCTTTAATGAGATAATGATATATGGAATTCTCCATAGACATTTCACATGAAAAAAATAATAAAATTAGAAATGATAAATGAATTTGGAACTTTCATTATTTATATAAACATGTCACGTCTATTGTTTGTTATGTGAATATAATCTCAATATTTAAATTTTTAATAAGCAATTGATACTGTATTAAGAAATAATTTTGATTATTTTATAATAAAAGATTAAATTTTTGTTATCATAACATTTAGAAAGTTATTAGAAAGAAAAATTTAAAATTGTGATTAATGAATTAGAAATAAATTTATTCCTTCCCCAATTAGGTTAGTCAATTATTGAAATTATTAAATTATTTTATACTTTTTTTTCAATTTGGTTAATTAAAAATGTTCTACTTATTTTATGTTTAAACCCAAGCGATCTGTAACAAAGCTCGCTCGGGCAGTCGTTAACCGATTAAACTACTGCTACGTCACCATAGCATTTTTTTTATTTCACTGTTTAAGAATCCAGCGGTGCGCGGTGCCTGCGACTCCTGAATCCACCGTGGACGGCTTCAACGACCAAATATACGTGCTTGAACTGCACATAAAGCTTAGAGACAACACGCAAGTGCTGATTCCTTAATTTTGATAGAGCCAAGTGAGTCAAATTCTAACTTTAGTTATGTAAGTGCTTTCATTTTGCTTTCCATTAATCTATTTCATGGATTTATCTTTCTGGTTTTCAATTAAAGATTGGATAAACAAATCAAAGCAACAAAAACACTAACCAAAATGCTTGTCGACGTCACACCTGTTAGTGTACAATGATGAAATACCAAACTCGAAGTTCTATTATTCTATATAGATTATAGAAGATTTAACTTCTATTGGCCTAAAACCTGCTGCTTGAAATAGCATGATATACACTGTAAGACTGTATTTTCCTAATGAATGGGCCCAGAATACCAAGTAAGAAATGAATTCTTGATTTTTATTTCTCAAAATGCAGTTGAAGAAAGATCTCATGTAGAGATAAATAGAGGACTATGGTAGTTAGTCTTATTACAGAACAAATTTTCTTCAAGCCTCTTCCTGTTGTGGGAATTATCATCTATATACTAAATTGTGTCAAAAACCCACATCAGAAAATGGATGAGGAATCCTATTTACTTATAACAACAAAAAGGAATAGAATAACTTTCGTATTGAAACAAATATATATTTACCCAGTTTACATTCCAGATGCTTTTGATACTTGCTTCAAAGCATCCGCGATGTCATTTGCTGATGCATCTCCACTCAAGTAGGCAACCAAGGGACTATCTCTGGGAACATAGTCATCTTTCATGTCCATGGATCTTAGCAGTGCTGCAGAACCTTCTGTCACCACATTTTTCATAATAATAGTCTTATGAGCCCCAGGTATCATTTCCTCAAGGTCACTGTCTCCAGTTTCGCCAAGAATTACATACATGTTTGCAACATTCAATCTCCAACGCACGAAAAGGTATCTGACAACGAGAAGGAAATGAAAACAGAAATAAGTGTTCTTAACTGGTTAAAATCATCTCATTGTGCTGTAAGGTCCACATAAGAGCTGGTAATCAAGTGATTTGGTTAAACAGCAAGATGGTCAATCAATCAATTTATATGAATTCGTTTTAAAATAGTTATACTGCTGTTAGACCATTAGACCTTGGAAGGACACCACCATATCAACCAGAAGGAACCAGATGGTTAAGGAAGACACATTATTAAATTTAATACCAAAAGATTATCTGAAATTACTCGCTGTGCATAATTTGGAAGTAAATAACTAATGGACCAAAGTCAACTACAAGTCCAAATTGCATCGAATAAAATAGACCAAGCCTTTGTGTTCACTGGTAAATTGTGCAGTCACAAAATGGGTCATTTGTTGCGAAATTTTATTTTCTAATTTAAGAGCATAGGAAGGGAGTCCTTAAAGGCTTTTACTTTAAGCTAAAGTGACAATTAATTGTTTAAATATTATAATTAAAATGGACTCCATCCAAAGATATACCACAGTGGTTATTGAAGGATGACAGTAGACTCCTAATTTCAATTGAGATAGTACCTAAGTGCCTGTGCTCGAGATGCCAGGAGAGGAATGATCTGCATCCTTGTTGAATTCCTGCAATACATTGGATGGCAACGGAGACCTCGCATCCTAAGCTTCTGCCTCAGTTCATGCACTTTCATTACCTATAAAAGCATAACAGTATGAAAATCATGTGTAAAAACTGACTGCTTTACGAACTTTCAATTGTTGCATTAAATATCTTCATTTACCTTCCTACTATCATTTATATGGTATGCAATGCAATGGGCGTTGCTTGATTTTGTATCTTCCTGGATGGGGCTGGATGATTCCTTTGATTTTTCTCCACCTTCAGTCATGTTCATTAGCTTCCAGATAGTTCTTTTTAGACCTTCCCCACCCCATCGATAGTCTATATGGGATGCATAATCTGGATCTGGTAAAAGTTTTCCATTTTCCTCAGTATAAGCTCCAGGATAATATACTTCACTTCCACTGCTACAAATCAATGCATCAAAATCATTTACTTGTATCCTTGCAGATGTCAAGAATTCTACTGTTTCTGATATCGGCATAGCTGTAGATAAAGCAAGACCTGATACTCTTGCAAATAGTGAGTCTGACCTAACAGCCTTAATTACATCTTGCACAATTTGAATCATCTTCTTTTCTGGAGCCCCTTCAGTGCCATAGCAATCAAGGGCTATGACAATCAATCTACGTCTCCTCCTCAACATGGGATATTTACTCGGTGTAGTCTCAATCTTTCCACCTTCAGCAACTTTTGGGCCAGATTCTGGTTTCTTTATCCTGCTTAAAACCTGTTTCACTTGATCTTGCAGCTCAGGGTCACCTGCAGCTGCAGCTGAGCAGTCCAAAGATTCATTTAATGAAGATTTATCTCCATCAATTGAGAGCCTAAGGGACATATCTTGCACATCCTTTAGGGAATCATTTAGGGATGACTCTTCAGCAGCCCCATCATCTCCTGGGGTGTCAGTTTGCCATTGTGGGTGCCTCATTCGACATGCTGCTACTCTAGTCAAGTAAGTACGGCAGTGCTCCGGCCATGAAAAAAGGTGTATATTCTTCCAACCATTCTTTCTGCAGTCATGCCATAAGTTCTTCTCTGACACCAACTTGAGCAATGCATCAGCAATATCTCGCTGATCATGAGGATCCACTAGTAGGCCATTGTTCAGGGCCTGCCAATCCAAGGGCCGAAAAAAAAAAGCAATAAAAGGTTATATTTGCAATAATCAAATTAATGTTCGTTACTTCCAAATGATTGCTAAGAGAACTGTAGGATAGGGGAAAGAAATTTATCATTTCCAACTTTCTAATTAACCAATTGATTGCTGTACATTTAGAGTTTGTTTATTTTCCTCCGGCTCTTATTTGAATAGACGTGTCAGGACACAAATTTAATTGAAATCATTGAAAGAAGCAGATACATTATATCGTAGTTAATGAGATTGGATCATCCTTACATGATGGATGTCCACCGGTCCACCATTTTTAGTTGCCACCATCGGGAGCCCATGAGCTGCAGCCTGCATTTTTTGAAACCAGCATAGATCAAAACATCATTTTTTATGAGCAAAGGATGATGGGAACGATGAAACACTTTAATTAATTGAAACAAACCAACCTCAATCAAAGTAAGCCCAAAAGGCTCAACCAATGCTGGATTTATGAAGACTCCCTGACAAATATCCAACCACTTAATCATCGTCAACCTAAAAACCACACCAATATATTCCAAAAAAAGAAAACACCCATTGCAAATGAACCTTCGTTTTTGCAGCCAGCCGATATATGTCTGGAACTTCATATTGCTTGTGATGTTTTGGGTAGGCCACAAGCCCGTAAAGATCATACTTGTCAATCATTTTCAAGACAGTTACAAGGACATTTGCATTTCCACCAGACATTTCATCTATGTCATCCCTGTTCCCCATTATCAGTGTCTGCATTATAGCATATTAGTTTCTTCACTGTACTGTATCAATAATCGGATCAACTTAACTGTTATACGAAGACAAAATACTTACAAGATTGGCGAGCTCCCTCAATGGACGACACTCTCCAAAGGCTTTCAATAGAGTGGTAATATTCTTCTTTGGGTCAGGCCTTGACAGGGCCAAAATCATTGGCTTATGGGGATTAGTAAGGAACCGCATGACCTGCCAAATGAGGTTGGGATGAACCAGAAATAGTTATATTTCTAATCGAGTGGAATAACAACGGAGACAAAAATGCGACACTCACATCAGACCATATAGCTGGGATTGCTTTTGGGGAAGACCCATCAGTACTACCACCAATAAGCGATGCAAGTTCCCCATCAACATCAGGGGCATCTTCCTGAACCACAACATTGCTGAAGTCCATACCAGGAGGAATAACCTGTAAAAGAACTATGCTTCATTATTTAATTAGAAGGTCCACATGAATCATTCCATTTCAATAATGCTAGGTCACATCTTTTTCATGTAAGTTTTACATTCTTTCCCATATTCTTTTATGCTTAGTCGCATACGAACATGGTAGGAAGCAATTACTAAAATGTCAAAGCTAGAAAATGAAAAGAAAAATGCTACTATCTTACCACCATCCTTGGCATGTGACGGCCATGGCAATTGACCCCACGTCTAGCACGAGCACGCAAAACTTTCTCAAGCTTGACATCAAACCCATCATAAAGTCCCCATTGCTCTTCAATTTCTTGTTTGGTACTTGTGATCACAAGTTCTGCAGCATCAAGTGCAAGCTCTTCTCCCTCTATTCTCCTCATTATTTTATATGTTGAATTGATGTCCTCCTTTGATTGTCGTCCTTGCTTAAGAAGCTGTTCGAGCTTGTTTCTTCCAAGCGAGTGTCCTGTTAATACCATTGGCACATTTAAAGCACCTGATAAAAGCGCAGCACTATCCCCTGCATCAGCATAATGACCATGAATTACATACGGCCATATAGGGCCTCCCTCTCCAATTTGTTCACCCAAAACTTTTGACATGTTAAGAATGTGAGCAAGAGCTCCGTCCACAAATTCTTGAACATAGGGCCAAAGTAATTCTTTCCTTAGGTACTTATCACGTGGACCAAAGGGAATCCTAACGATATACGCGCCACTACTCTCTCCGGCTTCACCATCATCTTCAGGTCCTGCAGTTAGCATCTCCGTTGGCTCACCATAGCTCCAGTCAACTTCAGGACAAGAAATTTGGCGAGTAAAAAGATCCACCCTGTATACCCCAGGCATTCTAGCGAGTGCTCGAGCAAGTTCTACCACATATTTGACCTGGTAAATTATTTATATGAGCCTAAGACACAGAATGAAATCATAGAAGATGCATTGGTAACAATAAAATGATATTAGACTACAACATTTACCTGTCCACCAGTGTCGGAATCGCGACCAAGCTCCATATTCTCTCCACGAACTAGACCATGTAAACTGGTGGAAAAGGATAAGATTGCAAGAATGAATAATTTGGTTTCTCATTTCTCAACTTAATATAAAGTTGAAAGTTATAAACCGGAAAAGTATCAAGGTAGTCTAAATTTCTAGTTACCTAAATGACAATGACAAGTTAAACAGGCAATTAAAAAAATTAAATTGTGTATTACTTACATAATCATGCCACAATTGGGAATTAGGAAAAAGAATCTGATCATCAACACATGCCATTTTACAGATCAAAACGTCTAGAGTGCATAATCCTAATTATAGTTTAAATTTTACTATGAGGTACACAGATAAAATTCTCCCTTCTCTCAGCTCCACCATATATGGAGCGAGCACTGATTAGAGAATAAAAGGGGGAAAAAAGTGAAACATGGTATTGCTTTCTATTGATATTCTAAAGTAATTGCTCCTTGAAGTCCCATCCAAATGCAACCTTAAAGACTTTATATGAGATATATTAAAATAAAATGTCATATTCATTACACAGTTGTTCAGCTTGAGATTATAGACAAGTCTCCAATGTGAATAATAGGCGCAGGAACTTATTGAACCTGATAAGAACAATGTAGAGTTTATTTTCCTTTTTATCATCAGACCAAATTTCCAAGTTGGAAAAGTTCCTCTGAAATTTTTTCACTGTGGTCTCATGTGGCAGCAGCTCTGCCACAATATCCCCTTTCTCTCCTTCTGACAAGTCCTCAGACATGTCTTCAGTTACATCCCTGCGTCCTTGTTCTCTTTCCAATCTTCGACTTGCCAACCTTTGTTGTCCTTCCCATTCCAACTATTCAGATCATAAGAATAAAATTTTTAATGTTGGCAATTACATTAGTAATTGAAAAGAAAAAAAAAAGATGACCTTAACTTAATGGCATGGCAACAAAGGTCAAGAGCAAGAGGGTCATATGCTCCTATACATAATAGGAGGAAGAATGCAAAATTACTTTCTAAAATTTTACACCAGTACACCACAGCAACAAGTGCTCACAAGCATTTGGTCAAATACACGGTGGGTGTAGATATTTCATCACATTCACATTCACATTCATATACATAATTGCTCTTACTCGTGTACAAATTATTACAGAGATTATACAAACAATTTCAAAATGAAACTATTTATTATGAATTTACCTGTCCTGTAAAATGTCTTTTGCATGATCAATTGACATTGACACCCACTAAAACAGGACATAATTCAGACTAATAGTAATCTAACATATATAGGTTGGGTGTAGATATTTCATCAACATTCCACGATCACATTCATATACATAATTGGCCGTCTCTACTCGTGGTAACAAATTATTACAGAGATTATACCAAACAATTTCAAAATGAAACTATTTATTATGAAATTTACGGGGCTGTCTGTAAAATGTCTTTTGTGCAATGATCAAATTGAGCATTGACACCGCCACTAAACAGGGACATAATTCCAGCTAATAGTAATCTAAACATATATATAAATTAGCTATATATATATATATAATATAATATATATATCTCTTTTATATATATATATAATCTCTTCACCACAGAAATTTATCAAAATTTTGATAAAATCCCGAAGACCGAGAGCATTCTTTTCTACCATTAGCAGCAATAGATTTGAATTCACTTACCTCTAAACTTATGACGCATTATTACAGTAACCCATTAGTCCATAAAACAAATAACACTATATATACAAGCAGAATTAGCCAACGTTGATTCTCTCTAAACCTACAAACATACAAAAACACAAATATAGTAGTAACCTGTTTCTTCTTGCGAGTAAGGTGCCAAATACGCCAGCACATGTTTTCCAGCCTAGAGCTGCGCTCGCGGGTGTTGCGGGTGGCAACCACCTTAATCCAAGTCCTATGCAAATCAGTCTCATCGACTCCGGTAACCACCTCCTCCACAAAATACTTGGTTGGATTAAAATGTCCTTGCTCTCCTGGATTCACAGCTGGAGTCGGTTTTTGTTCTTCAATAGCACCCGCTCCACTATCCAATATGGCCTCCAAATACCCATTTATCCACTCATTTCCGGCCATTATAGAACAAGAAAAACCAGTCTCAAACGTTAAAATAGTTTACAATGCTAAATTCAGTAGGTTCTTTGTATCGGTAAGCGATGCTCTGTTTTCCTATAACTCATGTCGTGAACGTAGCATACAAATAAACTTTAACTTTCCTTATTGAGAAGAAACGAACTCTGGGTTTGCTTGGGATTTGCGTGCATTAAAAAAAGTTCTGGTAAGAGTCTCATGAATTTTGAACAGAGCGAAAAGGAGGAGAAAAAGAATAGAGAACAGAACTCGGAGAGAAATCTGGAGGTGGGGTATAGTAGACGTAAGACACGTGTAAGCAAATGGTAATGTGAGTATTGCACACTTGTAAAGTAAGGTGTGGAGGAGATAATCGGGTTATTGGGTCGTCATCTTTTTCAAGGCTTGTCCGCTTCCCAATGCGAGCTTAACGTTTTTTTTTCTCTGCCTTTTTCCTTTTCCTATTTATATTTTAGGTTTGCCATGCCGTACTATTTTTTTACCATTTTTTTAATTATAAATTTAATTTACAAATTATAAAAAATTTATTTTAAATACATTGAATTCGTAAAAAAAATAAAAATAATGTTAATAAAATAAAAAACTTTTTTTATTTCATATTCCCTCCTATTCATTTATTTTGACGAGTTTTTTAATTAGAGTTCTCTTTATATTTATATAAATATATAAAAACTAAGGAAAAAAATTTACGTGGCAAAAAGTTAATCTATTAAGTTGGAAATAACTTTTATATATTTGATATAATTAATAGGAAATTTAATTATATCATTAATAATATTTTTATTTTTTAAATAATTAATTAAATTAATAATATCATTGATATTTTTAAAAATTTTTACTTTCTTTTCTAAAATAATTAATATTTAATCTCTTCATTTTCTTTTTTCACTGTTATAGAATTTTTTATATAGATATCTATTTCAATATAAATGAAACCTTAAAAGAAAATCAAATCATGCTTTCAACCAAAAAAAAAAATTCTTGCAAACAATATAAAACTATTTTTCATAGCATTATATTAATGTGCGCTTGAACAATGTGGTAATGGTGATAAAATTACAAAGTGTATTCAATTTTCGATGATTGACTAAGGTATGATTTTGTGATTTGTGGAGGGATACGATAGTACTGTTCAACCTATTCCAAATCAGAGCAAACTTCGATGAAATTTTTATTAAAAAAATTTTAATATTTATTATATTTATGTTTGGATTTTATATTATTTATTCAAAATGAATTCAATAACTAATATTTAAAAAGATTATTGTAAAATCTAATAAAAATATTTATAAAAATTTCAAATTTTAAGCTTAATTATAAACTTGATTTATATGTGTACATGTCAATATATTGATTCTTTCGCCTGAATATGGAAAAAAATATTTTATTTTATTTTTTGGACATTAGTCAGTATAATGAATTGGATATTTAAATTTTTGAAAATAATTATTAATTATAACAAAATATAATTTTTAATTTTAAATATTATATGACATCCGCAGCACGAGGAGACAACTAATTTATTTAGATAAATTTACTAAATATTATATGAAACATCGCGCAGCACGAGGAGACAACTAATTTATTTAGAATAAATTTACTAAATTTTGGATAAAAAAAATATAAATTTCATATTACCTCTTTAATAATACTTTCTTTATTACATTAATTATCCAGACAACTAATTTATTTAGATAAATTTACTAAAATTTGATAAAAAAAGTATAAAATTTCAAATATTCCCTCTTTAAAATAGCTTTCTTTATTACATTAATTCAAGAAATATCATATAATGTCAGATAAAGTAATAAAAAATGCATTGAAACGGGGCTAGATTTCGGAGCAAGTTATCATTTTTCCTCTTCATTTTTGATTAAAAAAAGCACAATAATTTTTTTTATGGGCATACTTTTTTTTATACGATTTTTATAATTCTTCCTCTCCAAAATGACAGCGGCACAATTTGAAAATATTGCACTTATCTCAACACCCCTTCATTTTATTGGAAATTTGTTTACGGCGTCTAGCAAAATTCCAATTCTATATATTTGACTTCCTTGAAATTGGGAGGTTGTTTGCATAGAATACGGATTTTTAAGCACCCTTCTTGTATTAATTGACTTTTACTAAGATAAACAGAACACGACCATAATTGACTTTAATTGAAAAAGGATATAGTTAAATTAATGCAATGCGGTAAAGATACCACAGGTAATTCCATATTGGATAAATCTAACATTAAGTGAATGAATATATAATTGGAGGATAAACCCAACCAATTGAAATTGATTAATTTGTTAGGTATGCCCAAAATTTCCTAACACGATATCACTTTGATTCATAACAACTATGTTTTTAAAAATATATATATAATATATATATAGTTATTCTTTATTTTTTTTCCTAACATGTCATTGTTTAAAATAGTCTATCAAACTTAATGAAAATTTTAATTTTTGAACTTCAGCTGTATATGGAGTGATTTTCTTGGATATTTATGCTTTGTTTGGATGTACCGGCCACGGTTCCGGACGCGGCGGTTCAAGTTTTTCAGAAAAGCTGGAAACGCGGAACACGGGAAACCGAACCGAAATGGTCCCGGTTCCGGTTTCAATTCTGGAACCGTCCCGGTTCGGTCCGGTTTCGTTCCGATCGATTACAATCGACTGTTCCGATCGGTTTTCCGGCGAAATCGGCATAATTTTAAAATTTTAAATTTTGGATAACCGGTTTAAAAAAAATTTTATGTGAACATAAAAAAATTGAAAAATACAGTTAAAAAAATTTTAAAATATGAAGACCGGTTAAAAAAAAAATTAATTTGAACATAAAAAAAATTAAAAAATACACCTAAAAAATTTTAAATTTTGAAAGATCGGTTTAAAAAAAAAATTATTTGAACAATAAAAAATTAAAAAATACCACCTAAAAAAATTAAAAAATATTCAATTAAAATTTATTTTTTTTAAAAGACTTGAAATTGGTTGAGTGTGAACATAAATGAATTTTTTTAAAAAATTTTTGAACTGAAATTTTTTTTTTTAAAAAAAGTTTGAACAAAAAATTTAAAAAAAAAATGGGCTTGAACTTAATGTTTTTTTTTTTTGTTAAAAAAAATTAAGCTGCCTAACGTATCCTCTTGGGGTTTAGAGGAATCAAAGCCACGTAGTTCTTAACTTACCTTTATATCAATTTCACCCTTTTACCTTAAATCGCTTATTTGCACGACCGTATGATGTTCCAGTTGAAGGACGCCATCGTATAAATCAAATAAATCTTCATTTTCTTTTAGATTTTCTTGGGCTCTTAGTTTCGCTTTGGTCCAATCAATCCACGCACGTTTGTGCTTCTAAATGAATCCGGGTGTCATACGAGATCGTGTTTCAATCAAGTATGTTACCTCCTTGAACTAAAAGCTTGGTTCCAACCGGCAACAGTTGGAGACCGGAGCTGGCTAAAATTTGTTTTGCAAGTAAAGAAAGAATTGGAAAAGTTATTTGCGTGACGACTCCCACCACTAAATTGAAAAATCTGCATCTACATAATTATCACCAAACTCAAAAAAGAAGTTGTTAGATATTGTCAAAATTCATAAATTAGAACTGGATTTCCCTTGTTCCTTTTTGTCTTTGCAATAAAACTTGTTGAGCAACATCAATACCACTTACCTTTGTGTTGAAATGTAGTAATATACGTTCAGTAGATGAACTAGAAACTTGAACAAATTCATTATATAATTGCATAATATTTTGTTTAACTTCATGCATTACTACATTTATATTAACATTATCTTCTACTACATTTATATTAACATTATCTTCTACATCAAGATTCAATACTTCATAATAAATAGTCAAATAATCACATAAAACATCCATTCTACATCTAGGATCAAATATAATAGCAACAAGATAAAGGGGTGCTATATTTTTAAAATAAGATAACCATTTTTTTTTCATTGAAAAAATACAATCTTTTAATAAATCATCATTTTGAAATTCTTGGAGTGCATTAACAATATTAATACACAGGTAAAAATAAATGAGATGTGGGATAATAAACCCCACTAAATTTATAGGTAGCATCATTAAAAATTTTTAAAATATCTAAAATTTTTGTACAAATAATTTTATATATAAAAATTAATTTCTTCAATATTGTTAGTAACAAAAGTGCACAATAATTCTTTATATGAAAAAGACTCGTTTAATAATTCATATGTTGAATTCCAACGTTGAATTCCAACGAGTTGGGACATCCCTTGGAAAACGTTTTGGTCTTTTATTATTTTCTTTACAAAATTTAGCCCAACTTTTAGCCCAACTTTTCATTACTTGGAGATGTCCCCATAAATATGAAATAGCTTTTCTAATTGGAGAAATAAAAGATTCAAGAATTTTCAAACCATCTTATACACCTAAATTTAAAACATGGCAAGCACATCTTGTATGAAAAAATTTTCCACCAATATTTGGTTCACAAATATTTTTAAGTTCAACAATTAATTTATTATTAGCAGAAGCATTATCAAATGAAATTGAAAAAAAAATTTTTGTCAACTTATATTCATCTAAAATTGAAACAATTATTCTATAAATATTGAAAACCAATAATTCTTTTTTGAATTTTTCAATCATCATCAATCCAATGACATGTAATACCCATACAAGAATGCATTTGCCAATGATCACTACTCCAAACATCACAACAAATTGAAACACGAATTTTCATTTGAGAAAATAAAAGCTCTAACTATTTTTTTCCTTTATTAGATAAAGAAATAATAGTTCGTTTTACAGTATTTCTTGGTACTCTTTTAGCAGAAGGATTTAAAGCTTTTTGACAATAATTATTAAAACCTACTTTTTCAAACCTAATTTTTCAACCAAACTAAAAGATAAATTCCATAGAAATCATTTTTGCTAATTCTTCTTTTTGTATTTTTTCAGAATATTTAAATAAAGAAAGGTTAGAAGTGTACCCGGAAATTTGTGTTTGAGACCGATCAACTCCTATTTTTGTTGGATGTTTTGTCTCCAAATGCTTCCAAAATGATCCATAGCCGCTTCCAAAATGATCCATAGCCGCCTGCTTGTTTAGATTTATAAGATTTTTCACAATAATTGTAAATTACATTGTACATTTTCTTACCTTTGAATTTTTTTGTGAAATGAATGGAGAATATGTCGGAACTTTGTCTTGCTCTTGTAACAATTTGTGCTCGTTGCTCTTGCTCTTGCTCTTGCTCTTCATCTTCTTAAAATTGCTCATTAAATTCGGATTCTTGAGTTGGAATATCCAAATTTTCATTTGGAAAACCCTCAAAATTACATTGGTCGGGAATCATATCATAGATGTCGTTTGTAGGGATAGATGATTCTCCAATTTTTCCCTTGCCCTTACCCGAATTTGAGTTTCCTCCACTTGTTTGCCATTAATATGATAATAAAATATAATTTGAAAAATTGAATAAAAAAATTAGAGAGAATAATTACTTAATAAGAGATATTGGTAGAGTAGAGAAGAATAAATGAATAATATAGAGTAGAGTGTAGTATATTGTAGAGAGAGTAAGTAGAGAGTTAAGTATATTGTAAGAGAGAGTTAAATTAGAGAGAGTTGAGATTTTTTTTGTAATGAATTTGTAAATAAAATGAGGTATTTAATAATAAATTCCAAAAATTCATTTTTCGCAAAATACCGCTTAAAAACTAGCCGTTATATAGCAGTTTATTAGTTGTTGGGGAAGGGTAAATTAGACATTTCACAACAAAAAAAAAAATCAAAAATCTGACAGTTACAACGGCTAGAACCGCGCCGGTTCGAACCGGTTTTAAACGCGGCCGGAGAACCGGCGGTTTCCAGTCAGGCGGCGGTTCCAGTCAGGTTCCGACCGGTTCTCTGGAACCGCCGGTTCTGGTTCCTCATTTGCAGGAACCAGAACCGAACCGGATTTTTCCAGTTCCGATTCCGGTTCTCACCGGTTCCGGTTACGGTTTCGGGCCGGTTCAAACCGACGGTTCCGGTTCCCGGAACCGTAGTTTGGCCATGCCTAGATATACGTAAAATATGGGTGAATGTAAAATATGAGGTGAGAATTTATTGAATAGTGTCATTTTACACTCTATTCTACTTCCTCCCTCTCCCCAAACATAGCTTTAAACTCCTACTAGAATCATGTTTATCATTATTTAGCTATGGAGTCTAAGCTGAATTCTGAATTCACTCTGTTAATTTATATTTGCAGTGTACTTGCCATGTTCAATGTTCCCTCTCAGTCACTTTCACATTTCAACAGGAAAATAAATACTTTAGCTTCTCACTCTCTCTCTCTCTCTCTCTCTCTCTCGATTTACAGGAAATACAAACCTCTCAAATTACATCAGCAAATAAACCCAGAGTGGGCCACAAATTGACAGTGTCTTCAAATTTTTGTATTAAATTTTTTTTTAAAAATAATATTATTTAACAAATTGAGAAAAATAATGTATTAATAGAGTGGATATAGCTAGGCTTGGCCACGGTTCCGGAACCGGAGGTTCCGGTTTCGGAACCGGCGGTTACGGTTCCGGAAAAACTGGAACCGGAACCGAACCGAAAAGGTCCGGTTGTCCGGTTCCGGTTCCGGTTTGGAACCGTACCGGTTCCGGTTCCGATCCGGTTAATAAACCGCGGTTCCGATCGGTTTTCCGGCGAATCGCAAATAATTTTAAATTTTAATTTTGAAAGACCGGTTTAAAAAAAAAAAATTATTTGAAAACATAAAAAATTAAAAAATACAACCTAAAAAATTTAAAAAAAAAACTATCAAAATTAAATTTATTTTTTTTAAAGACTGAACATAATTATTTTTTTTTTAAAAAAAAATTTTCAACTGAATTTATTTTTTGTTTTAAAAAAAGTTTGAACAATAATTTTAAATTTTGAAGACCGGTTTAAAAAAAAAAAAATTTGAACATAAAAAATTAAAAGATACACCTAAAAAATTAAAAAAAATATTTCATTAAATTTATTCTTTTAAAAAAACTTAAACAAATTTCCAACAAAAATTTAAAAAAAAAAAAAAACCTGACAGTTTGGGCTAGAACCGCCCGGTTCGAAGCGGCGGTTCTAACGCGGCCAGAGAACCTGCGGTTCCAGTCCCGGTTTCCGACCGTTCTTCCTGGAACCGCCGTTCCCGGGTTCCAGAAAAATTTGGACCCGGAACCGAACCGAAATTTTCCGGTTCCGATTCGGTTCGGCCCGGTTTCCCGGTTCTCACCGGTTCGGCCCGGTTCCGGTTCTCACCGGTTCCGGTTACGGTTCCGGACCGGTTCGAACCGACGGTTCCGGTTCCCGGAACCGTAATATGGCCATCTCTAGATATAGCATGCTGTAAAAATAATTGAAAGAATATTTTATAACCTTTTTCCCTGCAAACTTCATTGATGCAAAAGTATGTGGTAGCAGAACCATCATCCCACCTAGTGGCAACCACAATCAATCAAGCTTTATCTATTGACATATAAATACACACACATATATATATATATATATATATATAAATTTGGCTTAAATAGATGAAATCTTTTTCACACAAGTAGCTTTCCAAGTTATAATTTTGTTAGGAGTTGCATGCAATTATTTTATTTGTGATTGCTTGAACACATAATGATGGTGAATTGGTGATGGTGATGGTGATAGTGGTGCCCTTTGCATCCAACAAAAACTTATTAAGATTGCTGAGTGCAAATCTAGATAGGTCATTTTCAGTCATTTTAGCTTCTATTGCTCATCTCATTTTCTTTTAAAAGACATTGCATTAAAAAAAAATTATATACAGACGTAAGATATAGATTAAAATTATCATAACAGTAACAATAATAACTTAAATCTATCTCAAAAGATACTAATTATTAAAAAAATAAATAAAAAAGAGAAACCGGTGACTATCTGTGAAAGAAAAACAAAGAGCTTTTAGTTTTTATTTCGATTTCAGATCTTTCATCACTCATTTCTTGGTATGAAATGGTCTTCTAACTGAATTATTCTAAAGTTATCTCCTCATCTTCCACATGACATGCATTGTATATGTTTCTCATCTAAATAGCAGTTTTTCCAATCTCATTTATTCTAATGTTATTTTAGCTATTGAGTGCAAAAGGAGAATCCTTTTGTGGGTTGTAAAGTCTAGTTTACGTGCACCCAAGGACATTTCCTTGTTTCTCAGAAATAGCTTTTCATGTCTCTTTAGCAGAAAATATCAATTTAGCTGAGCAAAGAAAAGGGAACATAAATGCAATTTTTTTCCAAAAAATAAATCAAACTAAATCTATTTTATTCGGTCAATTATGTACTCGGTTTGGTTTGATTTACCAAATATAATTTAATATTTGGTTTTATCATTTTTAATACAACCAAAACTATTATTTTTTATGCATTCTAGAAATTTTTCATTCGCGAAATGCTAATTCATATAGAGCCATCGAACCGGCCCAACCAGCAACCAAGGCTGGATGCGTTATATGGACTGACAGCAAACGACCGGATCATTCAATACGACGGTATGAACACGATACCAAGGCAAATCCATGGAAATACCCCTTTATTAACGAAAAAATAATTGTGCATTCATCGCCCGCCAACGCTAAGCAAAGCACCTAATAGGCTATGTGTAATGCGCGTTATATGTAAATACTTGATTAAACAAAGATCAAAGAATAACTTAAAGAACTTGTTATTGAATGAAACTAATTGAATATTGTTGTTTGTATAGAAAAGTAAATTGAAGAAAACATACAACAAGACAGATTTAACTTTGACAAAAAAAGAAGACAGATTTAACTTTGACAAAACAAGTGAAATGTGCATATGCAAATTCAACTAATTGAACTTTATCTCTTTGATCTCTACTAAACTATTTCTTTCTGAGAATATAATTTAGTAAACTTGATTAAACAAAGATCAAAAGATAACTTAAAGAACTTTTATTGAGTGAAACCAATTGATATTGTTGCTTTGTATAGAAAAGTAATGAAGAACAACATATAACAAGTCTTTAAAAACAAGAGAAAGATAGAAGTAATCAAACTCAAGCCTCCGGAGAGCATCACACCTCGAGGAACTTCTTGGTGTTCTGGGCACAAACAATAATAAGTGACTCTCGTCAACTTACTTCTAAGTATTACTATCACACTTTTCTACTACTAACTTTTTCTTCTCTTCTCTGAGTTTTTCTCAAAAATTTCTTAATCTGAATATGAATGTTTTCTTCATTCATTTGGATTACTATTTATAGAAGAGGAGAATGATGTTGGTTGTGATGGTGATTGGTTGGCCAAGAGTTGCTTTAGATGACTTCTCTTGGGAAAAGTCCCGACCTATGCATGGGAAGACATGATTTTCTGGTGAAAGGGCAGCAGTTGACGTCTCCTGGAAACACGACTCGCGCTCGCGAGTTTCAGGGTCGGTTGACGTCTCCTGGAAACACGACTCGCGCTCGCGAGTTTCAGGGTCGCACTCGCGATCTTTGCTTATAAAGTCTCTGCCTCTTCTGGAGTGCTTTTTACGCTCGCGCAGTTTAATGTCGTGCTCGCGACTTATGTTTGATGCCTTCTAAGTCTTCTATCACATAGGTCACGCTCGCGATTTTCAGGTTGCGCTCGCGACTTTGTCAGTTCTTCCTTTGCAGCGCGACTTCATTCGCGTCGCGAATTTCTGCTAGGCAGGTTCTTCCATACTTAGTCAACTTTTGGTCCTCTTTTTCTACAAAAGCAAGCCTTTTCATTCCTTTGCTCATATTGTATTCCTACAATCACTTTAAAACAAAAACAACACGAGAAAACGTAAAATGTAAAAAAACAAACATGCAATCATGCAAATTATGCGATAATAACATAACAAAATTGTCCGCTTTGCGAGGCTATCACATACAAATATTTGACCAGATCCATTCTTGTTTGCGAGGCTATCACATACAACATGCAATCATGCAAATTATGCGATAATAACATAACAAAATTGTCCGCTTTGCGAGGCTATCACATACAAATATTTGACCAGATCCATTCTTGATACTACTATCACCTTATAAGAATAAAAGTAGTGTCGAAGTTTTCTAGTAGCCCATACCATTCCTAAGCAAGTTCTTTCAATCAAGCCATATTTTTTTTCATTTGGAAGAAGCTTTTTGCTCAAGTAATACACTGCCTGCTCAGTACCGGCTTCATCAGCTTGTGCTAACATGGCTCCAATTTCAGCATCTTCCACTGTCAAGCCAGAATTAAGGGTTTCCCTGGCTTTGGTGGGCACAAAATCGAGGGACTTGATAAATATTCTTTGATTTTATCAAAAGCTATTTGGCAGTGATAGTTCCACTTTACTGGTTGATCTTTCCTTAAAAGCTTGAAGATTGGATTACATACTATAGACAACTTTGATATGTAACTGCTAATATACTAAATCTTTCCCAGAACGCTTCTCACTTGCTTTTTTGTCTTGGGCAGCTCCATTTCTTGGATCGCCTTGATCTTGTCTAAATTGATCTTTATTCCTTTAGGTCCCACTATGAGTCCTAGCACTTTCCCAAAAGTCACCACGAACATAGATTTCTTCGGGTTTAGCCGCAGCTTGTATTTTATCACTCTGTCCATGAGCTTTTCCAGGGCTACTGGTTGCTGTTCTGGTGTCTTCGTTATGAAAATCATATCATCAATATGCACCTCTAACTCCTTATGGATCATGTCATGAAATAATGTAGTTGCCATTCTTTGTAAGTAGCCCCGGCGTTCTTTAAGCCCAACGACATCACCCGGTAGCAGAAAGTACCAAATGTTGTCTTGACCTTGTCCAATAATGCCATAAGAATCTGGTTATATCCTGTAAACCCATCCATAATAGAGTAGCATCCCACCACTGCCGCACTGTTGTTTTCCCCGAAATCCCAAAAAAAACCCCGGAAGGATCTCGAAAAACATCTCTCTTGATTGGTTTGTGTTATTTGTTTTTGGAAAAAGGTGATAAAAATCTTTTAAATCTTTTTTTGGATACGCGATGCCGATGAACTCAGTCTTATAAATTATTTGAGTCGCCACCCCCATTTTGGCAATGGGACCGTTTCCAATTTTTATTTTATTAAATGACTCCATTTTAAACCCAATTTTATTTAAGGCCAAATTATTTTAAAAACTGGTCAGGCGTACCAAGTACGATTCTAGGTAACGGAATTAGGTACGTCGGCCCGTTGGAAGTCGACGCCCGAAAAATCAGCCTCTTTTAACCTACGATTTCTAATTGATTTTATTTTAGAAAAGCCAAATTATTTAAATCCATCCCGAATAAATCGAACCGAGTTCCTATGTGGAAAATTAATTAATCGTCCCAAGTAAATACATTTATTGCATCCATTCATAAATTAATTGTCACATCCATCATTCATCCACCATACATATCAAATAAAATTAAAAGACCCGCTCTTGCCGTATGGTTAAAGGCGATGGTTAATGGTTAAAGGCGGGCCACAAGCCGAGTTTAATAATATAGTTAAAAGGAAATAACAAATATTAAATCTCAAAATACCATAATCACAACAGATTAATTGACTTGACTTGATTAAAACTCAATTTGCCCATTATTGATTATTTCCCGGATTAAGTTTAGAAATCTATTTAATGAAATGAAATTAATACAAAATAATAAAAGTAATCTGAGACTGGAAGACAGTCGCGTCACGCGGCTGTTCTATGGAAGAACAGTCATGTGGCGCAGCTCTTATCTTTTATTCTGGGGTTTGTAATAGTTGCGTCACGCTGCTGTTCTATGAAGAACAGTCGCGTGACGGAACTCTGGTTATGGTCCTGTAGACCAGAACAGTTGCGTCACGCAGCTGTTCTATGCTGTTTCTATGAAGAACAGTCGCGTGACGGAACTCCTAGGCACGTGACGAAACTGTTCGTGACTTTTAATTTAAAATACTCAGACATATTGGATTATTTTATTTACAGCGAAACATTACAAAATAGCGCTTTTGTTTACTGGACTGACAAGCAAACGACCGGATTATTCAATACGAGCGGGTATGACACGATAACCAAAGGCAATCCATTTGGAAATACCGCCTTTTTAAACGAAAATAGACACTATGTAACTTTATTTTGCACTGAAACTATGTTATGGACCTCCCTTTTTAAGTGGATTATCCTCGGAAAAAGAATTAATATTTTTTTTATTCTTTTTATTTTAATATAATGTAGCAGTAATAATGTAACATTATTCAATACGACGGTATGAACACGATACCAAGGCAAATCCATGGAAATACCCCTTTATTAACGAAAAATAGACACTATGTAACTTTATTGCACTGAAAAAACTATGTTATGGACCTCCCTTTTTAAGTGGATTATCTCGGAAAAAGAATTAATATTTTTTTTATTCTTTTTATTTTAATAATAATGTAGCAGTAATAATGTAACAATTCAACAGACATTTGATTCACGTAATTTATATAGGTAAAGATTTTAATAATAAAAGTCTAAACAGTTCCTTGCTATATGATTTATATTTGAACAATGTATAGAATTTATTAATCTTACAAAAATAACCACTATTTACATTATATATATTTTTTTGAATTAATACTTTTATATGATAATTTATTTAAAAATATTTAAAATAGTAAATCTCTGTGAGATGTTATTATTAAAATTATATTTAGTATTTTTATTTATATAACATATTAAAATAAAATTGTAATATATTTACCTTAAAAAATAATAAGTTATGAAAATAATTTTGTTCAACCTACTAAAATTTTGTTAAAAATAATCAGCATTATCAGTTAACAGCCATAAGCTAGTGTATCCCACGTGATCGTACGACAGAACGGCACGCTTTCTATCCTCATCGTTAATAGATTGGACGACATGGCAAAGGATTCATTCAATCGCCGTTGAAAGCTAAGGGCACTGGCTTAAACCCTAACAAGGAAGCTCATCAGAAAAACCAGACTTAACTAAACCGAAAATGGGAAAGAGAGACAAAAAACCACTGCAATCATCCTCCTCCGATGAGCTTCTAAACACTCTAGGGGACTTCACTAGCAAGGAAAATTGGGACAAGTTTTTCACTATTCGCGGCAGCGATGATTCATTCGAGTGGTACGCTGAGTGGACTGAGCTCCGACAACCTCTCCTCTCCCTCCTCCTCGACGGAGCTCCATCTTCTGCAGACAATGATTCTATTCCTCCTACTTCTTCGCTGCAACTTCTTGTGCCTGGTTGCGGCAATTCGAGATTATCGGAGCATTTATACGACGCCGGAGTTAAAGATATTACTAATATTGATTTCTCGAAAGTTGTGATTTCCGATATGCTTAGGAGGAATGTTAGAGAACGGCCTGGGATGCGGTGGCGCGTAATGGACATGACTGCCATGCAGGTCCGTTAGGGAAATGTTTACTATTTCTGTGTATTTTCATAACTTCTCGAAACATCTTCACATACTTTAAATTTCATTCTCGTTATCTGTCTTAATCTTATTATTGTTTTACTGACTGTTACCGTGTTTACCAGTTTGCCGATGAGACATTTGATGCTGTTGTTGATAAAGGTGGATTGGATGCTTTGATGGAGCCAGAGCTTGGGCCTATGTTGGGTAGCCAATATTTGACAGAGGTTGCTTGGCATCTTGTTTTGGGTTTTGTGTTTAATAGTGTAGTTTGATTGGTTTTGGAGAAAGATTTTATCTGTTGATTATTGTAGGTGCAAAGAGTTCTGAAATCTGGAGGGAAGTTTATTTGTCTTACACTGGCGGAATCTCATGTTCTGGGTACTATTTGTTTTAAGTCCCAGACTATGTGCACGTTTTGCTTTTTATTTGATAGTCTCTTCAAGCATATTTCGACTTCAAGTTATCTGTTTATGCTAAGATCTTTAATGTTGAAATTTTTCTAATTACTCTGTTCAGGTTTACTTTTCTCTAAGTTTCGGTTTGGCTGGAAAATGAAAGTTGGTGCTGTCCCTCATAAACCATCTACCAAGCCTAGCCTTCGTACCTTTATGGTGGTTGCTGAGAAAGAGATTTCTACTGATTTGCACCAGATAACAACATCGGTTAATCACTGTTTTCTTGATTCCAGCGGAAATCAGGTAGTATTACTTGTTTCCTCCTCTATTCTTATAGATAAGATGTTTCTTTAGCAATCAATTTAGGGGCATACACAACGTTCATGGCATAGTGTAAAAAGATTATACATTCCCTCCATCTTTAATATATTTTTTTTTTTTCTGCAAACCATCGGTATCCCAGACCCTATTACCAAAGACCGCCTAATCCAGTTCGGATTTTAATCACATTTAGGCTCTTCGCCTCTCCCTGCAGGTGCTTTTAGTGGGGATCAAAACCAATAGCTCTTTCCACATGCCCAGCCTGCGTTGCTAACTGAGCGACAATTCTAGGTTAATATTTTAATGCATTGATAGGAAAAAAAAATGTTTTTAGTGAAATATTTTTAGATACAATTGTTAACTTGTAATGGATTGTTCTTAATTATTATCATTAAGCAATTAGAGTCTAATGTTAAAATATTGATTGTCAATGCAATTTACATGGCATTCCAAGCCTTTGGCTATATGAGATTTGCCTTCAACAAATAGATTACGTGTATTTTAATTGCCAAATGAAACTAGCCTTAACTTTTATGTGAACCTCGGCATAGAAGTCTGATGAATGCATGACAGAACTTGGTGTATATATTTTTAGGCTGCTGGTCTGCATGAAGCTCTTGAAAATGAAAACCGGATTCGGAGAGAATATGCCAGTTCTGACATATTATACTCTCTTGAAGATCTGCAACTAGGAGCTAAAGGGGACTTAACAAAGCTTAGCCCAGGACGTCGATTTCAACTCACTTTAGGTGGGCTAGGAGGTTCTTGTTTCACTTACAGAGCTGTACTTCTTGATGCCAGGGATCTTTCTGTCTCATTTTCATATCATTGTGGTGTTTTCATTGTGCCTAAGGTATGGATAGTATTTTTTTTTTTTGGTTCAGATTCAGTGCATGGGAAAACCTTTTACTGGTTTATTTGTCTAAAATTAATGGTTTGTTTCTTGACAACCTGTTTATGAAAATTAAAATGAAAGTGACAGTAAGGACATGGTTACCTAGTACTGTGATAGGTTTGAATTTGATGATCCATTACGGCTTCTGTAATAATAGCTCACAATGAAAGGTGGTACTTGAGCTCAAGTCCTGACCATCTTCAACTTATTTTCAACCATTATTTCACATAATGCTTTTATTCTAGTTGTCGAGTTGTCAAATTTTGGGAACTATTTTTCCTTGACTTCCTGTTCAATCTTCATGCTGAAAAGGATGAAATATCCCCTTGCCTATTCTTGCCCAAAATACAAAGAGGTTGAATTTGTCTCTTAATTTTTTAAGTTATAATGCTCTCTGGAGTCATAATTTTCCATTTTTTGAATTGAAACTGCTACTCACATCCCCAATTTACTTTTGCATATTCCCTTTGCCATCTATTCTTGCTACGTGGCTCACCATATGAACAAACAAAATGGGAACTGTTTTAAACAATGGGTGAAACTTTTCTGTTAAAACATGATGGGTCAACCAAATTAGATCATAAAGGTTAAATGTAATGGGAGAAACACATAGTTACATTGTTTCACTGACATAGAATTGTGATTCCACATATTAATTTGCATTGTTCATCTGATCTCCTTTTGTTGTGTTATTTTTCTCCTTTTGCTTTAACATGTGCATGAAATTTTTTAACATAGGATGCAGTAGGATTAAAATTATGTTGTTTCAGACTCGAGCTCATGAATGGCTGTTCTCTTCAGAAGAAGGTCAGTGGATGGTGGTTGAAAGCTCAAAAGCAGCTCGTTTGATTATGGTACTTTTCTTTCAATAACAAGTTTTTTTCTGTCTGGGATATCTATGTTCCTGAATTGTTATTGAATTGCATCGTCTAATCAATTTATATGCTTAATGAAGGTTTTACTGGACAGCAGCCACATTAATACTAGCATGGATGACATTCAGGTAATATTTCATCCAGTTCTCTCATTAAAAAGTCATCTCTCTCTGAGGTGACAATTGGCAACTATCTCTTATTGTGACTATTTTTTGGTAGTGATATCTAATGCTTGGTAATCTTTCAGAAGGATTTATCTCCTCTGGTTAAACAGTTGGCACCTGGAAAAGATGACAATGGAGCACAAATACCGTATGTTATTAATATTATTCACTCTTTGATAATTTTGCTACTGTGACATCTTAGACAAGATGCATTGAAGTTACTCATCTTGTTTATAAAATGAAATGCATTGTCAATTCATTATTATACTAAACTAAGGTTTTTCTTTGATTCACATCCTAATTTTTGGTTTAATGGGACTTTATTTCTACAGTTTCATGATGGCGAATGATGGAATCAAACAACGAAGTATTGTGCACAAGGTTCAACACTCTCTTGTGATGCTATTTGATTCTCTTTAGTCATGAGAATGTGGTTACCTGGTGAAGTTTGTTATCTTTTTGTTGCTTTTAGCTTCTCTCTAGGAAAAGGTGGAAAACAACTGGAAGTAATGTGAATATAAAAGAACTTTTTTTCTTTACACCACTTGAATTCAACTCTGCTTCATAGATGTCTCGTTTTGCCATTTTGTTAAAGTATTAATAAATGGTTAACCGCTGTTGATGTTTGAATTGCCAAAACATGCCCAATTGATTCTTATCCATCTCAGTTGTTGCTGGCATTTGGTAGGTTACATCTTCATTAACTGGTCCAATAATTGTTGAAGATGTGGTTTATGAAAATGTTGATGGTGATATTAGTCGCTTTTTGCCATCTAAAGATTTGATATTCCGTCGCCTTGTCTTCCAACGAACTGAGGGCTTGGTGCAGTCTGAAGCTCTTCTTAAAGGGGGTGAATATTCCCCTAAAATCACTGAAATAGACAGAAAGAAAACTACTTCATCTTCCAAATCCAAGAGAAGAGGAAATCATAAACGAAATGATGGTACACATGTATTTGATGTTTTTTCCATGAATTACCATGCTTGATGATGTTGCTCAACTTGTTTGCATCAATTTATATTTGACTATTTTTGTTGTCTTTTGGCTTATTTGCCTGTTTGTTTTTTAATTAATTCAATTTCAATATTTGGCTGGTCAAAATAATATATAATTTCAACAGAAAATCTTGCAATAAAAAAATTTGTATTTATAGCATTTTTTTCCTTTCATTTTATTGGATTCATTGGAAATTTGGTTGCTAACTAGTTGGCAGATGCTGTTACTGTCAGATTCTAATGAGAGAAATTGACATTCCATTGACTTCATTTTTTAATTCTATATGTTGTTTTCCTGATGTTTTGATTTGAACTTAGCAGTAGTGGTTCAAATGTATCCATAATCTTTTAGGGATATTGCTCTTGTATTTCATTGCCCAGATAAATTGCTTCACATTTTGTTACTTATAAGCTGGCTTCTTGTTTATTTTTTTTATTATTTTGTTCTCATTATTGTAGAATCAAGCAACCGACTGAAGGTTTATCATGATTATTTGGCTAGTTCTTATCATACGGGTATTATTTCTGGCTTCATGTTGATTTCTTCTTATTTAGAAAGCGTGGCATCAGCTGGGAATATGGTAACCGTTACTAATGCTTTTGTAGTTTTTTCTGCATGCCAAGTGAATTTATCCTGGCCTAGAATATCATGATAGGTCTTGAGATTGCTGAATTTTAGTTTTTTTTTCAGGCTAATGCAGTTGTAATAGGTCTTGGAGCTGGTCTACTTCCAATGTTTCTCCACAGATGTATGCCATTTTTGCATATTGAGGTAACCATAACCTTTGATAACATTCCGAAAGGGAAAAAATATCTTTTATTCCTTGATTAATTAGGGGGTTAATTTGATAATTGTTCAATCCATAGGTGGTGGAGTTAGATCATATGATACTTGATCTTGCCAGGGGCTACTTTGGTTTAACTGAAGATAAACATTTGAAGGTAATTTGCTATAAATTACACTTTTGCCTTTTCATTCTTATCAATTATATTTTGGAAGTTCTATCTTTGCTTAGAAATAGTTAGCACTTGCATCAAGTGTTAGTGTTTAGTCCAGAATGTCTCATATACTTTTCAATTATAAGAGACTCCTTTGCCATTATTCTTAAACTTTCTTCCTCTGACCTTCACTTTGCTATCCTCATGCATTTTAGGATAATTCTCAACGTTTTTTATTCTACTTGGTAAAACTGTACTTACATTTTGTTTGGAAAGGAGAGGAAAGAAAATAATGAGAAATTGTCAATTTTTTTCCATAGTTATTTTCTGCATTTATTTTTGGATATACAGAAAGAAAGAAAATAAATATATATTCCTTTGTTTGGAAAGGGTAAAATTTTAGATGAAAGAAAATGTTGTTATTGGAAATTGATAATTATGCTTTTATTTATTTTTAAACAATAAAATATGATTCTAGTTAGTTTGGGCTATTCCTGTAATTTAATAAAAATAAGTGAAATTTTCAAGTTCCTCCATTATTTTCTTTCTAAATTGGAGAGATTCAAAACATGTGGGCCCGGATGGAAAATTAGTGAAATATTACTTCAATATTTTTCCTCCCTTTCTCAAATAAGAGAAAACATTCCTTAGATATTTTCCATGGTTATTTTCCTTCCTTTAAAAAAAAAAAAAAAAGAAATACTCCTGTCCAAACAAAGGCTTGAAATCCGCTCTATCCTTAAGCACCTGAGCTTAATCTAATGGGTAGTGATCTTTTTTTTTTTTTTTTTTTTTTTTTTTTTTTTTTTTTTTTTTTTTTTTTTTATGGGTAAGTGATCTTTTTTTTTTTTTTTTTATTTTTTTTTTTTTTTTTTTTTTTTTTTGTTCTCCATAGGTTTCTGGCATGTTGCTTTGCCACTTGCCATTTTGCATCCATCAGAATTAGTTAGCATGTACATCGCAAATTGATTGTTAAGATTATTTTATCTATACATTTTTGTATTTTTACCAATTCCTTATTTGAAATTTGGCAGTTTTTTTTTTTTTTTTTTTTTTTTTTTTTTTTTTTTTTTTTTTTTTTTGTTCTCCATGGTTCTGCATGTTTGCTTGCACTTGCATTTTGCATCCATCAGAATTAGTAGCATGTACATCGCAAATGATTGTAGATATTTTTATCTATCATTTTGTATTTTACAATTCTTATTTGAAATTGCAGGTGCACATTGCTGATGGGATTAAGTTTGTTAGAGAGGTTAAACACTTTGGAACAGGTGATGGACTGCCTGTCTTTCAATCAGACAAGGATGCTTCTGGAAGTTCACAGCCATCTTCAAATGGAAGTTGCTTTATGTCTCATGCAGAGGGCGGAATGAGTTGTGGGGTTGATATACTTATTATTGATGTGGACTCTTCAGACTCGAGGTACATGCAGATATTATATTTCATGCAACAGAATCTGAGTATCAAATTATCAGAAAGCATGATTTAATAAATTTCATTATTTGTATTTTGTCTGTACAGCTCTGGAATGACCTGCCCAGCTGCAGATTTTGTGGAGGAGTCTTTTCTTCTGACTGTAAAAGATTCTCTTTCTCAGCATGGTCTCTTTGTAGTTAATTTGGTATCGCGGTCCTCAGCGATTAAAGATATGGTTATTTCAAGAATGAAAACGGTAAGAACAGAGAACTTTTTTTTTTCAACACTTATTCGTTATAGCATATCTCCACTTTTTTTACGCGAGGAATTTTCTTGAATTTTTCATTGGCTATATGCCTTATTTGTTCTCATTAATGTCTGAAACAGCGAATGACATTCTAAAGGAGGGGAATGCAGTAGATATAAGATTATATAAAATTAAATGACTGATCTTATTGTGTTTTAAGGAAACAATCCTCAACTGCTATCCTCAGATTTTGCCATACATGATTACAAACTACAATTAGATGCACTCCTTTAAGGAATCTGCTTGTTTCTAATTCTTTCTATATTATTCGTTAGGTCTTCAGCCAACTCTTCTGCCTTCAGCTTGAGGAAGACGTCAATATAGTTCTTTTTGGTCTTTGTTCAGAACTTCGCATGAAGGAGGATTCCTTTCCTGAGGCTGCTCTCCAGCTTGAGAAACTATTGAAACTCAATCACCCAGAGATAAGCGAAAACATTGTAGATACTGCAAAGAAGATCAAACGTTTGAAATAAAAGGCAATTTCCCAAGTTGAAATTTTTGTTGGCTTGTGAAATCATGGACGATGTATCTAAAAGATGAATGTGAAGAGTGAAGACAAACCAAGGTTTTTGTGTGCTGGTAACAAGGCCACGCGGTAATTACTCTCGACTGTTGGTTCAATTGCTGGATGCAAACAAAGTACAAAGAGGATGTGAATTGGATCGAAGTCGGATTTTTATCTGCTTGTTCTTGGAATTATCAGAATGTGTTGAGAAGTATTGATATGCTCGTTGCTTGTGCCCAAGTTCTATCTGTAAACTTATTAGCTGTGTATTTTTCTTTTGTATTTTACTGTTGTCCTCATTGATAATTTTGCTTCGAGAGGATTTTAAAGAAGTACAATTTTTTATCAGGTCTTGGTGGCAGACAGGTAATTCCCTTATTGAGAAGCATCAATTGACATGAGAATTTGGATCTTGTTTGTACTTATTGATGATGACTCGTCCTGAAAATCGAAGTTAATTGCAAGCAAAATAGCGATTTTGAAATTCTTTGGTGTATGAGGTCCTCACCCCTTTCTAGGACCGCACAATTACATAAAACTAATTATAATTATGTGTTATCTTAAATTAAATTAACAAGAAAATAATTCAGCACTAGCTTTCCAGGAAAATAGAGGAAAAAAGTAGAAGAAAGAAATGGGGTCAAGAATTACCACTCGCCAATTAGTCAAGTCAATGATGTAAGTCAACTGTTTATGGTCTGTTTTCTATACTTCTTTTTCTTCTTGAAACTATTTCCAAATTTTCTTGTTGAAGCATTTTGGAAGTATTCTTCTTTCTTGGCCTTTGTGAAAGAACTTTTCAAATATACTTTTGTTTGCCGGATTGTTAAAGTTAAAAAGGAAAAAAAAGAAAAAAAAAAAAAGAAACATAAAATCACAACTCTTTTCGTTATGCATTTGTCCAGAACAAGCTCATATCTGCTTTGAAGATAAATGGCAGTGAGTTTTTTGTTTCCTTTTTTTTTTCTTGATCTTTCTTTTTTAAGCAGTACAGAATTATATCATGGTTTTTTTTTATATACTCATTGAATTGTAAGATAAATTGAAACCCTTTTATGTTTGTTTTTTCCTTTTCTTTTTTAGCAAATTGTAATATCTGGGTTCTCTTGAGTTGTTTCTTGAGTTTGATCTGTACTGGGTATATGGTTTCACAAGTATTATGATAATTCATAGATGTTGAGTATAATAATTTTCAGAATCAAAGACAAAATACTAATGGTTGGTTCAGGAAAATTTGATTTCTTGGAATAGTTTCATTAAAGGTGCAGATTGTACACAGTACACACACCTTCTGTAAATAAAAAAGTAATAGCATATTCTTTTGATAAAGTAAGCTGGATCTGGTTTTCCAGATTTCTGTAATGAGATGGTTTTGTCTTGACAAACATTATTCTTGATACAATGGCCTGTGTAGGAAATTTGTATTTTGAGGATGAGTGTGTGAAAAAAAATGGAAGAATTAAGTTGTTAAAGGTGAAAAGATATGAATAAAAAAAGCTGTTGGAGAATTTCATGCTTCTTTCTTTAATAAAGTTTTAATAGTGAAAGTTGCAAAAGGTAGAGCTTGAGCTGCTCATTTTATATGTCTTAATCAACTTGTCATCTGGTCCTTTTTCCTTACAGCAAAGCACAACTGTGCCCAAGTTTGGCAACTGGGAAAATGAAGAGAATGTGCCGTACACAGTCTATTTTGAGAAGGCAAGGAAGGGTAGGAGCCAAGGAAAAATGAATCGAATTGAGTCTCAAGAAAACTCTGATAGTTTCAATACCAAGAAGCCTCCAATTCAAGCCTCTTCCTTCCAAATGGGGCAAGAAGGGACTGATTTGAGGTCAACTGATTCTTCATTGCACCATAGTTTCAATGCCAATGATGCTGGCCACAGAGATAGTCCAAAACCATTAAAGCAAAAGCATGATCATAAAAGAGGTGGTCGCCGTGATACTGGTGCTCGGAGAGTGGCTGTAGACTCACTTAATCACCATAAAAGGGGTATGCAGAGGAGTGCAGTCTCTGACCTCAGCATTGAACATTCACCCAACCGGACAAAGGTTGGAGGGAAAGGTAATGGACTGTCTTCACTGTCATGGGAAAGAAATGGTTCATCCGATGGCACCCACGGCCAAGCTCCCATGACTCCTGGAACGTCCCGATTGAGATCAGCCACTCAAGCTGATGATACTGTAATTTTAGTTCTATCTTGTTATCACATTTTTAGCTTCCCATTAGCAGCTTATCAGTTTCTGCATTTTCCCATATCAGTAAAAAGTCGTCCAAGAGGACTGCAAAAGGTGAAATAATTTAGCTAATAATTGATTGCTTAAGAGTAAAAGAAAAGAAAAGGTCAAGACCTTTAGGTAGCCTCTTTGTTGCCACTCTTTTACATGGTTGTTATTAGTTAGTATTTGCCATTCTAAGTGCAGAGAACTTTACAGAAAGCTCTACTATGTGATGAATCAGGAAACAACTTCCGAGTACTTTTTCCAATATTTTTTTTCCTTTGCAAGGTGCATTTGTCTCTACTAAACCAATGCAGTATCTAAGACGATGATGCCATTCTGATGTTGCAGCCGGATGGCAGTGCTGCTGTTCCGAAATTCGGGGATTGGGATGAGACTAACCCTGCATCAGCTGATGGGTACACTCATATTTTCAACAGAGTGCGCCAAGAGAGACAGGGTGGGGCAGCCAAGGTGCCAGTCCTACCAACTGAACGTTCTCATTCTAATGGACAGAAGAAGTATGGCAAAGAAAAATCCAAGGTATGTTAGTTATTCCAACAAAGAGTTACAGTTTGCATAGAGTTACTGCAATTGTCGGACTGACACAAACACACAGAACTTGAAATCAAGATTAAAAGGCTTCTGTTGTAAATTCACAAAACCTGTTATCTGCTAACTATTATTGTGATTGATTGCTTATCTTCTTAACTGTGCATCTTTCATTCTAGCAGAGCTGCTGCTGCTTTCCATGGTGATTTTTTCCGGTGATATGTTCGAATAGGAGTACACAATACAATACATATAGTTTGGCTTTCAGTTTTCAGTTTTCTGGTGATGTGGTTGAGGGAATAATCATCATCATCCGCTTTCAGTTTCACTGTTTTCCCTTTCTCTTATATCTATAATGTACCATGCACTATTTTTTGTTCCATAGCGTCAATGAAATAAGAGAGTTCACAATTATTAACAGGCCTAAAACATCAGTCTAAGAAGAATTTCTCATTAACTTTTCTTTTTGGTTAAAAGATCTTACGCTGTCTGATATACAAATACTGCTAGACTAAACCTGCGAGTGGAAGCTTGTGACATGTTTGATTTTCTATGATCTAACAAAGAAAAGATGATCCTTCGAAGTTAGAACCTACTATCTAAATTGTTACAAGTAATTTTTTATACTTCCAATTTCATTCCAGTTCAAGAAATCTTTAGCTAGTGCAATTGCAGAAGCCATAGACTGTGCAGCCAAAGAGAAATTGCAGAAAGAAACTACTAGCATTTAGATTAAGGAATGTAAAAAAGAAGATAAAACTAGACATGGACACAGGTTTAACGGTTTTGACTCTTCTAACCTTAAAAAAAGCTTATTATAAACGACCTGACGTGGAGCTTAAAAGGATAAACAAAATGACGCAGTTGGTACTTTTCATCCGGTCGTCGAACGATCGCTCGTGTCGTGCGACGTGCGAACGAGTTAAAACAGGAAAGGCAACGTAAACTCTTTCTAACGTTAAAAAGAGGTTATCGTAAACGATCTGACGTGGAGGTTAAAAGGATTACCAACTAAACTTGGCTCTAATGATATTTTCCGTTTATAAACAGGCTAAAGAGGTATTCGTAAACAATAAAAAAATAAAATCAGCCGCAATAAATTTCAAAAATGACAATTAATTCACCTTTTGGGTTCTTTTTTAATATTTTTTCACAAAATCTTCTGACACCAGAATAAGCATATCTTCATATGTTGGTTTAAGTTTAAGTGCGTTTTAATTACTTCATGGGAAAAAAAAAACACTTTATCAGTCCTAAGAGCAACTTTTTCGTGTAATTAATCAAGAAAAATTTCAAGTCAATTTATGCATCAACCAGGGAATTGCTTCAAAGAGCTTGGTTGGTGGCAATTCATAAGGTGCATAGAGAAGCAAATAGTATGGCAGATTTGTTACCATGAGATCCTTCATACTATTTGGGTTATGGCTGATACAGTTAGGACTTTCATGCCTCAGGTTGTTGTTGTGTGATTTGGCCTTTTATCCCTCTTTGAACTTAAAAAAAAAAAAAAAAAAAAAAAAAAAAAAAAAAAAAAAAAAAAAAAAACCTAAGATGACAACTTTTCGTTGTTAATTAATCAAGAAAAATTTTCAAGTATCCCCAATTCTATGCTTTCAACGCAGGGAATTGCTTCAAAAGAAGCTTGGTTAAGGTGGACAATCATTAAGGTGCATAGAGAAGCAAATCTAGTGAATTGGCAAGATTGTTATCCCATGAGATCCTCATACTATTGGGATTATGCTGATACTAGTAGGACTTTCATGGCCTCAGATTGTTGTATGGTAGATTTGGCCCTTTTATCCTCTTTGAACTGTAAAAAAAAAAAAAAAAAAAAAAAAAAAAAAAAAAAAAAAAAAAAAAAACAAAAAAAAAAAAAATTCTCGTATACATTCAAAAAATTACTCTTACATTCTAACCTCATAATCTAAATTCTGGTATGTTTTCAAATCGTTGAAAACAAGTTAAAAAAACCCAACTTACCAATGTGTTTTTCACCATATATCTGGATGATAAGTTATAAGTCCTGGTAAAATAATTGAAGATGTATATAATTATTATATCTACATGCACATAGAAGAGAACCTTATTTTAAACATTATGGTCACACAAAAAAAAAAAAAAAAAAAAAAAAAAAAAAAAAAAAAAAAAAAAAAAAATTCTCGTACATTCAAAAATTCTCTCATTCTAACCTCATGAATCTAATTCTGGTTTATGTTTCAAATGTGAAACAAGTAAAACCCAACTTCAATTGGTGTTTTCACCATAATATCTGATGTAGTAGTCCTGGTAAATATGAGATGTATATAATATATATCTACATGCACAAGAGAGACTTATTTTAAACATGTCCACATTGTCTGTGTATATATATATATAGTATGATAATACATAAATACATATTATATGGATATAGGTGTTACATCCAACAACTATAAGATACTGAGACAACACCTACACAATTTGGATATCAATTGCAACAGACGCTTCTGACGTCAAAATTGAGAGAGACCGACATTGGATGATAAGACACATCTTGCCTCGACAGCCAAGGTCTTCACAATGCCACGGCAGGGATCACTGTCAAATACAGCATTTGATATTGAAACACTGCATTTGTTTCTTCCTAGACAAGCCTGCAGAATAGAATAAAGATACAAGTCATGATCTGCTTAGCAAAACCACCCTTGTACACACACTTTCTTCAATTCAGAACAGAGAGGCAACATAAAGCCTCAGCAAGAATTGCCTCTCAATCTATAGTATTATCAGTGTAGAATCCTTCCTTTGCAAGAGCACTGGGAAACACAACTCACAATGTTTGTTGTGTCTCCGAGAACTTGTGATAAGCTAGCTAGAGATGCCATACTTTGAGTGACAAGCTAGGCCTCCTAACCTAAAACTTAAAAGATCCACTGCATACCTCGAAACTAAAAACATTAAGATGTGTCAGAAACAAACTGAACCATAGTCTGCCACTGAATTTCAAAATAGCACCATATAGGTGATAGAAAGTTTTTCTGTTCATCTGAAGGCCCCATTATGTAGTCTATTTCCAACTGCTTCACATGATTTTCTATATGTCAATAGCATCTATGCACAATCATTATATGAAAGGTTCCAATTCATGCATCACTATTTCAGTGGCTGCGATATTCCTTCAACTTCAAATATTAACGTTCATCCTCAGAACCTGTAACCTGTTGGTATTTTTTTTTTTTTTTCTTTTTGGGTTTTGGTTTGTTTGGGGGGTTGGAAGGGGACCTAGCAGAAGTTTTGTTATTACACATACCTTGGACACCACAGACAATGAATTGGGTGAATGGCAATTGCCTCTAGAAAACTTCTGGCAGCCGCCTCGGGGAGTTCCATAGCTAGCAAATTCTATTGAGGAAATTACATACCCTTCTTGACACTGTAACTGCATTTCTGGTGTCATATCTTCAATTGAAATAGCTCCATTAACAAAACCTGGATGATGGAATCTATTCTTGATAGGTGGATAGTGGGTTTCTGACACTTGAGCACAGATCACACTGGCTGAACGCAACTTTACTGAAGTCTCAAATGGATTCCCTCCTGTCTCCTCGAAGATGACAAGTAAATTATTTGATGCCCGTAACCATGACCGTGGGATGTGGTACCTGGACATTGACATGGCAACTAGTGGCATTAGGCCTCTGATTTTCACAATGATTGTTACGTTATGGATCAAGTAGACTCCTAATCCATGTAAAAGAAGCAGCAATAAGCCATAAGATAGAGATGTGTGCACATGCAGACATGAGCATTTTAATGGAAGTATACCAGGTTTGAGTAGGCTTCCCACAATTTGTTCTACACTTTCCAGAACTGTAGGCTCCCTGATAATTGCAATTTATTGAGCATCCCTCTTGTGGAGCAACCAGAGTCCAGTATCTTCCTATGTGATGGCCATTTACCCAAGCCTGGCCCTTTCCCATGCTTCCTAAATCAAGAGCAACTGGGTCAGATCCAGCTGGTGCATCAAAGTACGTCTGCATGAATTAGGAAAATAAGGTCATTTCAGGAATGAATGAAACATGAAAGAGGTTATGGGAATTTTCAAAAACTGATGATCACAATAAAAAATTTAAAAAATAAATGCCAGGATCTACTTGAGGCCAAGGAACCTAACTAGGCGGCCAGGAGAACGTTCTTGTTATTCAAAATAACAAGAAGCACAAGAGAAAATTTGAGACAGTAAAGACAAAGTAGAAGATTTGATAAGATTATGATAATAAAAAGATAAAACTAGTGATTGGCATAAGTGAGATTTTATAAGTCAAATCACTGCATAAAAAACCACATCAAAATTCTGCACAATGGGCTCATGCAGTTTTAAATCCAGGAAAAATGAGATTTACCTTGTACCAGGCAAATGTCGATGGAATATCATTAAGAGTCAATTCAGTCCATTTTGCCTTTTCATTATCTTCAGCTGTATAGATTTGGAGGAACTCACCCTGAAGTCCCACCTGAAAAAAAAGAATCCACCCAATTCTTTAATTGTAGAAAGAGAAAAGAGTAAATAGCACTCTCACAATAACATGATCAAATCTTGGTACTAAATCATAGAGAAGAAATAGAACTCAAAGTAGCAGCCGTGTTTTATGGAGTTCTAATATGTTAGATCACCCCGCCCCTTCTATACCATTGTATAGGTGAACACCATTAGACTCAAAACTTAAAGATTAACAATAGAAATAGATAGAAATCTATAGTATATAGTTTCCCACAATATAACATGTCCTAATTCAGTAGATCAGATGCATCCAGGATCCAAGATCCAGCGGTTAGATCATAGATTGCTTTCTTTGCTTTGTTCTAAATTTAGATGCCTTCATACGTAGATTTCTTTTATAAGAGACGCTGAACATGTGCAGACATGAGAATTCAACGAATTTGGTCTTGGAAAATGTTGTTCAAGAACTAGTTGCAAGTTCAACAACTGACACTTCACCAAACATGAGAAAGAGAGACTGCTCACTCCATGACTTTAGGCGCCAAAAAATGAAACCAAGGAAACCAGCTTAAACTGTTGATTACATACCTGGTAGGTCCACAATAATTTTGAGAGGTCTATATCTCCATCCTTGAATCCAGTAAGCTTAATTTGTCCTATAAAGCCTGCTCCATCCCGCTCTAAGAAGGCACCATAATTCTGCATCATTGGCATAAATAATCAGTAGTTAAGATTCATTCAGGTACATGATAATACATAAAAATGGATAACTAGAATTAAATAAAATGCCACAAAATATAATGAATTAGCCTGCCAATAACCAATTACTGACACAAGATCTAACATCACTGCCTAGGACACATTTGACCAGTAATGAAAGGGAAGAATCTGGCCAAATCATGCAGAATCAGGACTACAAGGGTTCATCATATTCATGAATCTGCAACCTTAGAACTGCCAGTTGCAACCAGAAATACGTACTCCAGCTCTCCTTAGCTTTTACTTGGCAACCAAGGTTAAAAGAAATTTACAGATTGGTTAGCATATAGAAATTTTATATATGGCTAGCAGATAGATATAACAAAGAAACAAAAATGGTTAGAATAGCAAAAATGTGAATATATGGCAAATTAAGAAGATTTCCCAATTTTTTGGGTTTGGCTGTGGTAGCAGGGAAGCATAGTAATGCAATTTATAGAAGGTTGCTAACAGCCACAGATAATCCTATTGTCGCACAAACACCATTCCAACAGAAGTTAGCTCCATTTCCTATATCATATCAAGAGCCGCCTGCAATGAGAAAGAGAGAGAGGAGGAGACAAACATATAATTTATCTTCTTTTTTGAGGCCCATCACTCCCTTTCCAGAATCCTCTTTCCATGTGAAATATATTTTATTATTGTCCTACGTAATTTTGCCAATCTAAGCCAATGGGACATGCCAATAAGACAACTTGACAGTCAGCTACATAGCAGCTGGGAAACAAGTACTAACATCAGAATATATTCAAATTTTGACAAGAATACCAAACTTTACCTGCAAACCCACTGTCTGGGACACCAACACTAGATCATTATATCCTTTCTGAAATTGAACTGGTTGCACCACCTTGACCCAATGACCGACCACACTGCCTTTATTTTGAACAGAATAGCAGCAGCATAGACATCAAAGACAATATATAGGATAGTGAGATTTTTAAAACAAGGCAGCAAGTATTAGTTAGAAGTACCTAGTATTTAAAAGTAGAAAGATATTTTGCTTTAGGGGAGAAAAAAAAAATGGGCCAGCACAACTTTCATAAGAGCTGCATAAGTATTTTCTAAGGGCTAAGAGGATCTCTTAAGTAGCAGAAATATTGTGGCCCAGACAATTAGAACATCTAGGATGTGTTCCAGGTATATCAAATCATGTTTGTACAAATGAAAGCAATTTCATAGGTGCACTGTAGAGTTTCATGACCATTAGCCCCCATCCCAAACCAATGAAGAAGAAGAATTTGATAAATTACCTGTAAGCTGGCCATTAATGAATACACGTAACACATCACGCATGCTATCTATTGTAACTGAAGGAAGAACTTTATTTTCCTCCCAAAGTGCAATGTCATCATCAGAAACATATATTCTACATTTCAAAAGTGAATTTAATTAGGCGTCAGTGCATATAGAAACTAAATCAGCAAACATAGTAATTATCTAACTTTTTTCCAATGATGTGGTTCAACATAAAGTTCGTGACAGAAATAAACCCTGCCTTTTTAGCATTGAGGATAATCCTAGCCAACGTAAAAGTTTTTGAGAGTTGGAATATACTGGGCCTATAGCATTCTATCAAAATTTTTAAAGAAAAAAAAAGCTTAAGTGGATATCCATTATAAAGAAATTTCTTACAGAGTTGAATGCTTTTGTAGTTTGCAGCCATATCCAAGACTAGACAAGTACCTGGTGAAATACCATAGGTAGTCAGAATGGTCCTTTGTCACGTTCAAATGCTCCAATATGCCTTGCACTGTAAAATTGTTCTCACTCCAAATGCTGATTGGCTCTTTTATAGTCATCCAGGATGTTGTCGTAAGGGACTGTTCCTTCTTAGCCAAGATTTGCTTGGATGTAGAAATATCTGGAAAATAAGGCAAAGCAAGCTCTACAGATTTGATAGAAGTTTGTGCTGCTACCTGCTTTTATGGGGAAAGATATGGAATAGTAACAATAAGGGATACAAGCTAAACTCCAGGAACAAAAAGAAAAAACAGCTAAATCTCATCATAGACTGAAAACTAAGAAGTTGTAGCTTGTCCATACAATCTTCATCATTTGAATATTTAGAAATGGATCGTCTTTTATCATTACTATAATCCACAAATAGGAAGAGCAACAGATAGAGAAAGACTTTGGCAAATGGAAATGAATTTATGTCTCATCATGTGTAGATGACTGCATTCCTAGTAGCATATAATAAAAATCTGAAACACCCTAGATAGCTAAACAACCACCTTGAGAAAGAATTCAAAACTGTCTTCACTTTGCTACACTTTCCAAGAAAATTGTGAAGAACATCTAGAACAGTATGGCATTTCATCCCATCAACCATGCAGACCAGATCAGTTAAGAGAGAGATACATTCTTCAGAATTATCCCAGATATGATATCCAGATATTCTGCACCTTTACTTAATACAACAGTTTAGTTGAAGACAGATCTAAACTACCTCATGACAAATAAAGGTGTATAACTTCATAACGGACCTTATATTAAAATTTTCAGGCCTCAAGTATCAAAAGAAAATAAAGGGGGGAAAATTATTCCTAGTGTCAGATAAGTGCCCAATTTTATGAATGTTGGAAAAGACCTTACCTTGGCAGTGTTGAAGATGACATTCCTGCAATCTGGCAATATGCTCACTGACCACGGTGGTAAAGTATATGATTGACCAAAGAATCTCACTGTGACTGTTCTATGCTCATCAATATTCGCAAGAAATGCAGAGCAAATGCTTTGACTTCCATGCTGAGTTAAGTTCAGGTCTTCAGTGTGAGCATTTGTATGGTACAAATGTGCCTGAAAGTAGTGACACAAGAAAAAAAAAAAAAAAAAAGAATGGTTCTGGAAAGACCTTGACCTGGGCAAGTGGGAGTTGAAGATGAACATTGCCTGCAATCCTGGGGCAATTAATGTGCCGCATGGACCTATCTGGTGGTGAAAGTAATATGGGAGTTGAGCCAATAGAGGAATTCTCACTGTGGACTGTTCTAGCTGTGCTCAATCCAATATTGCGCCAAGAAATGCAGAGAAATGCTTCTGACTACATGCTGAGTTAAGTTCGAGGTCTTGCAGTGTGAGCATTTGATAGTACACAATGTGGCCCTGACAGTCAGTGACACGGCTCATAGAAAAAAGAAAAAATAGCTTCAATATAAGCCAGAAAGCAGCGATAAGGAGAAAGAAAAAAGTACGAAGCACAATATGAACAACTAATTCACCTTTGCAGAAAAGGGACAAGCATCCAATCCAACAGAACAGAAAGAATGATTCTGGTGAAATGATCCGTTGCCTAGCAGATATGTTGTATTTGTCTAGAAACTTTTTATTACGGTGGGCAGCTATGCCACACGTCTAGTCAGCGGTATTTGGGCAATTTTGTTAGAAAGTATGGAGAATAGGATATGCAGAGGAATACAGGTAGTATCGATTGAGTTATCCAAATATTATCAAGTTGGGTTCCATAGGATTTCTGGAGAGTCACTATATTAACGTCATTCCCACTTAAATTAGAAGTGGTTGATAATTATGTTCGCATCCTCATTTTTGAACAATCAACTTGCTACAAACCCTTTAAAAGCTTTGTAGGCATAAAGGTGACCTTGAAGACCTTTCCAAATGAATAGGAAAACCCCCTGGAATTACTTTTAAAAAAATAAATAAATAAAATCGCACTTACGAGAGAGAGTGTTTTACTAATGATGTAATATCCCCTTGACATTTCAAGTATATAGGCTTACATAGGGCAATTTTTCCACATTGAGAGTAGCATTAGCTAAAAAAGTGCAAGGTGATTATCGCCCAAGCCTATTTGGCTGCTCTCTCTGAGCTTAAGCTTCAAAAAGCCAACAAGCTTTAGCGATGTTGACATAAGCGATGATATCACGACAGATAAATTGACGCGACAAATAACTCCACTAGGTGAAACATTCAAATTTACCACAAAGTAGAATGCCATATTTGTAATCTCAAATTTGTGCAGAAGCAAGAATCAATGTGTTGTAGAGGCAGGAAATGTAAGAAAATAAAACAAAACGTACAGGGTGATTGAAAGGTGTAATTGGAGATTGATTGTATTCTACCCATTTCAGGCGGAATCGGTGTAGAAAACTTGGGGAAAAAAAAAAAAAAAAAAAAGCTTCAATATAAGCCAGAAAAGAGCATAAGGAGAATAAAAAGTACGAAGCACAATAGACAACAATTCACTTGCAGAAAAGGGACAAAGATCCATCCAACCAGAACAAAAGATGATTCTGGTAATATTTGCCTAGCAGTGTATTTGTCTAGAACTTCGTGCTCCAACTAGTCAGTGCAATTTTGTTAAATGGAGAAAGATATCAGATACAGTAGTATTATTAGTTTCCAAATATTTCAAGTTGGTCATTTCTGGAGAGTCAATATATTAACTCATTTCCCACTTATTAGATGGTTATAATTATGTCCTCATTTTTGACAATCAACTGCTACCCTTTAAACTTTGTTACAATAAAGGTGACTTGAATAGACCTTTCCAAGATATAGGAAAACCCTGGAATCTACTTTTAAAAAAATAAATAAATAAAATCCACTTACAGAAAGTGTTTACTAATGATGTATATCCCTTGACAATTTCAATTATTGCTTACATAAGGCATTTTCACATTAGAGTACATTTAGTAAAAGTGAAGGTGATTATCCCAGCCATGCTGCTCTCTCTGACTTAGCTTCAAAACTTTAGCGATTTACATAAGCGATATCACACAGATAAATTGACAGCACAAATAACTTCCACTAGGAAACATTCAATTTACCACAAAGTAGAATCCCATATTTTATCTCAATGCAAACAAGATCAATGTGATTTAGAGGCAGAAATGAAAGAAAACCAGGGTGATGAAAGGTGTATTGGAGATTGTGATTCTACCATTTGGGAATGGTGTAGAAAACTTGGGGGGGGTAGGCAATGAACAGTAGAATAATCTCCTGGGCCCAAAGACAATGTTTCTCTTCAAATTTGAGGGTAAAGATGAATAAAAAGGCTTATTTAATTGTTCTTCCAAACATAGTGATAGTTGTCATCTATTTTCATACTTCAATAAGAGAGGGAAGGGTGTATATCATAATAATTTCAATATTTTTCTCACACAAACTTCCACCACCTTCCAAACAACACTATCACATTTGTTTTCTCATTTTATTCCTCCTCCCTTTATTTCCCCAACCAACTTTTTATCCTAACAGTGCTGTAGAAAATTTTTTTTCTCTTACATTCAGCTAAACACTTCTAAGAAAATGAGATAGCCAATCAAAAACTACAGTAATGTGAAGAACAGGAAAAAGGAATAACTTTTTGAAAATGAAAATGAGGAATCTCTCCATTTTCTTTGAATCAGGAAGAGGAAGCATTTCAGCAAGGTCTATTCTGCTATAATGGTAAAGAATATAATAATTTTTACGAAGAAAATAATGCTTTCATATTAAGGCAGTTGAGAAGTACAAGGCCAAATCCTGATCAAAATATTTTTAGTCAGTTTATATTGGAAATAACAGCCTCACAAAACATAGATTGCAAAATGAAGCGGTCCAGGAAGCAAAGAAATTAACATCTCTTTTGATACATGAAGCTCAGGGAAACATTAAACTTAAAAGCACTCATGTCAGAAAAGCTAAGAAAACACAGAACAAACCTCTTGCTTAGGTCCCAATTTTATGTACTGAGGTGAATCTGCAGCAACTAGAGCTGGTTCACAAAGCTTTATAGCAGCATGCAGTTCCTTCAAATGCCCCCATTTTGGCTGACTCAACAGTCCTAAATGGGAAGAGACACAGAGAGAGTATAGAATGAGGAGCAGAATCTTCAATTTGGGCTTCTATCTGATGCTTAAATTTGGCAAACATATATAAGCAACTTATGCCTGAATTGAAAGTTGTTTCAAGATAAGGAAAATTGTTTTTTCTAAATCCAATTTACACCTACCATATTCATCAATTGGAGCATCATAGTCATAACTAGTTATATAAAATGGGCCACCAGCAGTTCGACCAAAGTTTGTTCCACCAAAATACTGCAAGTTGCAACATGCAGTATGCTTGTCAAAATATTGCTTGTAGACATCAATGGTCTTTACTGAATGAAAATGATATATTTCCGCAAAGGATAAAGAGATTTATTATTGAAGAAACTATGAAATTATTTGTTGCTCATTTAATTTTGCATCTTACTTAACAATAATTGTTAAGAAGTGAATCCTAGATCATAGAGAGGCCTTATAAATGCAACCATTATGGGGCTATGGTTGTAAAGAGCCACTCCATTTCAGATAGTTCATTAGCTTCCTTGATTAAATCCATGGAAATAATAAAAGTTTGTCTGCCTCCTGTTACAAGGAGTAACACCAAATTTGTTTTGCTGCAAAATGAAACTTAGCAATTGTAACAAAGAAATTGAAGGGAAATACTGAATATGCAACTCATAACCAAAAAAACTGCAAGTCTAATATTTTCCCACATGTACCACGAAGGGATATCATTTGGCCCTAAATTAAGTGGTCCATTACTAACAAGTGAAGTGAACTGGAATTTTAAACCATGTAACTGACAGACCCAACAAAGCACACAAGATGGTACATCCTCATAACTTTTTGCAAGAATAATACTTTCCCGTGTATGTTTTGATAAATTAAAATAGCATTCACTTCTCTATTATACCATATAGTAATTCTGGAAACTCCCTCCCCGTTCAAAAAATCGTGCAACTGCAAAGGCTAGGTCTTCAACTGGCCTATGAGGCAAGTTTCCACCCCAACTCGCATACCTTCAAAAAGCCAACTTAAAATGAGGAAAATCCTGCTCAAATACTTGCAGCAGCATCATTAAGACAGATAAACGCAAGTTTAGAAATGAAGCATTAAAAACATGCTTAAATTAGCATGCCTTAAAGAGTCAGGAAATGAAGGCACTATATCCTAAATGTCTTGGGCAAAATACACCCACAATGTGGAACCCTGACAAGGGAAGAAAAAACCATAGAATTTGCTCAATTGAATATGTAGATCACAAGGAATTGTCATACCATCCATCCCAATCCTCTGTCCAAATTATTGGTTTCTTTGGGGAATTTGGCTTATAACCATCACAATAGTATTCATTGCATGCATCTATCTGCAAAAATTAACCAAAATATCAAAGGAATAATGATTCATCAATTCAGAACTAATTACATTGCAATTGACACTACCATTACTAAAACAAATAAATCAGAAATTTGTTTGGCAAAATATAATTGTAAATTCCTGTCATATTTTCAATATTGTCAATATAGAAGGCTGAGCAAAATTTTGAATGCAAAATAACATAGTTTACGAAACTTAAAAGACATCATGTATAGAAGGTGAAGACCTTACAATGTTTTCAGGAGCATCAGTCTGCCTGCACATTACCCATGGAACCCCTGCACCAAGCCCTAGAGCCATCTTGGCAGCCCACTTAACATATTCTTTTCCCCCAGGCCCAATTGAGTGTTCAATGTTTCCATATTCATTTTCAATCTGTCAAAAATTTATTTATAGTTACATCCTATTTTCCAATGGAAAATTTTCATTCTAGTGACTATATGAACTGGTTGGACAGTAGCTTGGGTTCGTTTTACTACAAAAAAATCACAAGTGGCTGAAAATAATGGCTCAAAATCTCATCTCCAAATCATGTCAGGCGATTCCCAAAGAAATGAGAAGAAGATTGCCAAATAAAATGTCCAAATTTTGAGTGATTCCCCTTTCTCATATGATGTATCACCATCTCCATAAGACACAAGAAGTGTCAGAATCAAATCAAACAGAATGAGATTCTAATTCGATCTCCTTGCATATTGAAACCAAAAATAAGCCATCGATCTCACAAATAACTCAGCCTTACAGAAAATAATAAATAGCTGTTATGCACAAATTGGAAATTAAAATTGTCTTACAACCTGCATCATGATAACTGGACCACCTTGCCAAGATAATAGCTTTTCGTCTCGCATTAGATCTACAATCTTCTTAACAAACCGTTGCATCTCCTCCTGCAGACATTGACTATCATAAAAAAAGTAACAATACTCTTTATGAGACTTTTGAATCAATTTCAACAGACTCGCCATCTTTTTCTTCTCAAATTCCACAAATTTACTTGTCAGCATCAGGTAGTTATAATAGATCCTGACAATGACAATGAAGCTTTGCAGAAAATATTGTAATAGTACAAAGGAAAACAAGAGATCAATTTCCAGAGGGCAAAATAGAAGGTACAAGAAATAAAAAAAAAAAAAGATGAAGACAAATGATAGGAATGATTGCTTGACCAGGACACTAGATGCCACAAAGGAGTATGGTAGAGGGGAGGGAGAGAAGGAAGGAGGGAAATTAGATTACTTATTGCAAAGAGTCCAAGGCATGATCATTATCTTCCAAGCTAATAGATGTATAAAATAAGGTCAAAGCTAAAAGGCACAGTGTTGACACACAGGGAAAGATGGAGAGAGAAAATCAAAGATAAGATGGAAGGTTTCCTAGCCTCAATAGAATGATTTGAATTTTATTTTTCTTTTTTTTTTTTCAATTCTACATTCTAGCATAAGGTGGTACAATCAACTTTAAAGTGGCAGTCAAATTCAAACAGATTGTTAAATATGCATTACCCAAATATGCAACTGTAATCAACTCATAGGCCGATGATACCTTAAAAGGAGCATTATCTGTTCGAAAAACTATGCCAGGGATATCACGCAACCACACTGGGAAGCCCCTGCAATCATTGTCAACCAAAATAAGAAAAATTATGAAAGAAATTTGGGTTTTTAATACAAGATTAGCAAATATGTCCTAATGCAAAGCATCAAGCAAATGCCAGAAACAGTGAATGATTAATTACAAGGAAGAAAAAAGACTAAAAATCATTCTCTAGATGGATTTTTAATAAAAATAAAAACTTCCAAAATATAAAGGAAAGAGAAGATGAGACCCAAAATTCCATTCTGCACAAACATAAGGACCTATACGAAGATGGAGATAGAGTCCACTAGCTCCCACAAGCTTCACAAACTTGACAATATCATATCTTCCTTCAAAGATATACTGAAAGCAATAAAGTAATGTACAGTGTTTTAGTGAAACAATAACAAGTGAAATTAGAAAAGCCACCATGATAGGCCACGATCAAAAACTAGCTGAACTAAAATTAATTGCACCTGTCCTCTAGCTGGCTCATGTCCATTCCAAAACACATAAGTCTGAATCACATCTACACCACCTTCCTTGCTCTTTGCAATCAGATCAGGCCACATCTGAAATTACATGAAATATGTAAGACGTGAAAACCTTGTCATCTGAAAACCAATCATGAAAAATAAAATTGCCGCTACAGATGAACAAATAGACTAACGCATATTGCCAGAAAGAGACGCTGTTAGCAAAAGATATACCGCACACAGAAACTACAAAAATAAACAAACGCATCAGATTCGTAATGAAGGTTGGCTAAATCACCATCCACCTTGACCTTGTAAGGTCTAACCATAGATGACTACTGCATTCCCCAGACTAACTTAAATGATCTCTTCATCCAAATAATTAGGTCAGCAGGCATATCACTATAAAACAAAATTGGTTCAGTATTTACATAACTTTTCTACAGTTATCACACACCCTCATTCCAGTAATTAGGCTCCAAAAGTGAAACAAGCACACATCCTATCACAGAATAACCATAAACCAAATATAAGAATGAAAAATCAGGGCCAGTAACAGAAAACTAAAGAAGCATTACTTGCAGAATCGAAATTCAGCCAGAGTGAAAAAAAAAAAAACATAGAAATGCTTTCTCCTTTTTTTGAAGTCCTAAAACTTCAACAAACAGCAACAATTTCTACAATTCTTCTGATCTTCGATAGACTATGAGCAACAAGCACAACCGTAAGAATAAAAAATAAATTATCTAATACTTAATTTAAAAAAACGAAATTCAGTTTTCTCCTACTAAACATCATTATCAGCGACCAAGCAGTGACAAAAAAAAAAGTAGAATACGAAATTAAGCACCTCGGGAGTGGCGCGAGGATAGTGAATTCCGCCAGAAATGAGCATCCGACGATGACCATCGATGATCAGTGAGCGATGATCATAGCTAACGTTGAACGGTTTGAAGAAGTTGGCGGATACTAAGAACAACTGAATATGAATAATTATTAGAGGTAAAGACAGACATTGAAGCACAGCTTCTCCTCTTCCTCTTGCTACCATTTTTGTGTTTACCAGAAGAAAAGCAGAGACTGAAAAATAGCAAATAATCGGCAAAGACCGAATGAGTCATAATAAAGTAAGGCGAGACGCAGAAGCAACCAACTGCCGATCAAAACGATGGTTTTTTGGATAATGACAGGTTGTCTATCGGGTTGAAGAGATTTTTTTTATACGGGTCCGAAAACCGGGTTTTATTTTATCATTACCCGCCAAAACCGAAGGGCATAATTACAAGTTTTTAAATTAATTCTATATATTTTTGCAATTTCGTTTTGGAGTAATAAATTTAGGGGATCAAGCAATTGAATAATTAAAATTACCATGAGTCGTAATTTTGTTTATTTGAAATAATTAATAATAAATTAATCATAACGATTGACATTATTCTTACTGAGCTTATTTATGTAAATTCCTTGTTTTTCAAAACTTTTTGTAATAATAATTGTAATGCTTGTTAGTGTTCTCACAATTACTGGGCTTGTTATTGATATAACAGCCTAACAGGCATTATAATTAAGTTATTTAAGCTTAAATTAAGACAATACTTTAATTTTTTATAATTTTATTATAACAAAATAAAAATTTATTTTCACATTTTTAAAAGATAAAGATTCAAAAATATATATTAAAAAAAAAGGAGAATAATGAGTTGTCAAACACTGTGCATTAAAACGATGTAAATTTTATCCATTTTTTATTACCATAAATATGCAAAATTCATTGTAATTTTTTTTTTTTTAAAGCAAAACAGAATAGCTCATATTATTAGAATCGGAGAATAAAACGTTATTATATTAGGAGTATATACCCCATTTGGAAATTAGGCACAGAAATAGTCATTCTAGCAATGGTATGAGCAACGAGTAATCTGATTCGCTGATTTCTTAACAAAAACAAAAGAAATTTACTCTAAATCAAGGAGCAACATAATTAATTGAAGTAATTAATATCCTAAATTATAAAAAACTAAAGATAATTCAAACAAATTATCCTTTATCTCACATTATTACTCATATTTTACATCATTATATTATATTAAATATAAATAATGGTAAATTTTAAATAATTATTTATTACACCTTAAAATATTCAAACAACTTATATTTTATAATAAAATAGTTACTTTAAAATGACGTATGTTTTGAAATGAAACGACTAATTTACAAATTATTCTTTGTTTTATTATAATTTAGGAAATTAATTCATTTCTTAATCTCAATGCAAAAATTTTAAACGATTTAATTATATTTTAAAATGAAATTAGTAGTGTGTCGCTACTTCTATTATTTATAATGTTTACTGATTTTTATAATTTGACAAATTACGGAAAGTTACTCTTTATTTAATATTAACAACTAATTTTGTCAAATACTTACTAAAAAAAGAGTTAATTTTCACATATTGGAACAATTAACAACTATTAATAGCTAATTTTATTTAAATACTTACTAAAAAAGCTATTTTAAACAACTAATTTTGCCAAACAAGGCTAAAATCACACCATCCATTATTTCATGATTTATAGTGGATAATTTATCTTAGATGGTATAGAAAGTTTTATTTTCCTCTTATATTTATAAAAAAGAAGAAATAAAAATTTAAATTATACTTAATTGAATATAATTAAAGTAGTTGAATATTGATTTAGAAAAAAAATGTTCTGAAAACATGTTTTATCTTATGCTGCAATTATTCTCAATTTTGTAAAATGGGATATTAATAATAACAAAATTTTAAAATGGAATAAAATTACGGAATTAATTTATAGATATATATAAGTCTTGAGATTGACTTACGTAAATTTGATGTATGAGTTCAATTGCAAACCAAATCAATAAAAAAATAATTTTTTATTAAAAAAAGTGTATTTTGACCATATACCAAGAAAGAAAATAAAGTATAAAAAAAATATTTTAATTGATTTGGTTCGTGGGTACGGTCATTAATAACAAATCTGATCCTAATGTTTTGTTTGGATAAAGGAAGGGTGTAAAACAAGGGAGAATGTAAAACAAGAGAGCACGACATATTATTCACTTTACCTCTTCAGTTTATACTCTTTGTTTAGATTGATGGGAAATAAGAGGGAGAGAGTAAAATAAATTTATTTTACTTTGTCTGCACTCTCGCTATCTTATTTTCCCTCTCATTTCGGAGAGCAATGGTGTATTACGGTAACGATTTTTTAAATAGTTTATGTTAAAATGCTAAATATTATTTAAAAAAATGTTTAGCAATATAATGTTTATATTAGCTTTTAGAGATTAAATTAATATTTTGTGAAAAGTTAATTCATATGGGGTTTAACTTTTATCGTTTTATGAAAAAACACTCAAACAGCTAACTGTTGTTAAAACAGCTAATAATTATCAAAATAATTAATCTTACCAAACAGACTATAAATTGAATGGAGTAAAATAAGAATATTTTACATCCACTCACAAATTTACTTTCCCAAAATAAGGTATTTTGCAAAATCTAAAAAATTTTCACTCGTTATGCTCCATATTTTACATCCAATCAAACAAGTTGTAAGTTTTCATGTTTTATGTAAATGAAAATTATTTGAATCTTTAATTTTACGAACATAAAGGAAATCCAAAATTATCTATAAATAAATATTTTTAGATTAAATATATCTGACATAAATTCATTTCAATATTCTTCTCCCTCAATATGAACGCTGACTTCCCCAAAGTCGTTAAACTTAGATATCAAACGACACCGTGTCGTTGGTCGGAAGACAAAGAGGGGTCAAAGCCTGAAAGAGACAAAGCAGACTGCAGAGAAGTTTATAAGGAAACGGCAAGCCTTAGCAAAGGCAATCAAAATTGGCGGCACAATCATGAACGAAGAAAAGAATGGAAGAAGACATTAAAACCGAAACTAAAAAGTAGGGGCCAGTGGCTGATTTTAAAAGTGATTTGGTTTCCAAAATAAAAGGACAATTAAAAAATTCATTGAATAAAAATGGAAACCCAGAACTGCCTCGTCAATTCCATTAACAACAATAAAATCTTATTCTTGCCTTTTTCACTAACCTTTCCTTCGTCGTTCTTCTATATATCGCGGCCACCGATCTGTTTCTTTTCTCACGCTGCAAAACACCGTCTTGATTCTCTGCACAGGTGCGTTCTGTTGGCGATTCTTGATCAAATTGGGGATCCATCTTTTATATATTTGTTTTAATAATTTTCGGGTGTGTTTTTACCTAGCGAGTGGCATATGTTTCTGTTTGATGGCTTTTGAAAGATCATGGATTGGTTAATTTATGATGTCGGTTTTGTTTATAAAACTACAGTCTTTGAAATTTGAATTTCTTCCTCAGAAATCCCTAGTAAATTTATTCCCCATATTATCTCTCCTAGATTTCGATCCAATTTCAAGGAGATAAAACTCTTTTGATTCCTTGGTATGTATTTGTTTGGATGAGAAAGGATGAAATAGATATAAATAAGTAATAATTATTTGGTCTCAGGAGTGAAATTGTACTATTTGTTAATGAATTTATGTTTCTGTTGATTATATTATTTGATTTGTATAGGCTCAATCCCAATTCACAGAAAGCTTCCGTCTTGAACCTTGATTTATTGATTTTGACTGACATGTTGGTTTTATTCAAAAGTAACACAATAACATGTTCTTTTTTCTGGGTATATAGGTTTGTTAGCGTTTGATGCTAACATGGATTCGTGGGCACTCAACTGTTTGGAAGGGAACTTGACAAACGCTCAAAGCAGAGGGTTGAATCTAGACATAGATCTTAACTATCCACTCCCTCCTCAAATGAGTGCTCTTGATTTATCTCTTGGTTTATCCAGTTATACTCATTCTCAACAAGTTCAAGTTCAAGCTCAAGCTCAAGCTCATGGACATCAAACTACAAATGTTGTTGAGGTCCTGGATGATGAAGTTACTATAATCTCCCCAAGGGCATTTGCTGAAGTATGTTATTGTGTTAATTATTGTATATTCTTGTATCAGCCTAGTTTTTTTTTTTTTTTTTCAACCTGAGTGCCATAAGTTTCCTGTTGATGTTTTTGAAAGCATCATGGGATTGGTTAATCTTATGATGTCGGTTTTGTTATAAAAGCTACAGTCTTGAATTTGGAATTTCTTCCTCAAGAAATCCTAGTTAATTTTAGTATCCCCATAATATTGATCAGTCTCCTACGCATCTTCGATCCAGAGTGCAAGAGGATAAAACTCTTTGATTCCTTGGTATGTATTTGTTTTGGCATGAGGAAAGGATGAAATCGATAATAATTAAGTAATAAATTGGATTGGTCTCGGTGAAATTGTACTATTTGTTAGATGATATAATGTGTGTATGTTTCTGGGTTGGATTATATTATTGAATGATTTGTGATGAAGGCTGCAGATCAAATTCACCGAAGAAATGCGTCCTCGCCAGCGCGTTCACCCAGCTTCCGTCTTGAACCTTGATTTATTTGATTTTGCACGTGACATGTGTAGTTTTTATTGTGCAAAAGTAAGCGACAATAAGAGTTCTTTTTTCTGGGTTATTATAGGGTTTGGGTTAGCGTATTGAATGCTAACATGGATTGCGTGGCACTCAACTGTTTGGGAAGGGAACTTTGACAAACGCTCCAGAAGCAGAGGGTTGCAATCTAGGAGATAGATCTTACTATCGGCCTTCCATCCTCCAAAAATGAGTGCTCTTGATTTATCTTGGTTTAATCACCAGTTATACTCATTCTCACAAGTTCAAGTTCAAGCTCAAGCTCAAGAGGCGCATGGACATCGAAACTACGAAATGTTTGTTGAGGTCCTGGAGATGAAGTTACTAATACGACCTGTGCACCAAGGGCATTGCTGAAGTATGTTATTGTGTTAATAAGTTGTATATTCTTGTATCAGCCTAGTTTTACCTTGTTTTTTTTTTTTTTTTTCAACTTATTCTCTTCTATTGTTTTATCTGTTGGTAGGCCAGGCAAAATTCTGAAAGAAACAGTCCTCATGGAATTCTCAGGGGATGCGCTGGTAATGGGCCTTCTTGTTCTCTTATTATGTTTGCATGTTTGTCTGATCATATGTGGATTTGAATTTTACCTATATGAAACAACCCCTGAAAGTTGATCTTATGAGTTTTAAGTAAAGCAACAACAGGTTATGCTATGCTCTGATCAATGGTCTTGCTGCAAATAGTATGTGCAGAAGCTTTCAAGCTTCAACCATCGGTACCACCACTGCCATTCACAAAGATGCAATGGCTTAACTGCTCAAAATAATCTTACTTGTGATTTCATGTTAAAGTTTTGCCCCTTGTGTACTGAATGGAAGCATATCCTGGTAAAAGTCCTAAAGAACTGAAATTGGAATTTATGTTATCCGATTCATTTGTTTGGAGGAAAAAATAATTCGTGTGAAAAAAAAAAAATTTAAACCTGGAATTTGTGTAAAATTAGTTTTAAACAACCAACTCATGCCACCAGGTGTAATTTACCATTTCTTTGTGCTGTACTTGAAGCAGTGACGAAGCTAGAATGTAAATAGAAAAGGGGGGGAAATAGAAAGGGGGGGGGGCGGGGGGGACTCCTATAACAACATAAAGTGAATGGGGACAAAGTGGTTTGGTGTACTTTGGGCAAAGTGGAGAAACTAGGGTTTGACTGTGAAATATAATCAAAATTTCTCTTTTTCCTCTAAGAGGAGGGGGGATTGCCCCTCTTCCAATGAGCAGCTTTCACCCTGAATTCAAGCTGCTTTAAAATCCTTATTTCTTTTTTTTTAATCCTTTATAATTGTTTAATCAAGAGTAACGCATAGAGACTTTTCATTTATATTTTTTTTTTAATGACCAAACCCGTCAATTGCCCATTGTGGTTTTGGTTTGTGGGGGGGGGGGGGACTCTATAACACATAAGTGAATGGGGACAAAGTGGTTGGTGTACTTTGGCAAAAGTGGAGAAACTAGGGTTTGAACTGTGAAAATATAATCAAAATTTTCTTTTTCCTCCTAAGAGGAGGGGGGATTGCCCCCCTCTTCCAATGAGCAGCTTCATCCCTGAATTCAAGCTGCTTTAAAATCCTTTTTTTTTTTTTTAATCCTTTATAATTGTTTAATCAAGAGTAACATAGAGACTTTCATTTATATTTTTTTTTTAATGACCAACCCAGTCAATTGCCATTGTGGTTTGGTTTGTGAGCATGGGGTAAATTGTATTGATTTATTTCATTGTTAAACTGGTTCTGGACAGAGTGATAGTATTACCTCTGCATGCTTCATTATTCAGGGCAAAAAGGGCCAATTGCTATATGAGGGAACATGAATGGCAGCAAACCTGCTTCTAGCCATTAAAATTTTGTTTCAATGGTACTTTGTTACCTTTTCTTCACTTCTGATCCTTATTAACATCTGTATCATAATCTTTTTAGGTTTTGTTTTGGGTTATACTTTTGTTATTCATTTTAATATTAAATATGCTGTGATTTATAAACATGGATTAAATATAAAAAATAGTTGCCGTTAACGTAATAATTGAAGCAATATTTTGTGTGTTCCTTGGAGTCACATTATTTCCTTATCCTTTCAAACAATTCACATTCCTGTTATTCTCTGGTTGTCCTTTTGCAACAAAACATCATCCTATCTATCCTTTTCTTTGATTTGGAATTGGTGGAGGGCTAGTATATTTAGTTTCCTAGTAGTTTAGCAGTAACTTATGCCTGTGCTTCCATTGGGAATTGACAGATGCCACCACTTTATGCAATAATTGCAAAAGAAGAATTCCAGATGACAGCCAGCCTTGCTTGAAACCAGGAACAAGTAACAGGAAGAAGGTATTTTTAGCAAACTTTTTTAAGATGATGATGATGGTGTGTTCTTGCTTGATCTTCGTTTTCTTTTTTCCTTTTATTTCTGGTTATGTCCTGACATCTCTTCTCTGTTAGGAAGCTTTTAAATTTTCGTTCTGCACATAAGTTGTCGAGTTTTCTGATATATTTTTGGTTATCACTGGTTGGTTATCTTCAGTTTTTTGTAGTAGTTGGTGATACTTCTTCTCTTTACTGTTTTGCTGCTTGTATTTCTTTTAACTGCTGTTAATTTCTTTTTCAAAATTTCCTTTAGCTCCCATGTCATGTGCTATTAATGTTTTGACTTAAGTGGTTGGACCTGTCATCAGTCACCTATTTGTATAAATCTGTTGAAAAGAATGATGTAAACCAGGTACAATATTTAGATATTTTGTGGGATTACTCTCAAGATTTCAAAAACTGTACAAATATGTTAAATCATGCAACTATTATTGGAGCCTTTAGCTGTATTTTTTTTTTCCCACTTTTTCCATAGGCACCATTAGTACTCTGTTTATCATTATTATTTTTTGGTACAGTATAAAGCTTTTGTGCAATTATGTAGTTCTGCTTCCATATTTCAAGCTAGGAACCTCTTTGTAAAGTTCCTCTTCTTATTGGGTCATTTGCTATGGTTATAGTAGTTACTTGTTTCCGCAACTCCTAATAAGCTTTTGTTTCATTTCAATGTTTTTAACTTCTGTGAAGTTTCATTTGCAGGCAAAGAATGTGTCCACGGTTCAAGAATCGTCCCAGTCTGTTCCGGTGCCTGAAGAATCTATCTTCAGTTGCCCTATATGCATAGGCCCTTTAATTGAACCAACATCAACAAAGTGTGGTCACATATTCTGCAAGGAATGCCTCCTCAGATCGCTAAAATCATTACGCAGCAAATGCCCAACCTGCAGGCAGAAGGTCGGAAAGCGATCCATCTTTAGGGTTTACCTTCCTACCACAATTGAATGAATTTATGATTGGTGAAACTAGGCGACAAATTAGCCAGGCTGACTGATAAAAATCTTCAATTGGGTTGATGACTGTCTAGGGAGGGACAATGAGAACAACTTTTGATTTTGGGGGGTGGGGGAAAGAATAACTAACCTTATTGACTGGCTGATTTAAGATGATGTACTCAATTTTGATTTGTTTATTATTATTATTATTATTATTTTGTATATAATGCAATCAATTGGTTTACTCCTTTGTAGTTGAATATGTTGGTTCTAATAATTGGTTAACTTGTATTTGAGATCATGTTGAATTTGAATTTTCATTTTATACTTTTATTCAACACGGATTATAGCTCAAATGGGAGTCTTATTTAAAGCATATGGTTTTTCTTATAATATAAAAATCAACATAAGTTTGATTGTCTGAAAGTTCAATTTGCTGATTCTCAGGAAATTCATTTTGCTAGGAGGATAAAAAACTTTTTACTTTCTATGGTTGCGTGTCAGTTTAAAATCAAATTTTATAAAAAATAAAAATTAAAAAAAGTACTTGAAGAAGTAATTTTTATTTTTTCTTTCCGTGAAAACCAATTTCACTATTTTAAGGCACCAAAATAACAAATTTCTATAGAGTTTAATAATAAATCATCTTTCTTTACATTTGAAAAAACAAAATTTAAAAGCCAAAAACAATAACAATAACAGTGCCACAGGATCCTTTATTTTTTACCATTTTTCAGTGGCAATTTTGGACCAAATACCTAAACCCAAACCGCCAAGCCCATTGAGCCCACGTCCATTTTCAATTTCAATTTCATCCCGATTTTTAAATTTTGTTTCAAACGTTTTCCATACAAAGCAAATACACTGCGCTCCTGCGTCCCTGCATCGTGTAGCTTGAGCGGGAGATCAGATTCCGAGAAAGAGAGAGAGATATGGAAACCATTTCTTCATCAGAATCAATTGATCTTGATTCTCTTCGCAGGTTTCTTTCCCCTTCTATATACAAATATTTCCATTTCTGTTTCAATACAATTTACTTTTTTAAGTTTTTATTTTTTGTTTGCGCGCTTTAATTTCAGTGGGATCAGAGAGCTCGAAGAAATTCACAGTAATTGCAATGAAGATATCGTCTGTGAAATTTCCTCTTCAGATTCTAACCAACTATTAAAAGACTGTGCTCTTCAGCTCGAGGTCAGCTTTTGAATCCTTTCCATTGTTTCCTGCTCTTTTCTTTTTTAATTTTTAATTTTCTTTTGCACCACAGTTCGCTGTTTACTTGCATATCTTTTTTAACTATAACTGGCAGAATTTTTATTTTTATTTTTTATGCAGAGTAAAGTGCAACAAATTGTGTCTGAGTGCTCTGACTTCAGTTTCTTAGGAATTGAAGATCTGGGTAAGTTTGTATTTCTCTTTTTATTTCCTCCTTTGTTTTCCTTCATTGCAGTTTAACCCTTTTAATATTTCTCATTTTTAAAAAATTTGGATGCCTGTTCAAAATTCAAAGGTAAGTGATGCTTATAAATTTTGTAAGAGTTCTTTCAATTTATATAAATTTTGGGTATTACAGGCAGCACTAAATCTATATTATCATAGGTTGTGTTTAGTTTATTCTTATTGATTTAGTAGCTTTCGCATGTCTTTAAGAGGATTTTTAATGGCAAAATGGAGTTCTTGCAGCCTGTTTTGAAATTTATTTTCTCTTTTTGGAGATTTAATAATTGTGAGTTTAGAATATTTATATTTGCGAACCTGAAATTTTATGTTAGAATGTGAGAATCTATTTCCTGTTCTGATTTTAGATTAGGGCATGTGTTGATGCAGATGCATTTGTAGAGCATTTGAAAGAGGAACTCAACACAGCAGAGGCTGAGAGTGCTAAGATATCCAGTGAAATTGAGGTTCTAACAAGAAACCATATGGAAGGTCAAAATTTATAATCGTTATTCTGACTTTTAACATTTAGCAAGCAGACACATTTATGGAGGTATGCATGTTTTTGCTGAACTAAGGTCATTTTATGTTTCCAGATTCTGTTCAATTGGAGAATGATATTGAATTATTGAAGTGTTCGTTAGATTTTGCAGCATTACAGGTTGGTTAGCTAATCAATGGAAATGCTAGTGTTTTCAAGAAAGATTCTTTAGCAGTAACATCATTTTGTTGACATAATTATGATTGTAACTCTTAATACTAGATTAGTGAAACTTTATCAATATTCCAATTGAATAGAGAAAGCAACTTTTGACAAGAACTTCCACTAACCTTTTTGATTCCCCTCAAATTCTGTGTCACTCTTATTTCTTCAGATATAATAACTGGACGACAATATAAACTATTGCATGAAGCTCAGCTTGTTTCCCTAGGAGCACTTCAAGTATTGATTCCGTCCATGATTTATTATACCATCACTTCCACATGCTTTATAGAAGAACATGTTGAGGTGTTAGTTATGTGCTTGAAGTTTGTTACTTTGAGCTTTTAATTTGAATCCAACATTTAGAACCAAGAATCAGAAATGCATTAGAATCTGACCTTCTGTTCATTGCAATCTGTGTTTTGTATAAATTTTCCTCAATATATAAGAACTTCTTTAGTCCCTCACATCCCATTTTCTGTATCTTTTGTAAGGATATGGAGAAAGAAAAAGAGCATGCTTGCGGAGAAGATATATCAAATTCAACAAATAAACTTGGAGAATATGAGTTTGAGGTATTATTATAATGACCCTTCAATTTACTGTCATTATTATTTGCACCCAGTGTAATGTTAGAATTTAAAATTGTGTGGGCAGACTCATAACATTTATGTAATGTTACCACCTTGATGTTGTGATGTGTGATAATATACAGATGTACTTACATATATGTGTACATGTTTGGTGTACATATCCAAATGTATTGCAATCCTTATCGACCTTGAGTTTGTAGAGCTAATGGCAATTCTGCTTACTTACTTACTGATTGTTTGGTCAATTTCTGAAATTGTTTCACTTTGTTGCTGTTCAAATACAAGTTTATGGGTATGTTCACCAACCTTGCAGATTTTGGAACTTCATAATCAGATTGAGGAAAGCAAAGTAATTTTGAAGAATTTACAAGATTTTGATTCTACTTTCAAAAGGCAACCAACTGATTCTGTACTTATTTTTATAGCTAATATATTTTGCACGACTCTTTTACATGTTTGTTTATCATTGTTATCAGGCTTGATACTATAGAACAAATTGAAGATACTATGTCAGGACTAAAAGTCATAGACTTTGATGGAACCAGTATTAGATTGTCATTGCGGACCTATCTTCCAAAATTAGAAGAGTTATTGTGCCAACAGAAGATTGAAGTCACTGCTGAGCCATCTGAAGTAAATCATGACTTGCTGATTGAAGTAGTTAATGGTACTATGGAGCTCAAGAATGTTGAGGTGTGGATACTTACTTCTCCTAAAATGATATTCAGTATTCTCCTCATTCATTTTGCTACTGATGAAAGCAAAAGGAAGGAGAAAGGAAAATAAAAAAAATAGGATGGCTGACCTCAATGGTTTCCTACAGTATTATATGGTTAAACGCAGTTTGTAATTGAAAACATTACATAATGTTAGATTGCAGATGGAGGAGTTTTGTAATTCTCCTTCTGTATGCGTGCCATCTGATATTGTCCTTCCTATTTATTGCTATTTGATGGATCCTGGGATATTTTTCTGACTCTCGTCAGTTTTATTCAGATGTTTCCAAATGATGTATTCATAGGTGATATCATTGATGCTGCAAAATCTTTCAGGTTTGTTTCATAATTATGTGAGCGGGATAATTATCCATCTTGCCTTAACGATATGGTGTATCAGCATTAATGCTTCCCCAAATCCATTGCTTTAGTTTCATTGGAAAATACTGTTTTGCTGTGTTGTAGGCAATTTTCACATTCGTCGTTTGTGGAAACCAGGTCCTCATTGGAATGGTTTGTAAGAAAAGTGCAAGATAGAATCATTCAGTGCACCTTGAGACGATTAGTGGTGAAGAATGCAAATAAATCAAGGTAAGGCTACTATATTCAAGGTAAAGTTTTCTAGTGTTATGGTTCTGAAATTGACACAAACCTATGGTGATATGAATAGATTGATGCAGATATATGATAATCTTAGTGAATAACATCATGATCCTTTGGAGTAGCTCTCTATTTTCTTAAAGCTTTTGTGGATTTTAGAATAACTTAGCTCCTAATGCAGGCACTCATTCGAGTACTTGGATAGAGATGAGATTGTTGTAGCTCATTTGGTTGGCGGAGTTGATGCATTTATAATGTTATGTCAAGGTTGGCCCTTATCAAAATCTCCGCTAAAGCTGATGTCCCTCAAAAGCTCAGATAACCATTCAAAAGAGATTTCATTAAGCTTTCTTTGCAAGGTTGAGGTGCGTAATTTTTGCTTTTGGATAAATTGTAATATTCTCACAAGTTGAAGCATCATGGTACCTCCAGTAGAATTTCCTAGTTGCCAAATAAGTTCCATTCATATATGATAACAATTCTTCTTTTATTTTTCTAATTTAAGAACTCAAGATGGCACAAGCACAATTAAAAAAAATGCAAGATTGACTTTGATAAAAGCCTGCATATTGCCTTCAAAAAATATATTTTATAATAAAAGTAGATTTCATTAGCTTTCTTTGCAAGGTTGAGGTGCGTAATTTTTTTGCTTTTGGATAAATTGGTAATAATTCTCACAGTTGAAGCATCATGGTACCTCAGTTAGAATTTCCTAGTTTGCCAAATAAGTTCCATTCATTTGTCATTCTTCATTTTTATTTTCTAATTCTAAGAACTCAAGATGGAACAAGCACAATTAAAAAATGCAAGATTGACTTTCTGATAAAAGCCTGCATATTGGCCATTCAAAAATATATTTTATAATAATATTATATATATATATATATATATAAATTATACAATTCAAATTTTTTATTGAATAATAACGCATTTTCGAAAGTAAAATAGCGAAGTTTTTTTCAAGTATATATAAATTATACAATTCACAATTTTTTGAATAATACCAATTTCCAAGTAACATAGCGAGTTTTTCAAGTTTTAATCATAAAGGCAAATTTTGTTAATGCTCTAAAACTCTAGTACCCTCCACGTACATACATACATACTATCTTGAGAACTACCTTATGTCCCCTGATGGATGATTTTCTTCGACCATAGATTGGCAAATAAAATAAATTGATTTCACAGTAAGAGAAAAATGGTTAAGGATGATGTATGCATGCCTGTTGTTTTATTCCCAAAGAATTGTAGGTTCAATTGAGCTTCTGGCAAAATGCTCCAAGCAAGGTACAACTGATAATCCGCTATCCATGTATTTGATTTTCATTTTCCGTTTGGTTTTTCTCTTCTGGTTAGGAAGTGGTTAATTCCTTGGACATACACATGCGGCTTAACTTGTTGAGCTTTGTGGATGCAATTGAAAAGCTACTTATGGAACAAATGCGCCTACAACTGCATTCAGACAGTGCTCCAAAAGTGTGACTACTGCTCTAACTTTAGATTATCACAGGGTACTATAAATTCCCAGATTTTTCAGCATTTGGTCTATATTGTATATATTTTTGAATACATTCTTTCTTCCAAATAATAGTCGTCTTGTCTCATCGATGATGTGCCGGAATGATATTTTTTGCAGCACAATTTTCTTATGGTTGTCAATCAATTTTCAAATAGTAGTTACTCAACTTGTGATCTGTAAGTCATAGATTCGAGCCACGGAAACAGCCTCTCTCTAAAAGTAGGGGGAGATTGCATATATGAATCCTCCCCAAAGACTATATGTGGGATGCTTTGTGCACTAGAATTGTCCTCTTTTTTTTTTTGTTTATTAATTTTCAATGTAATGGTTCTTGTGACGATTGTTTTTAGCTTGATAAGTTAATTTAACTGATCGTTAATCTACTAAAAACATATGTAAGCATGTGAGGTTACAGCAAAAAGGCAGCTCGGTTAATGTACTTCATTGCAGGTTAAAGTAGCAATTGTCTTGCACCTTGTGCTGCTGAAAGCCCATTTATATATTAGATAGTAAAATTAAAACTCCAAAATAAACATTAGGATATTGTAACTATAGATTTATAAAATATTATCAGTGGGTATTATAATGGGTATACACAAATAAGTATGATTTTTTGGCCTATTTTTTAAATTATTATTACCTCACTAATAAGTGTAATTACAAAGTCTTAAGAAAAATACGTTTTAAGGCAACATTATAACATAAATCTTGCAACAAAATAAGCTTTCTTTTGTATAATTACTAGAAAGGTATTAATTAAAAATAAGAAAATGCCATTACTTTATAAGCTATGATTCATTGATATGCAAAGTTAATTTTAGGGTGTTAATTTTCAAGTTTGAATCTAATTACTTAGTTAAAACATCATTAGTACTTTGTAATGGATTTTCATCATAAAAGAAGTAATCATAAATGAATATTCACAATTGAAATCCAACTAATAACCATTTAAAGATATGGAGAAAAAATATGAAAATAAATTGTCAGAAGTGGGATTTGAACCCACGCCCTCTTTCGAGGACCAGAACTTGAGTCTGGCGCCTTAGACCACTCGGCCATCCTGACCTGTTGAAAAATAGTTTGTTACAATTTTATATCACTTGTTTTATATATTTTTGTTTATTTGCCAACTCCTTAAACGCTTATTCATATTTCTTAAAGTACTATACTTACGAGGAAAATACTTGTAGAAGTGCCAATGTAATCTTTATATTTGCACTCTATTTTTATTTACATCTTAGGTATGTTTGATTGAAGGAACCATTTTGTCATTTGAACCATCACGATTGTTTGGCTGCAAGAAAGTAAAAAATTTAATTGTTCTTGTTTGCAAGCCACTAGAATAAATAGTGCACTGGATTAGTAAATATATATAATTTCATATAACACTGTGAGTGCCGTTTAGATTATTAAAAATAAAAATAATATAAAAATCTTGGTCCAAAGATAAGAAAATGAGGTGGGTATAAATGCAATTTATACTTTCTTTTTTCCTACAAAATGCTTTAATATCTAATAATCAATAGAACGAAAATGATTCATATAATGAACTCCAATTAATATAGCATTAAGATTTAATTATTGTTGCAGTATATACAAAGACAATTGTAGATATGTCCATTTCACATTTTATATAAAACAGAACGTAATTTAATCGTAGTTTGATGGTTGAAAATTTGCAAAGCGATGACCTACTAATTGATGTAAAGATAAGTTTCAAAGGAAACGTGTGTACAGGTCAATCAGATTTTATGTTAGGGGGCAAATCAGAATAAAGTTCAAATTCAGGGATCAATTGGATATTGTCTCAAATGATTGACTGGTTCACTTTGAATGAGAAAGATTGACGTTTGACTAAGTATTAATACAAAAGATGAAGATGAAGACGACGATTAATCATTTAAATTTCCTTGAAGAGCATTAACAGAAACTAAGAAACAAATCAAGCTGAAAGATCAGTCATGCCCAAGTTACCTCAGGAACTCATTGTAGAAATACTCTCAAGGTTACCTGTCAAGCCTCTGATACGATTCAAATGCGTATGCAAAACATGGCAATTTATAATCTCTGATCCTGAATTCGCCAAGCTCCAACTGAAAAGAGCAATGGAGAACAATAACAATGTTAACTGCTACAGAGTCCTCCTCTCAACTTGGCCGCCTCAATCTGTAGACTTCGAAGAACCATGTAATGGTGATATCAGTAATGCAGTAATAGAACTTCGCTATCCTGCGATAGTGAAAGGTCCTCCTAATGATTTTTATGTTGGAATTTTAGGATCTTGTAATGGCCTGGTTTGTTTACTTGATGCATATGGAAGCATGTTCTTATGGAATCCGACTACCGGAAAATATAAGGAATTGCCAAAACCTGATGGTGCTCGCTATGGTATGTATCTCCACGGTCTAGGGTATAATTTCTCTACTGATGATTATGTAGTGTTATTTGCTAGCCATTTTACTTCTAATGATTCTAAAGAAACTATTTTTGAACTTTATACATTAAAAACTGGAATTTGGAGAAGAATTGAAGACACTGATTTAGCTCCTCAATTTTGTGGAAGATCAGGACTTTATTGGAATGGAGCTCTATATTGGCTAGAAATAAAAGAAAGTGGCAACAACGAAGTTTTTTTTGTTGTTGCTTTTGATATAGTTGAGGAGAAGTTCAAGGAGGTCATGACATTACCATATGATGTCAATTCACACGATTTAAGTTTGGGAATTTCAGGAAATTGTTTATGTATATTTGTTGAACATACAGAAATTTGTTTTGAGGCTTTGATGTTGAATGTGAATGCTACAGAAGCATCTTGGACTAGACTGTTTAGTTTTCCTCATTACGGGTTTGGTGGCTACTCCAATATACCTTTATGCTTGGCAAAGAATGAAGAAGTTGTTATGGATTCTGATGGCTGGGAAATATACTTGTACAATCCAAAAGACAGGAAATTTAAGCATTTTAAAGTGCAAAATTATATGGATTCTAAATCAGAATTATATATTGAAAGTTTAGTTTCACCCTACAATTAAGAGATTACACAAGAACGTTTTGTAATTTGTATCTTTGTTGGTTGTGTTAGATGAACCTCTTACAAGAAGCTTTGTAATGCTTTTGTTTTGCTTGTACTGTAATGCTTTTGTTTTGCTTGTACTGTACATATAAAACCAGCAGGAATAACATGATTTTGAAATAATAGAAGCTTTTTTATTTTTTATTACACGCAGAAACTCACAATTCTAAAGAGAATTCTAAAAATAATGATTCAAAGGTCTTATTTTCGAATTTATTATTTCTGCAAAGCTTATTAATTTATCCAGAGTGATAGGTTTTTCACTATTGAACTCTTCAAGAAAAAAAAAAAAATCTTTAGAAATTGAGACATGACATGTCTGACAGCAAGGTGAAATGCAAACAATTCAAGAATCCCAAATGCAACTAAGAGAGAAAGCTCCTTGCAATGCATCCAGAACATCCTAATTTGGTAATTTTGTAGGTTATAATACATGTTTTCCTGACTGTTCCAGATCTGATCACAAGTTTTCAATATTTTTTGGCTTAAACCTATCCAAGCAAATGTAGAAATATTAGTTTATTGCAGCTGACAACAGTTTTGCATTTTACTGATGTCTACAACATATTTCCAAATAAAGCTCACATCAAAACTGTTTTTATTAATCCAGAAAAGCAATGCTGCTATTGCAAACAGGAAAAGTATGAAATTAATGTTGAAAGAAAACCCATGAGGGACAGCTTTTATCTGGAAACAGGTTAGAAGAACATTGTTTCCGACATCCCAAGTTATGCTATACCTGAAATTGTTTCTTCCTTCTCAAGTTCTGCTACAACTTATTGCCCCAACCATTTGGTCTTTATTCCATTATATTCGCAAGCAGAAACAACAAAAAGCTAAGCCAAACAGGAAAATTCTATAGGAAAAGAAAAATGATAAAGGCACGTTATGTTATCATAAATCAAACTCAATGGCAACAGTAATAGAAGGTACCTGATTAAAGTCTCCATGCAAATTTTCGACGCCGTTCCACATAATCTTCTATTCTTCATCTGAAATGTCGCACCTTTGCATTTTCTCATGGAATCACTTGCATGCATATGAAACTGAAAAGAAGATTTCTAGTTTGCCTGTTGGGAGGTGAGGGCATGGGTGAGCCCGAATTTCTCAAGAGATTCCTAACAAAAACATGAAGAAGAATCTTCAAGTTTGTCTAAGCTCAGGGTCAGGGCGAAGGAGAGGGAATCATACTGAGATTGACCCAAACAAAGAGAGAGTTAGAATGGCTGAAAAGTTTGTTTATGTCAGTCATCATGTTGCAGTAGAATGATAAGAGGCTCATAGGTCTCCACATAATTGAACATCTCTCACTTATGAATGGATGTAAATTTGAGTCTCTCCACTTGCAGTCAATAATAATATATCAAAGAACGGTACGCTTTGCATTATTATACAGTATAATAGGGGTAAAACTTTTTGAATGGACAAAAAATAGAGAATTAAAATTTTAATATCACAAATAAGATTTTTTTATCCGCAAATTTCAGATAAAGTTATATTATCAATCCATCTCACTAAAATACCCTTGGGATGTCATTGAGAAACATTGACTAGCAATTGTCCTATTGGCTTCTCTATTGACATACATATGAAGCAGATGGTATTACCATTGTAACACAGAATTTTAGTTCTCTTGGTACTCTTGCGTATTACAAATCCCCTCAATTACTCGGGTATTAAGGTTCAGTTTGTCTCACAGGAAAATGTTTTCTCAGATAATGCATCCAGCTATCTAGGTACTTTAGGAAAATGGATCAAAAGAAAAGTTTAAAACGGTCAACTGAAAATTAAACCATTGTCAAAGAAAATGACTTCTTTTTTTCAAGATAGGAATTCATTTTCCAGGCATGAACAAACTTATTAAACACATATCCAGTAGTCTACTATCCATATTGACTTCTCAATACACATGTTTGAACTCTACTTTCCATCTCTTTAAAGTTTCATACTCACTTGTCTGTTATGGTCCTTCACTACATAAATAACAAAGTAAATAATACAAGAGGAATAGAGAAAGAGGAAAGAGATACAGTTAGATCCAGAAAGAGTTGATTTATATTTAACAAATATAGTTACAAGAAAAATTTAAACCAATAAATATCTTCCTTATTGACTAAAATTCGCACTGAACAGATAGATATACAAGCATATGTAATCAAGAATACATGATAAAATGCAATTAATAGTGCTCTGACCTTTACACCTTGTCACCAACAGAAACAAGGAACTATATTTCCTTGTTATTTAAGCTTGCCGAGAAGATTATGGGGTTGAGATAAGGCATCATCCATCAACAATAAATTGATCATCTTGAGTATCTCCATCAACCCTGGTATCCTCATGCACCATACCATTCACATGGTGCAAATTCTGCATCATTTGTGAAAGATAATGGTTGCTAGCACCGGTATGATCAGAGAGTCCAGTTGGATGACCAGTCCACTGTGAAACAATTCCAAGCAATTGGCTTGTAAGGTTTTGTTGCTCATGAAGAATTCGGGTCTGAATCTGCCCCATTTCTGCTCGGTGTTGATTTAACATTCCATCAATCCTCTTCTTCCATTCTGACCTCCTCCTGTTCATCCTCTCCTCCCATTCTTTCTCTTGAATCAACTCATCCTCTCTTCTCCTTCTTTCCCTCTCTTCACTCTCCTTTTCCATGGCTCTCCATTCTTGATATCTTTGCCACCTCAATTTTTCTCTACCTTTTTCCCTTTCTTCCCTCTCTTTTTCCCTCTCTTCCAGCTTCCTTTCCCATTCCTGCTCCCTTTCAATTCGAATATTCTCCCTGCTCTGCCTCTCTCGCTCTCTCCCTGCTTCATGTTGCTCAAACCGAGCCTCCATGTCTCTTAACTGTCCCATTTGGTTTGAGAGGAACCCAAATACCCTCTTCTCCAATCCTTTCAACACCTTCCTCTTCTTCTTCTTCAAATTAGACACATTTGCTTCCACTTCTTCATACATGAAGCCATCCTCCCCTTCCTCTCGTACTCGATCATTACTATTATAATTTTCTTCTGCCTCTTCTCCTTCATAATCAAAGCCTAAACCCAGCATTCCATTCTCACCACCATCAATTCCAGCAAAATCCCCATCTGCTGAATTACCCATTTGTCCAAACTCCACAAGCTCCATTCCTCTACCAGCCCCCAACAAACCCCCACCATTTTCCCTCTCCTCATTCAAGACTCCTGTTAAATCACTTCCATTACTACCATTAGCACTATATGCAATAGGCACATCACCAAAGACCTCCTTGTATAGCAAAAAATTTGACCAATGCGTAAGCCCTTCTACCCAGTCAAACTCATCCCCATTACCACATTCTCCACCACCACCTGAATTTTCTACAGCAGAGAGCTCCGGCTTCTTGATCTTTTGCTTAACAAGCAAGTATTGGTGTCTCATGTTTTGTACTTTAGTAGACACATCTTTCCATGTCCACTGCCAGGGATAGGCGATAGGATCCCGAACATGATGCACATAATTCACATACAAAGCAATTGGTTTATATTTCTTTTCTCTAGTTTTCATTTTTACAAGGGTCCCATTAGAGACCATTTCTCCGTATTTTTCGATTAGGGTTTTTTCTTCTGCTTCTGTCCATTTCTTTCTTCTTGGAGGCATCATCACACAACAAAATATCGATACCAATGTCACAAACACTAGCCCTAACACTTAATTCTTCAACATTTGAAACTCTAACATCATAAAGTACTAATTTTTGTTACATAGAACAAAAAGCTCAATCAAGACCTACACAGATGAGGAAACCAACGAAATGAGCAAAAATAGAGAGAAATTACTCACCCTGAAGTGACTTAGAATTATTGCGTGGGACTGAGATGTTTCCTCAAAGCATAATGGTGGAGGGATTTTCTCGAGAAAATTTAGATAGAAAGTCAGGGAATCTATGGGAAAGTGATCTGGTTTTACTACTTTTGAAATGAAAGTGAATTTTCTCTCTTCCCTACACTCAAACAGTAGCTTTTTTTTTTTTTCCCACTTTCGATTAAAAATTAAACTGTGTGATAATTGGACAATGAAATGTTTTTTTTCTCAGCGGGCTGTCGTTGGCCAGTCACTTTTGTCGTTCGGTAATTTCATTGTCTCAAGTGAATGAATGACTTATCAGTCATGTCGTTCCCCAAATTTGATTAGAAAGCCCACGGCAAGGCCAAACATGACAATCTACCCAACCCAATATCAAAACAAGCCCAATGCCATAAAAATATCGACCTGTCGTTTTGATAGGTTTTTTAAAGGAATTAATAGAGTATTTTCCTGAATAGCTTGTCCTACTTTTCTTTTTTAAAGGAAATATGGTTTTGTTATTTCTTTTTAATGGAGAGTCATGGTTTCCATCCTCCTATAAATTTAGCTTTGATTGTAAGTTTAAAAATTTATACATATACATATACAATAGCAATATTAATTTAGAAAAAGACACTATAATAAATTAATATTCTTCATAACCTCTCTCCCCAGTCTTTTAAAGTCCATGGAAGATTCCAGACTTAACTTTGTTACTGTCCTTATCTAGGAGAAATTAAATAAGCTCTTTTGTTTTGAATGATTGTATAATCTTATGTTAATAGACATGGTAATCAATTTCTGTTGGAAAATTACCTTATATTAATAATAATATTTTTTTAGTGGAAATCATTCGGTATTCCAAATAGATTAATAATAATAAATTATTTTCGGTAGAAACCATACAGTATCTGAAGACCTTACGTCAATAAAGCCTACGAAGTGGGTAGAAGGCTTCTTATCAAGTTTTAAAGGTACTTCTTAGATTCAAATTTTAGACTTCTGATTAAAGAGAAAACCATTGCCATTTTGTCTCACCCTCTAGTGGTTTCACTTTTATCGGGTACGAGCCTCGACACGAAGTGACAATGCTTTAAGTATGCATGTCTTTAGATTATCAAAATTTGCTTACAGAAGAAACAATGGAATAAAATAACTTTGAATTGAAGTGCAAATCTTAAATTTTCTGAATTTCTATTACAGAGTAAAAATGGAGAGAGAATGAAGAAAATAGAAAACTGTCAGGATGAATGTTATTGGGGATGGTTTTTAGAGAGGCTCAGTGAGCTGCTGATGAACATAAATTAGATTATACATTGAATTATATCCTGATGGGAGGAAAATTTTCCATCATGTAAGGACTAAGATTAAGATAATTATGTACTTATATGTTTAAAATCATAGTTTTAAGAGCAAATACTAATTGAAGGTGAGAAAATCTATATGTAGTAAAGGAATGAGTTTTCATTATTTCATAGTAAATTTTTCATATCCCAAGCCATGCATGAAGCATTTTTATTTTATCATTATTAGCTTTCATGACTAATGGACATTATTTCCAAGTAGGATTCCCATTCCCTAAACCTAAAATTTTATGCTATTTTTTGCACTGAAAATTGCAAAATAAAAACAGTGAGTGAGAGGTGCATTCTTCAGATTCAAATATCAACTAATCTGTACTAATTTTAAAAACCTCTAATCATCTTTCCCCAACATATTCACATACTACCAAAAGAAATAGCAAAAAGGAAAAGCTGTCACTAAGTAGAATCAGAATCCCTACGCATATCATCATCAGCATGTCTCCATATCTTTCATGTCATGAAATATTTGTCTACCTTCATATGCCTCCAGTTTTCTAATTGTCAAGCACATATCTAGCAGCTACTAAAATGTTTCCTCTGTATCCTTGCATAAAAGGAAAAAGGATCTTCACATTTTTGAAAGTAGAATCTCTTGAGACCATAGACCATAAAACTGAAAATTGTCCATCCCATTGCTTAAAAGCTTTTGATAGATGTTGCTACCGAGAATTGAAGATCACATGGGAATTCGTGTTTGTAAAAACTGGAGATTCCACAGTTGAGGTATTTGTGTTCGTTAAAGCATTGGGTTCTTCTGATGGACTTGGACTATCTCCCATATCCTTAGTTCTATGAAGGAGAAATGTACCTGATAAGATTGTGACAAAACCACACAACTCTGTTGCAATCTGTGATGCGTCTTGTGAGTCCCACTCCTGCACCAGACACAAAAAAGGGTAAAAACATCTGATTATTAGATAACCCTCGAAATCCAGTGAAATTTCATTGACTCCTGTGTAGTATTATCATAACCAAGCAGTATATTGTAGTCAATTATAAGCAAGAAAGCAACATAGTGCTTTCCGAGTATAGTGTCACGACAGAATAAATCACTTTTGAGCCAAAGACAGCAAGGCTATGTATGGTGAGCTGTGATAGAATATAGTGTAATATAATCAAAGACATTTTGTATAAGGGAGCTGTACGGTTTTAAAAAGTGTCAAGCCTGCTTCATCCTCATAAGAGGATCCTTTTCACTCTTCAAAGCAGGTGCAACATGTTTTTGGGTCATTGAGGCACGAATCGACATGACAGTAAACCTCTGTCTTAAACATGTATAGGCTATTTGCTATCCTTCTAAACCAATACCTCAAAATTCAAGAAGACTGTATATAGGGAAAACACTGTGGAACTACATTACTGCCATGCCATTACTATTTTGTCTACTTCCCTAGGTCTAGATTTTGCATCCCAAAGGCTTTGTAATTCTCATCCTTTGTGCTCATAATACTAAATTTGAAAGCAATATTCCCTGAAACCCCAAATTTTTAATCCATTCTAAATGTTGTAGTGAATCTTACTTATGCGCATCATAAAGAGATATGCATGCAAGTTCTAAAATCTCAGAGCCCCACATGTAATATCTGGAAGACAAATAAAATATTACCTTAAACATGATCATGCTGGCAATTATGGTGAATGTTGTGAACATGACATAATAAACTGGAGAAACGACAGCTGTCTTGAAGTTGTCCAGTGCCTGTAAAGATACATTCAGATGTAGGTTAAGCATTTGCCTGACAGAGGTGGAATATGTTTGCTTAACCAAGTTAAATGGTGAAAATTTGACTAAAAGGTGTCCACTAAAGCAATTGGATAATTTCAGCAGTTATTTGCGTGGGAGTATAAACTATGTCCAAACAGGTAGAAAATGAACAGAAGAGTTTAATAACCATCAAATGAAACAAAAAGACATGCTTCCAAAAATCGAATGCAAGTTAGCACAAAAGGATTGTTTAAGAACAATCTTTACTTTCTGACAAGCGGAAGTCATATGATTGTTTCAGCAGAAAAAGATGCTGGACAAAATGTTATCAGGTGAACAAGATATATAAAATGTCAAAAAACAGAATTATAAGAGAGAATATTTATGTGTGCAAACATGTACAATTGCCAGTATAAGGTTCTAGCAGCCAGACACTTGCAGCATATATCATTCGGCACCTTCATAGTTCATTTCAATCTTATATTAAAATAAGGAGTCTCTAAATTACCTTGTTCAAATAGTTCACCTGCAAAAGACAAAAAACCACCACTATAATAGTGAAAAGCCATGTCTGAAAGTAGATAAATTGATTTGATCCAGAAAAAGTCAGCTTTAAAGCAATTCCCACTGCTTTCACGCTCATGACCTGCATAAATTCAAAACGTTAGTAACATCACAGAAATTTCATAATCTTAACAACCTTCAAAGAAATATAACAGACCGTAAGGGAGCCAGTAAGAGAGCAAATTCCAACATAAACTATCATATGGGTTTGTCCGTAGAGTGGTACATAGCGAAAAATGAGTACAGCAACTGCAATCAGTACTATGACAGTATAGACAAGGAAACCTGTTTAAAAAAAAAAAAAAATCATCTTAGTTTGATATGACTTATAGGATTCATAAATTTTGTTATGTCAAAATCCTTGTTTATATTGCATGAAACTTATGAAATAACAAATCCAGTCAACTTATCAAATATAGAAGTAATTATGTTATCAACGAGAAAAAGGAAAAAAACAGGACAGAAGTTTCCAAACCATGCTCCTTGTGGAATGGATTGAAATACACACTATACCACTAATGCCTTTCTCTAGAATGACATTTAAGTTTCAGAGACTTCATTCGACATCTCCCAATAAGATCACAGCAGGGTCTCTAACTGGCAAAACTTATAATTTGCATCTAATCTAACTGATGGCTTTGGCTTCTCTATGCACGTGCCAACAATGAGAGAGTATTTGTTTAAATGTCATCCACCTTTATCTGCATAATAATCTCCATCCATTCAAATAAAGCTGACTATGTTCAACATTTTTCACCACACAAAGAAGAGCTTCAGCAGTAACAAAATAAACAATGTTACACCTCTCTTTTTTTCAATTATCAAGGAAGATCATTGATTAGGTTTCTGTCTGAATTGAAGATCATTGGTCCATTTCTGTCTATAGTATAATGTCAAATGGATTTCCTGTATAATTTTCTAGAATACAGAATAGCAAACATAGAATCTATTAATTCTTCATTAAGAGGCAAAAATTCGAATAGAAAGTACACTTGGAAGAGTTTCATGCTCCCCATTACACAACTACGTACCCAGAAACCATGAGCATGGAGTATGGCAATAAGTCATGCAGGGTTTTCTTTTTGTTCTTATAATATGTGAAAAAAACTGAGCATAAGTCTGAAAGTATTAAAAGTAAGCAACTGCAGTATAACTTCGCAAATACCTGGCTCTGTAGCAAGGTACCATACTTGCTTAACAGATTCAATGGCTCTCTCTTGTGGAGCATGCAAAACAATGGTTGTAGATCCCACTACACAAAGAACACATCCAAGCACACCAACAGTATGCAGTTTCTCCTTCAGAATAAAATGGGCTAGCACAGCACTGCAGAATAATGATTTAATCAGAAATACATAGCATTCATCCATAGACTTGCACCTTACCCCTGGATGGACATGAAATGAAAGAGGAAAAGGTAAGAACACCCATTGATGTGCTGCTGCCGTATAAAGATGCATCTCACCTGAAAATAATACTCAAAGCTCCCAAGGGTGTGACTAGAATCGCAGGTGCAAATGCATAAGCAGCAAAATTAGCTGCTTCCCCAGCAATCACTACAAAAACACATATAAATGTGACATAATTAAAGAATTATTACAATGCTATAAGTAAATTGAGGAAAAAAGCTGGTCTATACAGATCAGTAGATAATAGCAATAGGTTAGAATCCTTAATCAAATTGATCAATTTAGCATGCACCACTTAGAAGCTTCTTGCCACAAATTTGGAAATTTTAAATTCTTAAAAAAACATATTACTAAGGTCGCAAGTGTTCTTTGGAGGTGGGTATGTTACATTTAGACTTGAGAGAAAAATAGCTAGGCAATGCTCATGATCTTTTTCCAGTCACCCATACCAACCATACTGAATTTCAGTGTTCATGAAAGAATAATTTCATCCACATATTGTCTGCATATATGCAAATGTGCATGAGATGTTTTCATTGGGTTATACACAAATTAAAAATTAAAGAAAATTACCAATAAGCTTTGACTCAGCGGTGCTGGAGTTGTCTCTCAGCTAACAAAGTCAAACTCAAAGGCAAATTAAAAGGAAAACATAATGTTGAACTTACTAGATATCATCCCAGCCCACCACCAGGGTTCACGTAAGTATGAATGCCCGCCCATACCTGATCACATATAACCAATTACTTGAAAACAAAATAAACTTAACCAAGAAACACTGCAAGAACTCTACAAAAATTTCGATACTACTATTAAAATCCATGCACAAAGCTCAAAAAGTTTAACAAAATTATGTACCTGTACAGTATTAGATATGTGTTACTGTGTAAAGAAAACAAAAATTGGCAGTAATACAAAGGAATTGAACCTGCTCTGGTTCCATGAGCACCAGCCTTTTTGAGACCTTTCTTTTTTATGATAAAGCTAGAACCAATAAAAATGCTCGATGAAATGGCCAAAACAAGTCCATGAAAGTTGTCTTTTGATACCCCCATCGATGAAAAAAATAAGAACTGGAGCACAATTTCCAAATTTGCAGGGCCAAGATCTCCAATCCCAACTCCTACAACAACCCATAAAATACAATTAAAATTTAAAAAAAAAAAATCAAAACCATAAACTCATTAACATGATAAAGCCTATAAAACAAACATAAAATAATAATAATAATAATAATAATAATAATAATAATAATAATTAAAATTTCATTTAAGACCATATTTTAGCAATGGAGAGAAACCCACCTTCTCTTGGCACACTGCAGATGGGAATGGGGTTAAAGACCCACCTCCATAATGCCAAGAAATGGATGGCCTGATGGTGATTTTGTTATCTGAGAATGATCCGAGACGTGTAAAGAGAAACTTTTACGTACACTTTATCTTTTTTTTTTTTTTTGGTTTAACTTTTACGTTACACTTATCTTTTTTTTTTTTTTTTTTTGGTTTATTTTGGGTTTGGAGGAGGGCTTTAATTTCTCCTCCAGAGAAGGAAAGAAAACTAAACAATTAAGTAATGCAAGCGGTTATATGTTATTTATGGAAGGATTGTGAAGCAGGCATAGAAAGAGAAGAAAGGTTTTTTTTTTTTTTTTTGGTTTATTTTGGGTTTGGAGGAGGGCTTAATTTCTCTCCAGAGAAGGAAAGAAACAACAATTAAGTAATGCAAGCGTTATATGTTATATTATGGAAGGATTGTGAAGAGGCATAGAAAGAGAAGAAAAGGTTGAAGAAGCAGCAACGGTCAGTCTGTTACAGAAAGTGCAAGAGAAACTAATAGAGAAAATAGTTCAAAACACCCAACAATTTTGGAACGAAGAGACCAATCCAAATTTGTTAGAAAAAATTTTAATTGAATTTAACTAAAAGAGTCATGAATTTGGTTTAGTAATTCATTTAAACTGAATAATTTTCACCCCTCAGAATATATATATATATAAATAATATCTTTCTTACATAAATTACTTGCTAATTAATTATGAGCGTGCGAGAGATTTATGAATTAACATGTTTTATATGGTCGGTCTCCTCATCCTTAAATTTATTATTTTCAAGGCACACTCATTTATTAAAAAGATCACATTAACAATTTTGATACAATTTTTATATTTATTAATTTTTCAAAGAAATTTATTTCCTGATATAAGCCGTCTCTTTCTAATCTGATTTGACGGTGAACCTTACCTTGATTGGCAGCTTCACGAGTGGCGGCAAACTGAAAGAGTTCAGATTGTGGGACCCACGCCGAGATTTGCTCTTTTTGACCACCCTAATGACTTGTCGTAGAGATGGCGATTCATAATAATACGTGCCTCGATTCTCAGACTAAACTATAGATATTTTCTGTTTCTATAAAAACAAATAATAACAATATACTATGATCATAAATTATTAATTCTTTTTCTTTCCGAAAAGAGAAAGAATACTTTTTTTCTCCAATATTATTAAATATATATATATATCAGTATAAAATTATGAATATATTTAATTTTAATGGATAAAAAGAAGAAATTTTTAAATAATATACTGACAACAATAAAATGACAAATACCCAATTCCTGGACTAAAAAGACCTGGGCTCATTTCGTAATTTGATCACTAATTTCATCTGGCTCTGTTTCGTACACGTAAATAATGCCCCCTTTTTGGAGGCTTGTAATGCAACAAATCAGCTTCTGTCCAAATTTTTACGCCTGATACCCCACAAATAGTTTTGAGAGGGGCGAGGAAGGGGCAAAATTGATTAGATTTGAACTTGATAAGGGATACAAGCCTAACATATTCTTCAAACTAAAGCCTATTGTACAAATTCTCGAAAGAAAGGGGTCAGAAAGGGCTTTGGAGCTAGCCAATTTCCAAAGGACGCGGTCCAAATTTTATGCTTCCACAGTCTTCCGTTTCCACCACCAACCTCATGAGCAACAAACTTCAAAACGCTTCTTCTAGATGATCACTAGCAACGGGAACTCGTAAAATGGGAAGGACTTCTCAAAAATGAAGTCCCCCGGCCAATGGGTATAGTGATATAGCCAAAGCAGAAGAAGCTGGGTTCTGTTCTTTGTGGTCCAGCAGATCAATTGACATGTGAATAAACATTCTTCAGTTTTCAATGCATCCATCTGGCCATTTTCATCGTCATTATCTTCCTTTTCTTGTGGGCACGATGCTTTTCTGCCATCCGTAGCTTCCTCTTAGCATTTCGCATTGGGTTGACGACAGCCATGACCTTTTCTTCTTGTTTCCGCTTGTCCCTCTTTACCTTAATACCTTTCCTTATCTCACTATAAAGCTGTACAAAATTTTGGATGCCTAAAGCATTCCGCATATTTTCGCGTACGTCTTGTGCTAGTTGCTTCACATCATCTGAAAGACATGGCAACAAGTTCATGTCAGCAGCGAATTGTATGTGAAAAGCAAAATTCATTTGATATATACTAGGAGATATATAATACAACGTAACCATCAAATGAATAACGAAAACAGAACCAGCCACCCTGAAAAAAAGAGTGACTAAGTTATAAACTATCTTTCAGACTTCAACTTCCATGTTTTCAAAGTAATAATTATTACAACAGCAATAATGATGACAGTATAAATATGAATGAGAACCTAAACATTTTTGAGAATGCAATCTATTGGTTCTTGATGTGGGAAATCCCCAATTGCTTAAATGCTACTAAACTCGGCTAAAGAGCCTAATGTTTATATGAGCATTTCTGGACAAAAACATGATGTATGGTAGTACTATAAAAAAGAGGAGTCATGTATCGAAAAGAGAAAGGACACGAGGAAATATACCAACTCCAGATCTCAAAATGATTTCTCGGACACAATACTTCCTTTTTTCTATGTGTCAAATGAATTGAAGCCAATAAAGAATTAGCCGAAAAGCATGGAAACAAATCAAAAGCGGAATTAGTCATCCCCATACTTAGAGATGGAATTACATAGGGGACTAAAGAGAGGAAGAATAAACTGACCAGGGATGACCTTCCCAGCAAATCCTTCACAAACTTTATACAAAGGCAGCAATATGTCAAATGCGTAATGTTGCAACTCATCCTGGTGGATTTGCAAAGAAATCTTTCCAAAGCTATTGAAGACGATTTTCATCTGCATGCAACCATTCAACATTAGACAATAATAATTACTTGAGCAGGGGAAAAAAAATCCTCTAATTTCAAGTTATAGAAGGAAAACCAAAAGAAAATTCACAGATATCTTCACCAAGCTTATTAATTCAGATGCAACACCATCTCCAACTAACCTGAATAGCTTCCATTTGAAGAGCAATTTTACCCATTTTTTTAATTAAATTAGAGATGAGCAAATATTGGAGATTTTCAGACTGCTCTCCATCATCTCCACCACGAACACCAGAGATAACATTTAAGAAGATGTCCTTTGCTTTCCTTGAATCCAGTAACCGAAAGGCTTCAAGAAATAGGCGCTGTTCCTGCTGTTCAAGTGTAGACCAGAACACAAATGGATCTGCACATTCCGCTTTTCCCATCAAAGAATGGATAGCACAAATTGTAAAGACAATATTCTGTGTAATCAGGTTATCTGTAGTATCATCAATGGCTTGTGTTTTCAGTTGGCAGCAGAGAGAAACAGCTATCATAAAAAGCCTATGTGGCTTCATAAGGAAAAAAGTTCCAAATGATTTTTCATGACTGTCTCTTCTGGCCTCAGTTGCAGCAGCAAAGTAAAAAGCCACAAGGCGACTAGATATGTTGCGTAACCATAGGTGTGGATGTAAGAGCAATTTGCATACAGCTTCCCATATATCCTGTGAAACAAAAGAGAAAGAAGGGAGAGAGACGGAAAGAAGTTAGCATATAATTGAAGTGGCGTGGAACTGGAAGGGTCGAGGTAAATGTAAAGCCACGGACCACAAAAGAGCAGAAAATCCGTAAAGAATAAATTCACAATTCAAACCAATTGACAGCAACATGGCGTTGTAGAAGATTTTATTGTAATGTGGACAGATGATATCAACAATAATGCCATAAATAAATGTGAATCAAATTACAATTCAAGAATGCAACCTTCATGGACAAATGATTTTGAGAATAAAACTAGTCCTCTATAATCATACATTTACCAATTGGTAACAGGTGAATCCCCGAATTACTTTTTCTAATTGACCCCGGAAAGATAATTTACCTAAGAAAATAGAAGTTGCTGGCATGTAATGGACTACAATGCCAAGAACAATGGAAAACTAGATATAGGCGTATAAACATAAAATTATGCACTTCTGCCAAAGCAATGTACTGAATGTGAAATCAGGATATTCAACCTTAAGTTAATGATGAGTGTTAAATTAATTTCAACAGACACTATCCTCAAAGCTCCAATTGACAATCTATAATGACCCTTTATAGGCCTCAATAAATCTCATTGACACCTTTATTCTTGAGCCTATTTTTCTAAATTTTTGCCCCAAACAACAATACCGTTTATCCATAAAATGAATATGCAACTTAATATATAATTAATTACGACATTTGAAGCACAGTATATTTCACTGTAGTATCTGCGGTTACCCATACCTCGAAACGATTTTCAAAGCTGAGATCTGGAAAATGATGTAGAATCTTCTCCAACAAAACTAATGAATAATATGCCTCTTTCCAGAGGGGAACAGAATCATCAGAAAGATCTAGGAATGGACCATCAGCAACTACATCGGCAGCAGCCTGCAAAATAGTTTTACTCACAGGCAATATACTGCTAATATGCTTTTGAAAGCTTTTATTCAAGACCTCTACCAGTAATCCCATGACCTGCACATACAAAATAGGAGGCCATTTGAAAATGGATGTAGCAAGAGAAAAAATCTGAACTTAAAGGGAAATGTTTCCATCAGTTCAAGCCCATATAGATTATAAATTGCAAATTTTGGACAGTAACAGTGCAACACGAGACATTAAAAAATGATCTGATTAAGCCCATGCAACAACATCTCCTTATCCCATTATACTCAAGAATGCATCATGCAAGCCGGTATACTACGACGCACACCATTATATCAGATGCATCTTGCCATCTTCCCAGAACCCCTCACACCATAGAAGGCTATTGACTGGCTGTTATATATCAATAGCCTTCTTGCAGACGAAACACTTGGAGAATGTAGCATGAAAACAACAGATATGTGTCCCTATAAACTCGCATCTGAAAATCGTACCCTTATTTTTATGCATACAAATATGCTGTTGGTAGAGTTCTTGAAACCAGATCTAATCTTACCACAATTTACCATTTATTACATGTATCAGAAATTTTACCTGTGCACCAATACTCTGGAGTCGCCGCTTTTCATCCACATACCAGGATAGACTAAAGTCGAGCATGGAATCTAGTGTATGAGGACTTACACGGCCAATCAGAAGCTTTAAAACTGTACCAGTCATTGAACGGACTTTAGTATCACTGTCATTGACCAAAGATTGCACCAAATGGATAAATATTGTTTGTGCTTGTTTCTCCAGAAAGTTCCTAGGAAATTTGATAATTATAGCGTGGATCATTTCGAGTACAGCTTCTCTTCCAGTTGAATACTCATAACTGCAAGAATAGCAAGTCAGTACGCCATATACATATATGTAGACACATATAATAAACAAAAATGTGTTCAACTGATGGACATACCTCAAATTCCTGAGCAGAAAATCTAAATGTTGTTGCAAATATGTTCCTGAAAGATGATAATCTAGCAAGAATTGCAATAAAATCTGACTGCATTTCTTACGAATTGGATCCACTTGACTTGTAACCATCAGTTCTGCAATGCGAATCATAAGATCATATATCTCAGGAACAACCAGCTTCCGATTAACTACTGCTTTTAAAACTGAGAGGGCAGTGAAAGAGGGATTCCTCTCCAGATCAACAAACAGTGGAAACTGAATTAGCAGATGCAGTTGATCAGACGAAAGGGTAATTTTTGTACTCCGCATGAGTACAGTTAACATTTTTAGACATGATTGCATCAGAGAATTGTTGGCATTTACAGAACTTTGGGCGATACCCAACAGCGTCACCTTTATTTTATCAGCCTGAGATGCAAGGGAAGGCAGGGGAAGCCTTACCAATGGCGTAAGACATCTAAGGGATGCAGATAAAATATCTTCGTACCTAGAACTTAAGCAGTTGCCAAGCAGTTTAACAAAGGGATCCAACATTGACAGAAGTTCTTCATCACTTTTATCCAATTTTACACTCTTCATTCGGTTATATAATAACTCCAGAGCAAACACTGCAATGAGATGCGAGCATCCTGATTTAGTTCCAATAACTCCACCAGCAGAAACTGCTTTATCATTCACACCATGTCTAGAGCGAGGCATCAAGTCAAAACTAGAAGCATTTGTAACCCGACCATTCTCCTCATTGATCCCATCCTCGATAAATCCATATATAAAAATAAATAGATCAGTTTGATCAACAGATGGATTACACTCAATACCAGCCGCTATGTGATTCAACATGCTTTCCAATTTGGTTTTCAGTTTAGGAGTCAGATGTTTCTGCATATGAGCTTTAACTGGAGATAGAAGTTTCAAGCCGTGACTTTTGAATGTTATGTTTTGAGCAATTATTTTCAAGGTTTCAAAGGACTTCACCTTCCTAGTTTCTTTCATTTTAGAAGCAATCTTTTCAACTTCTTTTTCCTCAGCAACATCCCCAAGAATATCATTCTCTACCACAGAAAGGAGATCTTCCACACAATAATCCAACTTCCCATTAATGTGATATGAAAGAAGCTTCGACAAAATAAAATTGAGACTATATCCCAACACATGGAGCTCAAATCCCCGCTTCAAGGTAGCTCGCAAAACCCCAACAACAAACTGCAAATATTCCAGACCGAGCTCCTTTAAACAAGCAGCCAAAGCAAGCCGAGCTTCATCACGGATGCTTTCCATGCGGTTCTTTAAATGGTTTGCAATGCGATGAATGATACTTGGAAGTTGCGAGTCCATCATGTCTGCAGGAAGCAACTTCAACACTTTCAGTATAGCCACATTGACGTTAACATTGGCCTTAACAGCATCATTATCCAGTAATTTTTGCATCTTAGGGAGCACAGTTTTTTGAAGGCATGCCTGTACATCACTGGCTATAACAGAACTACTGCATTTAACCAATGTAGCAGAAGAATTACTGCCACATTTGTGCAAAGTAGCTAAAGGAACTGTCTCAATGCTATCAGCAACGCTGTCTAAAGAGTCTTTCTTTACTTGATTGGAAAATTTTTGAGAAAAATGGAACTGGTCCAATATAGAGCAAATCAGCCGCAATAAAAACTTCTGCTTGTCCTGGTTCACCTTCATCTCCTGGAAACATCTGTTCAATAATGCATAATATGACTTCCATTCCAACTGAGCAGCAATTGAAGCAAGAGCTTCAATGCATGCAGTTCTAATGTGTTCTCCCTTTCCACCTTGTACATCTAACAACATATTGAAAAAGAGTGGAACAAACACTCTATTCATAATGTCCTGAAAATTAATAGTACTACATTGAGTTTCAAGCAGAATGACAGTTAAAAGAGAAAAACTTTCACATAATAAAAGGAAAGAATAATGACCTCCGAGAAGTTAATTTTACTGATAATGTTACTAAAGCGTAAAAGTGCCCTAGCCCTCCTATGCTTCTGCAATAACAAAAGAAACAGTAAGGGTCTCTCAAATAAGAAGAAACAGAAAATGCATGTTGTCAAGAATACTGCCCAAGCTCTTTTGCGAGCGATAGGAAATGGAAATAATTTCATTAGCCAACCAGTTTGTACAGGACATGAAAGCTTAAACAATGGTAAAAAAATTTTCTTATAAGAAAACTTGAAATTAAGCACAAAATTGGACCTGCAAATGAATAATATTGTTGAAAAAATCTTGCTCAGCATCCTCAGAGCACAGCACTTTGAAGGAATTTAGATTTTCCACCGCAGGAAGTTTCCACACCATATTTCGTAGTAACTCGATCCATTCCTGAAACCATGTAAATCAATTACAAAAATCATGCCAATGCTAGGGAGTACTTACTCCCTCTGCGCAAAACATTGTCCAAATCTAATGTCTTATCCATCTTCTAATGTTTTCATTCCAAACAACAACTAATCCTTAATCTCACATTAGTTGGGGTTGACTACACGAATCCTTTGTTTCCATATCTACTGTGTCAATTAAGCAATTAAAGCACAGTATAGAATTGGAAAATTTTGAAATACCTTCTGTGAATAGAAAAAATTGGAAAAGAAAAGAAAAGAAATGTAAATCATTTGCTATATTAGTAAATAAACAAAACATAAGACAGACAACAACAACAACTAAGCCTTAAACTCATTAGCATGAGCTTGTTCCCATTATGCTCTGTTCATAACTTTATTCTCAGTAATATTCAAATACTGAAGATCCTTTGTGACAACTTCCCTCCATGTGGTTCTAGGTCAAACTTCTCCCCTGTTTAGCAACCTCCATTACCAAAGTACCACACTTACAAACAAGGGCATATGGGGGTCTACATAAGTGGCGGTGGCAATTTTCTATGGTCTCCGTACACCTCACTTTAGACATAAAACTAGTCAACAATAAAAAATTTGGCAAAAGCTGTAAGTGGTAGTCAATGCAGTTACCACAGTAAAAAATAAGCATTAGAAAACTAGACACTTTTTTGAGGGTGAAGTAAAATATTTACTTCAAACAAGGTTATCAATGGTATTACACCAGAATCTCCAAGCTTTAGTATAGCTCAATCTACATAAACTATTTGACTGATATAATGCCAAAAGAATATAATGAAAACTATATAATACATGAGGGGTTACGTTAGTACCTTCCTAACCGAACTTCTATCCTTCATTGTGTTCCCAATGTGCTTCAAAAGAAACTTGTTTATTATGCGTAGAACACTAGTTTTTGTCCAAGAATATTTGCTATTTGTTGCAATCACTTCATAGGTACCATCATGGCTCTTATCCTCTCCACCAAGAATTAAAGCGCAAAATTCGACAAAAGAAAGCAACGACCTATACGCACTTTGCCTTAAAATTAATTCTTCTGATGACATATCATACACACAATGCGACAAGACAGCTAATGCATGATCTTCTTCGATAGTATAGAATAAACCCACATCTATCTTTTCGTAAGCACTGAGGATGCTGTCATAATCAAGGCCACCCATTTCTATAGCTGATGTTGCGTTCAATTCATGGATGAGTTTTGCCTGGATATAAGTCAACATTAATAAGCATTGTCAAGTGACAAAATTTCAATAATGACTCGATTCAAAATCAATATCAGTTAGGAAATTCAGAAAATAGCAAGCCTTACCACAAAGAGCACAGAAGGATCAGTTTTTGCAAGAGCATCAAGAAGATCACAGATATTCAACCGCACATCCAATTCAACAGAAATAAGAAGTGGAGAGATAGCATTAAGAACATTTTTTGTACGCTCATTTCCTAATACTGGTATAATATCTCGAATGATTTGCAAGCATTCACCACAGACACCTGCAGAGACAAATAAAACTTAATCACATACTGAGATAGAAGTTAAACAGCATACATACCAAATTTTGGGAAATATTCTCACCAGATTCTTTTTGTCTAGTTGCTAGCAATGGAAGCAAGACATCCAAAAATTTCCTTGATTGTACCTTATCTTGTATATACTTTGACAACAATTTGAAAATTCTAATATGCGTCTCTCCAGGATTTTTGGCCAACTTCCTAGTACAACAGAGGTAAAAGAGAGTTTAACAATTTTTTAAACTAACATGTAAAACTCATAATATAAGACCATATTGTTAGCAACTACAATGAAATATTCAACTGAGGCATGGACCAGTTGTGTTACTATTTAAAGCCCACCAAAACAAGAATGTCATATTCAAAAAAGAAAAGGAAAAAAAAAGAAGCAAGATCTAGTCGCCAGAAGCAGCTAGCACAAGCGGTTTGTGTTAGTATGCAGAAGAGTGAGAAACAGGAATGAAATTTGTCTCTTCTAATACCAAATACACAAACCTCCAGGGATGTTAGTACTAGCCTCCTCACCACCTGCAAAAAGTTGTTTTTTTCTTTTTGTTGTATTGTGGTTACCGCCTAATTCTCATAGGATGTTATAACTTATATAGGGTAGTGCAACATCAGTTCAGAATCAGAGTTCTCAAGTAATATACCTGTTCACTACTAGTCTATTTCCTAGTTGTATGACCAGAAAATCAGCCTCTTTGTTTTTTCTATTTCTTGTATTTTATATTTCAATTTTCTCTCTTTTCAGTATCTTATTTAGTATGCAAACAAATTAGGGTTAGGGTTAGGCCAGGGCTAGCTAGGCACATCAAACAGAAACCAACCTAACCATTTCCCTAAAAGCATTGCCTTCTGACATAAAGTAGCTAGAACTGAACTTCTCTCAGAACACAGGCTCAGAACTATATCTCAACTGACTGACTGATTCCTCTCACAAATAGTCGCTCCCAAAGTCCCAACTGGAGAAAGTCAATCACATTCTACAACCTCCTCGTAAACCTCACTAGGAACATTAAACAAACACAAAAAGGAAGGGCAAGCACCAGTAAAACAAGGGTAATATTCACAATCAATCGAGTACACAAGCCCATGTCATATTCATGGAGAATGTTCACTGCATTATTTTTTAAGGAAATAAGCTACCCACCTAGTAAATTGTCATTGCTCTTTCTCAACGATAGAAGAACATTAAACCAGGTACACAGGTGAAATAGCAGAAGTATATGTTATGTCAGGCACTAGACTAAACCAGACAGATGGATCTGTTACCTTAGCATATGTTATTTCAGGCACAATGAAAAATACAAATTAATAGTATTGAAGTGAACCATTAATACCTTTTGCTTGCACCATCACCTTGGAAAAGAAAGTGCAAGCTGGTGATAAGTTTGTCAACGTTTGGAAGTAGAAGTTTCTTGGCCACAGTGTCTTCGTCATCCAATTCTTCATCAAGATTCAGCAGGTTCTCAGTGAACTTAAGAACACAAGATTTGATAGCCTCAGAAGCAGTAGGGACAGTTAGAATTGAGAAAATATCAGGAACAAGATTCTTTTCCCTAGACAAGAGCGGTAGGAGGTGGAAACTGCTACTCATAGCCAAAAAGCATGAGAAAAGTGAACTTGGCTTCTCACTGCTAGAACCCTCCTGCTTAAAACTGTCAATTAAAGGTTTTACTGATGTGAAGAGCATGTCCCAGAACTCGCTACCAAAGTCATGATCATCATACTTATTGAGAACAACAGAAACAATTTTCAGACACAAAGACCTAAGATCCTTGAACTGCTTCAGAGATGTGCCAGTCTGAAAAGGCAATAATTTTCATTAGAAATATTTTGTAAATCCAACTTAATGCCAAGAATGACCATTGTCACCTCATGAATGACAGAGAATTTGCTTCTCAATGAGCAACCAGACTGCAGGTAAAACCGCAGTGACAAAAATCTCATCAAGACACATTTTCAAATAGGGATAGAGAGAACAGAATGATTAAAGAAAAATTTGTCCTCCCCAGTCAGCATTCATTATAAACACACAATAACTATTTAGTTAATTTACGTTACAAGGCTAAATGAAGAAACTGCTGATGTGAACCAGCAATAACAAAAATGATTTTGACGCTAGCAAGATTCAGTATATTCAGCATATTTAAACATTACCAGTGCATGATTAACTGCAGCAGTGTCTTCTTCATGCAATTCAAAGATAGCATTACAATCACTTTCAGTTACAGAAGATCCAGATCCCTTTGCAACATTAAGACTTGAAGTACAAAATCCCAACACTCGAACAACACATCCCATTAACAGATCCAGGAAAGGTCTGATATGTGATTCATCAAAAACTCCAAGAATATCTTCAATGACATGCAGAAAACCAAATCTCTTCTTCCAAGGGAGTTCCATTATATTTTCCAAGGTGAAGTACTTCAAGAGTTTCAATGGTTGAATTATATTGGTAGAACTTCCAGGTAAGGTCCAAAACATACTAGTGATACCATCAGCTTCCTTTGATATAATATGTAAAGGCTTTATTAACAGTGCAAAGAAAAGAGGTATCTCATTCACATCAAGTTGAGCTATGAATCGAAGAACTGCCTTTCGATGGTGCGCGCTTGTATGCTAACAAAAGAAGTATTATGACATTAACACATAAGATGACAGAAAATATATATATATATATATATATATAAAACAAAATTCTTTTTCTTATTATGGTTTTGGCTCAAAGGAAACCTTTTGCCATTTTCTATCAACAGTTCTCTAAATTTTTGTAATACCATCTCTGTTATAGAGAGATGAGAGAGTACGGTAGTCAATAAGATAGGAAGACATATAAAAGAAATGTACGTATCGGGCATACCTTTCGAGAGGCAAGCGTCTTTGGTTTTCTCACTTTCGGCATTAGAACAAGAATTATTAAAGGCACAAGATTAGCTCTATGACCTTCTTCAATGAGATAAGATTCTCTGCTCAAACTCCACGTCGTTAATTCCTCTCTCAAATTTTTTGAGATTATTAAGTTTCTAAGATGCTGCTCATATGGGAGCAAAACGTCATCTTTCCATGTTAAGAGGCAGTCAAGAACCCTCATCTGTATTTCAGCATCAGCTTCATCCATAAGTCTAGTAAAAACAGTTGGAGTTAAATCACCAAGTAGTTTTAGAAGATCTGAAACATAACACCATAAAACATCGACGTATATAGTAATGCATTTCCTAACCTGATTAGCAGAACGTCTTTTAAAAACTGACCCCGATAAAAGGCCTTAGGATTCCGCATAAGTTTAAACAAGTTTAACCATTCCTTGAGGACACCCCTCCACTCCTTGCCTTTGCAAGCATCTGTATTGAATGATCCAACACTGCAATCCCAACTTAAAAACATAAATTGACTGCACACTATGTGGTAAAGCTTTCACAAGAAATTGTCCAAACCGCTGAAAGAAAAAGAGACAGGAAGGAGAGAGAGCCTATCAGCAGGAGAACAAGGCAGAGCTACCTTTGAAGATCATTATTGTTGTAACCCAAAAACTTCAAGAACAGTGGTACAATTTGTCGAGAACGAGATTCAGCAACAGATGGAATTTTTTGTAAAGACTGCAGCAATGAGGATAGAATAGTTGCCTGTGGAGTGCTATCAGATGCAGGAACAGCAAAAGAAATAAAACGCTCAACCAAGTCTGAACACCAAAATCAGAGTGAAGTTAACGTCCAGACAACCTTCCTTTCCATCTCAATCAAAAAAGGAAAAATTAAAATAAATTGAAAACAGAACAAGCAGGCTTCACACATATGAGGTACACAAGAACCTATATATTCTAATCTTTTTTACATTCACAAAGAAGATGGACGCTCAATCTAGAGAACATAATATGTAAGGGTTCGTTTGGGTGGAAGCTTATTTCAAGCGACAAGAAAATTTGCAATAAAATGAAAACGACCAAGCTGGCTGCACAAAAATGAGGTATACAAGAACAAGACGTTCTAATCTTATTTATCTTCAGCAACAGAATGGAGACTCGATCTAGAACATAACAAATAGAACTGACCAGTTAAACAGCCTAATTTTCATTTAGGTATATGCTCGTTTCATGTGAAAAATTATAGAAATTAACATGATGTCAAATCATCATAAAGTAACATTGCAAATAACCTATATGCTTATTTGAAATGAAGGTGGATTCGAATTGAACACAGCGTTAATTTTTATAACTTTTCACTTGAAATACAAATCCAAGTCCATCATTTCAAACATTCATCTATCCAAATGCACTGTAATGTCATGTGACAATGAAGGAGACAAAAAAAGCATGCAAGAGTAACATTGTCCCCAATCAGAACAGCATGGAAATTCTATCACTTACCATTAGAGTTGTAAGGAAAATCAGTACTTTGTCCATCCAGTTTATCATGCGATGACTGAAATGCAGATAGGCATTTCTCAAAGTAGCAAATAAATTTGTCCCATACAAGAGTAACATGTTCCCCAATCAGAACTGCAAGGCACTCAGATGCCGGATTCCATAGATAACTAAAACGGTTATGGAAGATGCCAATCATTCCACTCAAAATGATGGGTATATAAGTTTCAGATATCCTTCCAGCAGAGAGAGCCATCTGTATTTTAGAGATTAATAGGATAACTTTCCTGCTACTAGAAATTGAAAGAGGAGTTGCTTCAATCAAGAGGAGGAGCTGAAGAACCTGGCATTCAAAGGGAAATCCATCATTACTTAATTAGAATAAGTGTCAAATGGAAGGAATCATGACAGCATAGATATACATACATTAATACCATGACTGTCTGCAGAATTAGTCTGAGGAACTTCTGTTTTCATTCTCTTCTCAGGTTGCTGATCCTTCACTGATATTTCACATTCCTGATATTCATAGTGGCACAGAATTCTTAGGGTTGCAACACGAATTCCCTTGTCTGAGTTGCACAAATTATCAGCAAACATGTCTAATGCATCAACAGCCTTCTTTATTTCAAACTCAGGATGATATGTTATATGGCAATTGTCAGACTCCAATTTAGGCCTATCAGATTAGTGGTAGCAGAGTTACAGCAAGCACAAAGTTTCCAATCAAAACATACGATCAACATGTAGTTAGCACTAAAAAAAAGAAAAAACAGGCTTAATACATAAACACCAGCAAATTATCAACTTACCCATGCACATAGTCCAGATAATCAGCAACAGCAGTTAATACATGCAATGACGATTTGCATTTTTTTGCAAGACACAAAATTTTGCTAGTTTCTTCAAAACCAGAAATTTTGCCAGTTTTGCAACAGGAACTTAAAGCAGCTCCAACCAGGCTTTGCCAAGTACATTTGTGAACACCAGCAATAGTTTCTGAAAGAACAGCAAATAATTATTTACAATTCACATAAAAGCAATATACAGAATCGTGCAAGCTATTAATACAAAACCACTTCAACAAATCTTTAGGACAATACATCAGCACGCTTAATTTGTTATAATTATACAAACTTCCCTCTCTCAGACTAAACTTTACAAATGAAAATGTGACCATAATTGACAACTAGAACATCAACATATACAGAAAATCTGAAACTTCTCTAAGGGCTTTAAAATAAAACCACCTCAATCAAATCTAAGTACAACATTAAAGCCATTGCATATCACAAGTCATTCATGAAGACATGCAACCAGAGGTAAACAGGTAAAATTACGTCCAAATTCAAACTACATCCCAGAATTAAAGGAGATATTGTCTCACCATCGTCAATCATCAAGAGGCAATCAAGTGTACCTAACAAATCCATTAGTAACAATGGCTTTGCTCGGATACCCATCATATGAGGATAACAGCAGATGACTCCCCAGAGCAGAGCCAACTTGTCCTTATCAATTGTAGTAGATGATGGATTGCCAAGAGTAATGTTATTGATCACCCCAGTCCAGGAGGAGATAGCCCCCTTTAGAAAACCACATATCTTTGAAAGACTTTCTTCGGATGTACCATCTAAAATGCCGGAACTTAAACTGTCCTTTTGCAGTCTCTCACAGAAGGACAAAAGCATGCATAGAACATCCTCTTGTGAAGTTTCTATTAAATCATTCAACGCACTGAAAATCCAATAGAAGTGTTAACTTGTGTGCCCAAACTACAACATTTCATGAAAACCCCTAAATCAATTAAACCATGATGATTACCTCAAAATATTAACTCTGAATGCATATATTACACAGGGATCCTTCTCCAGCAGTTCCTTAATAAAAGTCAAACAACTAAAACCCAAACCACATGTATGTCAGAAAAAGGAGATAGAAACACAGGAAATGGTAACAAAAACAAACAAAAAAAAAAAAAAAAAAAAAAAAAAAAAAGGAAAAAGAAAAACCATCAAGAATGCACAGCATTAATTGCAGAACCTTATCAACAACTTTAGAATTGCCTTCTTCCACCACAATGCTAGAAGGAACAATAAACTTCTGAACAATTGACTTTACTCGTTCAATCATTTGTTGGTAATCTGCACAATATCAGTATAAGTTGGAAATGAAAAAGGATATAGATAGTATACATTTTTCCTCACCCTTGTAGAGAGGTATATAGATGTAAGTTCAAACACACTGAAGAACTTAGAAAATAAAACTATAAGAAGACTACCGTTGCTCACCTGAAATCTTCATCCCATTATTTATCTCAACAACTGAAATAAGCAGTGATAAAAGACAACTTAGATGCTGGTCATTTTCATAGTCACCTAATCTCTGATCTAAGCAATTCCATATCAAATTCAACTCCTTTGGTTCCAGATCCTCGCATAATCTTCGGAAGGTAGCAGTTAGAACTTCAATAACAGAATCCACATCTAAAAGAGAGAGAGAGAGAGAGAGAGAGAGAGAAACACAATTACACAAAAGAATATTCCACTCCATGATAAGCATAATCCATCCAGAAATAGAATTGAGTAATCAATCAAAGCAAACTACCAGCCATAACAGATTTATCAAAAGCCCAACTATGCACTGCAGGTTCTCAGGGTTAAACATAGGACACTCATAAAAGACATAAGAAAACATTCAAAAAATTTTAAAGGAATATCAACCTAAAACTGCTCTCCCCACTATTCCTATGTGCTACTTTGTAGGTCATCGTGTTATTTCTGTATGCAGGACTCAGCAGAAGAAAAGATATTTTAAAACCTAATCACCTGATCACGTTTTCTCCAAAAATGAATAAGGTAATAAGTGAATCAACATTTCCTTAAACCATTATGATTAATGACTCAAATATTATTCAGAAAACATTTTCTCCAGTACACTGTCAAAAATGAAATAAAAAATTATGAAAGTTATATAATAGAGAATGAAAGTAGTGAACGATTGGGTAAACATTAAGCAGAAAGGAAGCATGTAAATGATATTAAACTGCAAATAGTTAGTGTGAGGCAGTGTCCTAGAGAAAGAGCTTGCCTTGGTCAAACTTCTCACTAATAGTGAATATAGAATTTTCGGTCAATAGCTGCAGTACCCGATCTGCTCTTGAATGAAACCTTGAAGAGGTCCCTCTCATAATATGATAAAGTAAAGCACTAACTCCAGATTTTCGTGTAAGTAATGGTTTCTTCACAACCTCAAACATGATCTTTCTAATGCCTGCAATTAAAAGCGCACACATCATTAACTTGCGCATAAATTCAAATTTCATACCAAACTCCTCAAGAAAAAACAAGCAAAAATTTGAGTTCAACAAATGCAACACTATTAACAAAGAAAAACTATAATACCAAAATATTTCTTCCATTCACCCAAAAACAAAGGAATAAACTATATTTTCTTGCTCAAGTAGTACATTTATAAGCATATCTTTTATGAATACAAAGTAGGTCACATCACATGCAGAAAAAAAAATGAGAAAAACGCTTGGCCTCCCCTGAAAAAAACTAACATATCTATTCCATAACAATACAATAAAAACTTTTCCAGAAAGAACTATACTCCTATATTTAGTGGACTACAGTACGCAAAAAATAATTTAACTTGATAAAGTTTCTAAAGTAGTTGCATCAATAACTTAAAACATATGCACTTCCCAGTTACAGTAGTTACTAGTTCAAAAAGGCCTTTTGTCCCCCAAGAAGAAACCAAAGAAAGACCGCAACAATTATAAAGATAGCTCAACAGCAACAGCATAACTAAAACCAGCAAAAATTACAATTTTTATGTATTATTAAGCAATATTTGGCTCCACAAACTGCCAAGAAAAACCAATGTAAACAGATACAGGCAATGAATTTCAAGAATGACAGCATGACAATACCTTTTCTAAGCTGCTCCTTGGGAGCATTTCTCAGCAAAAATGAAGTTGCCTCTGCCATAAATTCTTGGACATAGCCCTTTGGATAATATCTTAATTTTATTGTCAACCTGAAAAAAATAAATAAATACATTAAGTGGGAAAAGGCAATTCCATCAATTAAAAGTGTACAAATATATGTACGCAAATTATCCAATAAAACATACAATAAGTTAAAATAACAATGTTTACTTACTTGAGCACGTGTACAACATCCTTCACGAGATATTTTTGCAAGTACATCAGAATATAAGACCATGATGTAAAAATCTGCAGATAATCCAAGATTAAAGTTTATAAAAATAGTAAGCCATAATGAACTATAAAAAATGGTATGCACAGATTAAACTTCATTGGAACCATGTTTAGACCTGCTCGATGATCTCTGGCTCCCTGTCAGCACCACTTTCAAGGAGAGAGACAAGTGAATCAGCAATCCTGGGCAAAAAGCTGGCAAGTCCCAAAATTATACATCAACCATGTCAGAAACAGAAAATAAGAAATTAGTACACCGACACAGAAAGGTTCACATAGAACAATATTAGGAAATTCTCAATGAACTTTCAAGACCTGGTAATTGCATTATAGTCTCCTTGCAGATGGAAAACATAACAAGTTAATACATTGGATCAAGAAAACACTTTCAAACTTTAAACCCCTCTTTTGACCGATCAAGAACCCAAAAAAGGAAAATAAAATACGAGGAATAGGATCACAAAGCTTCTACTTTTGAGACTATCAAATGCATAGAGAAGGGGATAATGGGGGAAGAGACAAAGAGAGTTCAAGAAAAGATAAAGGATCCAAAAGTTGAACAAGCAGACACTTGAGAACTGAAGACAATTCACATGCAAGGAGCATCTCCACATGTTTTATAGAAAATTTACCAAAGACACTTCTGTTTACTCTACGCATTAACTCATAAGAAATAAAAATTAGACTAATAAATCCTACTAGAAAACTAATTGAGGTAAACTATATGGATTCCTTTCCTCTATTGCACCTGGTTTAGGGCTATATCTACAAAAACATCTGTAGCCAATAAATCCTCTTTAGCTACTTCCCCAACTCATTCTAGGTTTTCCCCTTTCTTTCTTAATTCAGAAAAAAAAAATATATATATATATATATAAAAGGTCGTTTTACAAGTATTCAAAAACTGGGAAATCTATTTACCGTGGAAAATATCGAAAACAAATGTTACAGAAAAAAGAAAGAAAGAAAAATCAATGACCATGACCCAAAGGAATAATAAACTCACGAGATGAAGTCCTCTAGTAGATCTCTAGATAGAACTGCAATTAACCTGTAGAAATTAAACAAACTGCATGAGAAGCATATTGACACTAGTAGTTTTTGGTAAAAAAGACAGATTTTATTGACAGATAAGAGACACACCGACGCAGAAGAAGATGTCAATTAAAAAAAAAAAAAAAGCAGACAGATATCCCAAGAAAATAAGAAACATTTCCATCCAATCTCAAAAAAATATGAAAACATGTATGCTTATCACAACATTACCAGTTCAATGATAATGTTCAAGAATTTAACAATGTTTCTCTTAAACAATTCAAAGATCTATTTTCCTAGCAGCATGGAATGGTGAGATAAATATAACTTTTGGGGAAGCCCAGAAATATTATTTATGCCAAATCCATAATTGGTCCTTCTCTTTCTCTGCACTATTATAAATCAAGCTAATCTCCTGCTTGATATCATAGGGAGTAAATAGAGGAGGGACCATTTTTATTTGCTGCAAAGACAAGGCAAAATGACTAGCATACCTCAGGTAAAAAGAAATACGCAAGTACATGCATTCATTTGGTCTAAATAGGAAAACAGGTCAAGCGTTTAAGAGCATATGACAACAAAAAATGCCCACAAGACAAATAGTTGTCAATCAGAAAAAAGGAAGTATCTTATGATTTGAGTTCTCCAATTTCGACCTAATACACTTCAATCTTGCAGCAAGTGCAGTTTTGTGCTCTTCTTTTATCTCAATGATGTTGGTGTTCATTATTTCCTATCTCCATCAGGGAATAATTTGAAAACCCATGAATCCCCAAGCCAGATTAATGTCATCATAATTCAAAAATAAATAGCCACTATCTATATCCATACTTTAGTGAAAGTTGAATGGCATGAAATTGTCTTCTAAAGCAAATGATGCCATCATATATCATAAAATTTGAAGAATCCAAATTATTCAAACAAAGAGTAGAAAAGGGGGATAACAAAGGCATTATTAAGGATTATCTCAAATAAGATAAGCATAAGAATGCAGCAGAACAAAGAGCATGTACCTGAGAATAGGCTCAAGCGACAATCGTGCTTTCATTTGTAATCTAGAAAGAAGTTCTGAAAGAATTGATTCTTTGTGCAGTAGCACAAAAGGTAATGTTTGTACCAAGGGCATCATCGTCTCATAAAACGATTGGTCTAAATAGGAAAACAGGTCAAGCGTTTAAGAGCATATGACAACAAAAAATGCCCACAAGACAAATAGTTGTCAATCAGAAAAAAGGAAGTATCTTATGATTTGAGTTCTCCAATTTCGACCTAATACACTTCAATCTTGCAGCAAGTGCAGTTTTGTGCTCTTCTTTTATCTCAATGATGTTGGTGTTCATTATTTCCTATCTCCATCAGGGAATAATTTGAAAACCCATGAATCCCCAAGCCAGATTAATGTCATCATAATTCAAAAATAAATAGCCACTATCTATATCCATACTTTAGTGAAAGTTGAATGGCATGAAATTGTCTTCTAAAGCAAATGATGCCATCATATATCATAAAATTTGAAGAATCCAAATTATTCAAACAAAGAGTAGAAAAGGGGGATAACAAAGGCATTATTAAGGATTATCTCAAATAAGATAAGCATAAGAATGCAGCAGAACAAAGAGCATGTACCTGAGAATAGGCTCAAGCGACAATCGTGCTTTCATTTGTAATCTAGAAAGAAGTTCTGAAAGAATTGATTCTTTGTGCAGTAGCACAAAAGGTAATGTTTGTACCAAGGGCATCATCGTCTCATAAAACGAGATGAAGTCCTCTGCAGTATTCAATTCCTGTATTTTGGACATACCATAAACATCATAAACATAGTGAAACAAAATAGAAATATTTAAATCCATGGAATGGAACAGAAATTTAAAATTTCAATCCAGAATTTTTCAAGTCTTGGCTCACCAAAGGGACACGACACTACTTCACCTTCAAATCTATTCTATGTCAATATGGACAAGTTTAAGAAAAAAAAAGCATCAAACACAACCATTCTAATTTGTCCAATCTCATTACATCTGTTTCTTTTGTGAGAAAAACTTTCCAAAAAGGTGATAATCAAACATGTAAACCAATTGTCAAATACAACTTGCAACATAACCTTGATGGAAAGAAAACCATTTCCTACAAGAGCAAGACTGGACTAAGAAGGGCAAAAGAATAATCTGAATGAAAATAACTCCATTCTCTCAATAACCAATCATTGTAGAATTAGATAGCGTGTCAACTACCTGAATTTCAGTTTCCATCAATCAAAAGATTCCTATAATTCAAGTAAAATACACACATTATCGAAAAAGACATACCCTCCATTCCACAAGGAAATCCCGGAAAAAAGAAGAACCCTCAGATGGCTCAGCTTTGAATTTATCAAGGCTTCGGTAGACATCAATTTCAATTCCTTCTATTCTCTGAGAGAAGGTCTTGAACTGGACAAAATAAACCAATTCAAGTATGAACACAGACAAATACTAAATAAAGGAACAAATAGTGCAAACAGTTAACAAAAAAAAAATAATAAACAAGAAAAGCACGGGCCAAAAGAAAAAACGAGGAAGTTGTTGGTAAATTTCTTCTGAAAAACCATGTAATAATGTTTAAATATGGACCAAATTTTGGATACATCAATAGTTATGTCCTTCTGCTGCGATGTTAAATAGAGTTCAACTAGCTAGCAATAAATCCTATAGGCAGAAATTAAGTTATGCGGCCACTTAAAATATCAATATCAATCAAATTGCAGGACTTTGGTCATTCTTATTCCTCTTTCTCTGTTTGCATCTGTACACACTTGTTGTATCTAAACTGCTTACAAAATTCTCAATAAAGTTTAAGAGAGAAATAGAGAGAACGTACAATGAAGCGGCGGCGACCGGCCGATTTGTTGAGTGACTTGACAGCCTGGGCATGCGACGGCGTCGCCATGGGAAATCTTATTCTGTGTTATTGTTGTTACTAATAAACATACGAAGGATATGGAGATGGAATTTTGCTGCTGCAGAGAGGAAAATTTAAAATCGCTAAAACCCTGTCTGCCTTAAAGGCTTAAACCCTGTCTCCGTTTCTATAGTCTGGAGTATAGCGAAGCAGGACCGCCATGAAGACCAAAGAGGACGCTCCAGATGGGTCGGGTGGTTCGGCTCACAATTTGGGCTTTCGGAGGGCCTTTGCTCTTTACTCTTTAGTTGATGACATTGGGCTCGGTTTGGGGTGACCTGGGCCTGGCCAGAGGTTAGACCAGTTTTCTTTTTCTTTTTTTGAGGAAATGGTTAGAACGCTTTAAGGAATTAAATTGTTATAAGTATTTTTTATTGTCATTGGTCATCAATTAATAATTGGAGGAGAATTTTTAAGAAATTGAAGGTTTTATTTAAGGGTTGAAAAAAGGAACAAATACACAAGAATGTTTAGAGAGACATTGATTTTTTTTTTAATATATATTTAAATAATGTTCTCCCGTTTATCATTATTAACAAATAAAAATTTTATACCTAAACACCACATGCTTCAATTGAGTTTAACCCAATAGTTATCATTTATCTCCACAAATTATGAGAAGTATCAACATCTAAATTACAATGAAATTGAACTAAAGAATTAGAAGAAACAAAAAAACATAATGCTACCTTATCTTAATTTTATTAATTATTGAAAAACATTGTGGAAAAAAATAAAATGTATTATTATTTTTTTAATACTTTGAATTAAAACTGATGACGTTATATTCTTGTATTTTATACTCTCTCGGTCTTAAATTTTTTTTTGTTGCATATAATATCAATGGTTTTCAAATCTATATAAAACCAGATTAAATCAATTAATTAAATTTATTGAAAATATAATTATGTGAAACTCAGTTGAATTATTTATTTGTAATTAAAATATATTAAAAATAAGAATTTCACTATACAAATAAATTTTATACAAAATTATTTAAAAAATGAATATCGTATTTTGAACGGTGGAATTAATTTATAATAAAACCAAACCACATTTATAAGTTTTATTAATTTTAAGTATCTTTTATATTTAGTTTGGTCTAAATTTTCTATAATAATTTTTTCTTTTGAGACTAGTCATTAATAATTTATTTTTATTAATTATCTAAATCAAATCAAATTCCTAAATTCCAATTGAAATATGAAATCCGCAAAATATATAAACCTCGTTAGTATACGTAAACTGGTATAAAATTAATCTGCAACCGAAGGTGTCCAACCAAATTCCTCGCCGCCATAAAATAGGCCGCTTCTTGCTTCGCGCCCGTGTGTCGCGAGACCTCACGAGCCACGAGTAGCAGTCACCCACCTCCTGTCACGCTTCAGAGCTTCGTTTGGTTGCTGGGAGAGAGTAACAAAATTTGAAATCCAACTTCTTTCCTTTGTTCCGTTCCTACAAACCCCTTGTTCTTTTTTCTTGGTAACCAAACAGTAAAATCCTGGTTCCTCGCTAGCTAGGGTTTCGATTATTCTATTACAGCATTCCTTCTTTACCCAATTAATACAGCTGTCGTCGATCTGTTTTTAAACAGGGGTTTTAACAAGTACTAGCTGAATGAGGTTTTAAGCTTTAAAGTTTTTTAGGGTTTGCTAATTAGGGTTTTAATATAACAATGGCCGATCGCAGCAATATCAATAACATCAATAACAGCAACAACAACGCCGTTGCCAAGCCGATATGGATGAAGCAAGCTGAGGAGGCTAAGCTAAAGAGCGAGGCCGAGAAAGCCGCCGCTGCAAAAGCCGCATTCGAGGCTACATTTAAAGCCGTGCCTAACAAGCCTGATAGACCTTCAGATTCCGATTCAGATGGAGAAGAAGCAGAGGAGGACTTGGCTAATAAGCCTATAGGACCCGTGGACCCCGCCAAGTGCACTGCTGTAGGAGCGGGAATTGCTGGTGGGACTGCTTGTGCTCCTTCTACGTTCATGGTGGTGACAAAGGACGGTGATGGGAGGAAGGTCCCACATGGCGGCGCGCAGATTAAGGTGAAGGTGTCGCCTGGGGTGGGTGTTGGGGGAAGTGAGCAAGAAGGGATTGTGAAGGATATGGGAGATGGGACTTATACAGTCACTTATGTTGTGCCCAAAAGAGGGAATTACATGGTAAATATTGATTGTAATGGTAAACCTATCATGGGTAGTCCCTTCCCCGTGTTCTTCAGTGCAGGTACTCGTTACTATAATTTATTGGCCCCTTAATTTCAGATACATTGTTTATACTTGCCACATTCTGTGCAATGTTGTTTTGTTGTTGGGACATGTTAGGTGAAAGCCATTTTTTACATGGATATATTTGATTGATTGTGACCAACTCTGGATGTTCTTTTTTATTGTGTGATTTTAAAATTTTTATGCTGTTCACTACTTTGAGAATGACATCATTTCTGGATCATATCAGAAATCATATTGTTTTTATTTGTCTAGTTTGATGCACAAAGTAGAGTGTGGTGTTATTTTTTGAAATTGAAAAAGTAAAAAAAAAAAAAAATGCTGTGAACATTTTCATCTGTGGTATGTGAATGTAAGAAAACAACTAGATTGTTGCTTGCTTCCGGCTCATTCTGTCCTTATTATTGCTCGCTTCCCACTCATTCTGTCCTTATTGTTGCAGACTTGTTATCCTTTCATATAGGCTTAAATATTATTTTCTTTGGTGGAACATTAAATATTGAAGTGTTGTTGTCCAGGCACTTCAACTGGAGGACTGTTGGGTATGGCTCCAACATCTACATTTCCAAACTTAGTCAACCAGACCATGCCAAACATGCCAAATTATTCAGGCTCTGTTTCTGGTGCATTCCCTGGATTACTAGGAATGATTCAAGGTGTTGTTCCTGGTGCTTCCGGTGGTGCTATTTTGCCTGGAATTGGAGCATCTCTTGGTGAAGTTTGCCGTGAGTATCTTAATGGTCGGTGTGCAAAAACTGATTGCAAGCTGAACCATCCGCCACACAATTTGCTAATGACTGCATTAGCTGCAACAACCACAATGGGAACTCTTAGTCAGGTGCCTATGGCACCTTCAGCAGCTGCAATGGCTGCTGCTCAAGCTATTGTTGCTGCCCAAGCCTTGCAAGCCCATGCTGCTCAGGTGCAAGCACAAGCCAAAACTGCCAAAGATTCATCTGGTATCTTTTTCTGATTTCGTTTAGTTATGCATATACTCAATAGTCTATATGGAGCCCTTTTCAATCCCTTTCCTGATGCTATTGCTTCTTTCCTTGTCTCTGTAGTTTCGTGCATGTGTTTTGTTTTGCTGTCATATATTTCTTTTTAAAATTTATATTGCACGCATTTAGTGTTTTGAACTTCTTACCCCTGAGCTTTTTTGTTTTGGCTAGGTTCACCTGACAAAGCTGGGAAGGAAGATGCACTGAAGAGGACACTTCAAGTTAGCAATCTCAGCCCACTTCTGTCAGTGGACCATCTGAAACAACTATTTAGCTACTTTGGCAAAGTTGTTGAATGCACCATTACTGATTCGAAGCATTTTGCCTACATAGAATACTCAAAACCTGAAGAAGCAACTGCTGCTTTAGCATTGAACAATATGGATGTTGGACATCGCCCCTTGAATGTTGAGATGGCTAAATCGCTTCCTCAAAAATCAGCTTTGAATTCTTCACTGGCTTCATCTTCTCTGCCAATGATGATGCAGCAAGCTGTTGCCATGCAACAGATGCAATTTCAACAAGCATTGCTTATGCAGCAAACTATGACTGCACAGCAGGCAGCTAACCGAGCTGCAACCATGAAGTCTGCAACAGAATTAGCTGCAGCCAGAGCTGCAGAAATCAGTAAAAAGTTAAAAGCTGATGGATTTGTCGAAGAAGAGAAGGAAACAAAAAAAGAGTCTAGGTATGTTAACATGTCTATTCCTTTCCAAATAGGTTGCTAGCGTAATTTGCATAATTTGCTATGACTTTTCCATTATTTGCCATGCTTTTCCCTCAGAAGTGTTGAAATATTGTAGACAACAGCTGTGAGCTTTTCACTTCACGGTCATGTTTTGGATCACATATTACTCCAATTTGTAAGCTGCTATCACAGACATTGTGGTTTCTATGTTAATAAGTGCATTGTTAATTTGGGGGTAGATGCACTTTAATTAACTGGCAAATAGAATCTAACAGATTTTGAGCATGAATTCTTCTCTGGGCTATGATTGATATATTTTCTACAGAATTGGATGTTTGCTGCAGGCGCCCAATGTTTGCTGCATGTGTTGGGCACCTGAAGCAAATATGCTTTTTTCGTGTTTTATGTTTTAGGACTATAATTGTGGTAAAATTTTTACTTGAGAAAACACATATCATATGAATGTTCGTTTGTCGTATTGTTAATATATTGCCATTTGGGATATTTGACTCTTCCGTGATGGTTGCTTGACATTGAATGTTCGAAAGGAAAAGTACTTTTCCCTGCCACTAATGAATTTTCTACCCTATGAAGGTCACCATCCCCATCTCGGGCAAGATCCAGATCTAAGTCAAAATCACCGGTTAATTATCGACGAAGGCAGAGGTCTCCTACTTACTCACCCCCTCCTCGCCACCATAGAGATCGTAGATCCAGGTCACCTTTAAGATCTCGTCATCGCTTCAGGTATGATAATGAAAGGCGGATGTATAGAGATATTAGGGATGAAATTGACAGAACTAGAAGGTGGGATAGATCATACGATCGCCATTCTTCCGTTTCACGGAGAAATAGGAGTAGGAGTGTGAGCCCTCGAACAAAAAAGTCCTATAGAGCTGATTCAGGCTCACCAAAACGGCGTCGTGAAAGTTCGCCTTCCAGAACGAGAAAATCATCCCATGGCAGTTCAAGATCACCAAGGCATCATATAGGAAGCAGGTCATCCCCAAGAAATGACAGTGATAATAAACTAAAATACAGAAAACGCTCTAGGTCCAAATCTGTGGATGATTCCATTGACCGAGTAAAAGAAACCCGAGATGAAAAATCAAGGCAACCTGAAAGGAGATCTAGGTCATTATCTGTGGAAGAGAAGAACAATGGAATCAAGTCGTCTCCAAGAAGTTCAGATGACAATGAACGAAAACACAGGAGGCGATCAAGGTCAAAGTCTGTTGAAGCACAGCATTGCTCAAATGAGAAGGTGAACGAAACCAGGGAGGAAAGAGTGAAACGTCGTGATAGAAAGAGGTCCAGGTCAAGATCTATTGAAGGCAGGCGCCACTCCAGGGAAAAAGGAGATGAAAACAGAGATAGGAAGTCTAAGCACCGAGACAGGAAGCGGTCTAGATCAATGTCCGCAGAGGGTAGGCGTCACAGAGGAAGCAGGTCATCCCCAAGAGGTGGGAGTGAAAATAAATCAAAGCATAGAAGGCACTCGAGGTCAAAATCTCCAGAAGGCAAGCGCCGCTCTAGTCATAGGATGGATGAAAATAGGGATGAAAAATCAAAACATCGTAACAGAAGACGGTCAATGTCTGTTGAAGACAAGCCTGGCAGATCTCCAAGAGGTTCAGAGGAAAATAAATCAAAACAGAAAAGGCGTTCTAGGTCAAGATCTTTAGATCGCAAGTATCACTTCAGTGATATGAAGGATATAAACACAGATGGAAGTTCACATCAGGAAACTGAAAATCAGATTGGGGAACAAGATTCTATTGTGACAGATGCAACTAACATGCAGGACAGTAGGATGTTTCCTTCAAAATTTGATGACTGTGATTTAAAGGAACTGAAAGAAAATGTGGTAATGGATGATAATGAAGACAAGAGGAGCAGCAGACGCATGTCAAATTTTGATAGTAAGAAAGAAGGTTTGTTACCATAACTTAAGTTCCCATGACTTTGTCTGGTAACATCTATTAACTTTGGCATTGGAATTTTTAGCATTTGTTGCTGATTATTTATTAACTTAGTAATATTCATTGTGTGGTTCGCAGGACTCACTGGACACAATGAATATAAGATTCCAACTCAGTTGGATAAAATTGATTGATTTGGTCAAGCAAGGACCTAGAATATATAGCTAGAGGAGTGGTTGATGCTTGAGGATGATACTTTCTCTTAGTTCCAGAATGGAGTACAGGGAAATAGCTGCATTATAGCTGATGCGGGCTCGAGTTTCAGTGTTGAAAAGACGAACTGAAAGGAATGCTGAATTGGACAACTTATTGGAAGTTAATTTATTGGAATAAACGGATAAGCACATATTTTATGAGTTTGTCGAGATGCATGAACTTAGAATTTTGAGGAATGGGCCTTTGCAACATGAAGGGTGTTTTCTTAGAAGACATATTAGTGTTTCTTTGGTGCTCATATTTTCCTGCTTGTAGTCGGCTCCTTATAAATATGCGCACTTTGTGTTTGTTTATCTTTGCAGGTCCTCTTGTAACACACTGGAACTAGGGTTTGAAGCATTGTTCCGACCCTGGATTAAATATTTCAGGAGCTGTTCTGCTGTTGTCTTCATCAACCTTTCAATCTTAGTAGCAAGCTTCTATTTCTGCTAGATGTATGTTGGACTATTACCTCTATTGCTGCATTGTAGACTTTTTGATAAATTTGTTTGTTTGAAGGATCATTTGAGTTGCCTTTCTTTTTCCTTTTCTTTTTTCCCTTTTCTAGATTTGCATTATTTATTTGTTTAAGCTAGAATCTTTAATGAAGTCGCTAATAAGTTTGAAAATATTGATTTATTAGTTATGTGCCAGTTAGGTTGCCATGGAATGTCTTTTGGTTGAGATCATAAGCACATCATCAGTGTCTGATAAAGTGAAGTCTGGGCACAGAACTTCTTCACCCCTTCCCTTTTTTTTCTGACTGAACCCTGTATGATTTAGGTCGAACTGTCGATATTTACAGTCTTTATTTCATTTTATCACTCTTTAAGGTGAAAACATACAATGTATGTAGTAGGTTGATCATAGGCTCAGCTTTATTTTCCTTTGATGGTGTGGTGGGCCTGTCATCTCCCAAATACATGCAGGTCATACATGGTGTTATTACTGGAGCTTCTGAGGATCCGTGTTGCACAATTGAAATTTACTGATGCAAATAAAGGTATGCAGTCAGTATTATGGGGGCTCATGTATCTAGCTTTCGGTCCATCTTGGAACTTTTTGAGACTTGATTAATTAATTGGGTTGGATATGTTTGGCAGTAATGTAACTTCTGCCATTATGTCATAAAGCCTTGTGCCTTACTCTTTTCCATATCTCTCTTTTTTTTTCTTCTTTTTCCCCCTTTATTTTTTTTTCCCTTTCTTTCCTCCCCAAGGTATTTTCTTGGTTATTGAAGCTACTTTTGAGGTCAAGTGAAACCAGATGTCGCAGAGATGAATGAATAGCTTTACAAGTGCAAAATGTTGAGTATGAGCAGATTGGCTAACTTTAAATATTACGGTGAAATGCAAAGTTGGTTTTTGACAGGTAACCTCTGATTAAACTGTTGGGTTCATTCTGTTTTGTGATAAATTGTTTAGTTATATTTTATTTTCTGGACATACATATTTTGAATATGATGAATACTTCCTATGGTAATTTATTGTTAGCTATTGGTAAAACTTCTCTTCTTGGACAATTGTCTCTTATCCAAAGTAACTGGGTATTCTTATGCTTGCTGGATTGCATTTTGCTTTTTAGTTGAATATAATTGCCATGGGTTTTCTTTTACGACTCTTTTCAGCTTGGTTGTCAAAGACTCATAGTCCACGTTTGGGAAATGATTCCCTGTTTTTAACGCAAAAATTCAGGCCAGTCAGCTATAGCTGTCTGCATTGCACTTTTAGGAACACACTGATTGAAATACAAATACTATATTTTATATTTCTGCCGGTCTCCGACTTGTTTTTACTCATTCTTGCTTGTTTGTTGGTTTTTGAATGCATGTAAACAACACCAGTCAGAGCTTTGAACTTAAGAAAATAATTAGATGCCCCGGCCTGGAGGAGCACCTAATAATTTCTCCTGAACTTTTGTGGACATATCTGATTTACTTATTTCTAACTTTTTTTTTTTTTTTTTTTAAATTTCCACGTGTGGAAATATAGTATTTTTCTTTTTCTTTTTTCTCTTTCCCTTCTCTCCTCCCTGTTTCTTGTTAGGATGGGCATGGATATGATGGAACTTTGTTCTGTATTGTGGATGCGCATGGAGCAAGCATTTTCATTTTATTTTATTTTTTTAAAAAAAAAAAAGAAAAATACAGAATTCTCTACTCTTTGCTCAGCCAGCTGCTTTAAGAAAACGTAATCTTGCTGTGCTATTTAACGATCTTCGCACACAGGCTCTGCCTAGTGTGTTTTTTTAGTGCTTGGAATAGAGTTGGGGACTTGATTGTAACCCTTTGTAGATAAATTAAAATTAAAAGGATTTAGGCTGGCCAGTCTGAATTGTATAATCTTAGGGTGGCAAGCGGGCAAAGTTAAATGTGCTCGATGAAAACTAGTGTTATATTTTTCTACTTGACACGTTTAACTTTCTTTTGGTGCAATGATGTGATAATAGGCTCCTAAATATAAATTAAGAATATGAATCAGCGGTAAGAAGCAAGTGAGAATGATGATATATTTTAATATTATTATATTATGGTTGAAGTGGTAAAACCGTTCAAGTAAATCACCTGGTAAATAATATTTTTTGATTTTCATCTAAAACGTGTATTGTATAGATTGCTTGCCGCCTTTTTGTTTTTCCTTAAATCTTATTGCATACTTCTCCCTCTCTCTGTCTCTATATTTTCTTTTCTAACTTGACACGTTTAACTTTTCTTTTGGTGCAATGATGTAGAAATAGGCTCCTAAATATAAATGAAGAATTGAATCAGCGGTTAAGAAAGCAAGTGAGGAATGGATGATATTATTTTTAATATTATTATTATATTTATGGTTGAGTGGTAAACCGTTCAAGTAAATCCACCTGGTAAATAATATTTTTTTGATTTCATCTAAAACGGTGTATTGTATAGATTTGCTTTGCGCCTTTTTGTTTTTTCCTTAAAAGTCTGATTGCATAACTTCTCCCTCTTCTCTGTCTCTATATATATAATATAATATATATATATATATATATATAATAAATCTTATCTTCTTCAATCTATTTTTTGATCGAGTTAAATTCTTCACTTTGTAATTATTAATTTAAGTGGAACATTTTAATGGTAAAAATTATACTTATTAAATATAAGATTTACACTTTTTTTTTTTAATGTATTGGATAAATATATTTAATGAAGTAAATCAATTGTTATTCAGGAATATAAATCTATTCTTTTCAAATCTATTTTTTGATCGATTAAATTCTTCACTTTGTAAAATTATATTTAGTGAACATTTTAATTGGTAAAATTATACTTATTAAATATAGATTTACACTTTTTAATTATTGGATAATATATTTAATGAGTAAATCAATTGTATTCAGGAAAATGGATAGTTCAAATATTAGTTAGTATAAATTGTGAGTTGCAAATAACCTGAGAATTTGATGGACAATGTGAAGACGGCATTAATAGTAGACCAGAACACAAATATATAAAGAAAATATTTTTAATTAAAGGGACATTAAAAAAAAAAAAATCAATTTGAAGACAAGGAATTTTAATTACAACGAATCATAGATTTAATTAGAAATTCTTGTGTTAGTCGTAACTTTTGGGTGGAAAGTATTATTAAAATGGAGTGCAAACTTGCAATTATGAAAAAATTACATTTCATTTTATATAAAATAAAGAAAAAATTAGTTTTGCTTCTACTTCTTGTAGAAGTAAATTTAATAGTATAAATCATAAATTATTCACCATTTGAAGTAAAATTAGAGAATAAGAAAAAAAAACAAAGATTTATCAGCAATTACGTCAAGGTGAAGTTACTTGTCTAAATCAGGAGCGACGTGCAAAGATAATTAAATTAAATTATCATCTCTTTATTTAATAAGTCCAAACTAATTATCATAATTCAACGTTCAATATGATTAAAATTATCATAACACAAATTGCAAGTGACGAAGAAGTTTCCAACATGATATACTTGTGGGAAATAGGTGACCTCCTAAGGAAGCCAAATAAAAATTTTTTTTATTAAATCGTATATTTTGTACTTAATCATATTGTATTATAGTTTAATTAAGATCACCAACAATATATAGTTTTTTTATTATTTTTCTTTAAACTCTTATGTAAAATATTATTATAAATTTTAATTGTATGCTTTTGTTTTTCTAGGTGTAAACACTTATTAATGTGGTTGAAAAAATAAAATAAAAAGACAAAATATTGAAAAAAATATAAAAGAAAAGCAAAATGGTTAGGCATATAGCAGTCATTTGATGTCATGTCAAATAAAGTAATTGAAATATAAAAAATTGGATTTGAGTTGGTAATTGGTAAGCCCATTGAAGAAATATAATACCGCCGTGGCAGTACAGTAGTGCCGTTTGAGTGAGAGTGTAAGATGACTTTTTAGGGTTACCATATTCTTCGTCTTTGTTCACACACGTGGAGATACCTAATAGGCCTTTATTTATTCATTTTATTTTTTATTGTTTTGAATTTTTTTTTTTTTGAATTTCTTTTATTTAATACTTTGAATACTATTCTTATTTCTAGATGAATGGCTAGTATGCTACTTTAATAAAAGGTTGACATTGGATACTTCATGGCTAGTTTCAATGTTTCAATGATTATCTTGACATTTTTCTAGTACGAAACTAATCTTGTTTTAAAGTTGGTATTGCTGACCCATAAATGCCTTTTTAATATATTACTATGTAATTAAAAATATAATGCATAAATGGATAAAACTTTATCATAGTTAAAATAATTTTTGATAATCAATCACAAAATGATTCTTTTATTTATGTCTTATTCAGAAAAATTAGTTAGTTATCTTAGTAGTTTTCATATGTTTTATTAGTATTTTATTAATATTAAAGGAAATAACGTTTTATTATAATCCGTTTTTTCAACTCGAAACACTAGTAGAAATATTATGCAACCAAAATATAAGTAGTTTATGATGATTTTTTTTTGTCTCATAATACAAATCGTTTTAAGTATTTGAAACAGTAACAAATGATGTTTTTTTGTTATCTTTATTTATATTTGATATAATAATTATCTTCATAATTTTTTTTTTATTTTGAAATAAAGAGTAATTTGATCCTTGATTTATTATAATTTAGGAGAAATGATTGGTTTTTTAATCCCGTGTAAAAATCTTAAATGACTTATATTTTAGAACAGATGGAATATATTGCATGATTATGGTTTTAACGAAGGCCAACTAATTTACGTTGAAAAGAATTAATAAGACAAAAATCTTTGAAAGAAAGGTGATTAATTAATGGTTAGGTAGACAGGACTTGCAGAACGTATTTGGATACCAAATTTGGTCCCAGATCGGTCGCAAAGTGGTATCTAATTATTTAATTTCTGCAATTTATATTATTTGGCAAGCACTTGAATATTCAGTCACAATTAAGCGTTTTTTTTTTTTTTTGGGGGTACTTTAAAGTAGTTGAAATGCAGAAATTGCCTTTGAATTTGTACTGGTAATGGTAAGCCCTTAAAGAAACTCTAATTTTTAATTTGTTAAGTGTGCTTTTAATGGTAAGTAATGCCGTAATGGGCACTCGTAGGCTTATGTTTTCCCTATTTACTTTTATTTTCTATTTTTTAATAAAATTAATGTTGTGATCTACTACGAATATTAGCAACAGATTATAAGAAAATCAACATTTAACAACAGATTTCATTGATAGACAAATTTTATTGGTAGTTACCGATAGATTATAGATAAAATTCAATTCTAAATTAAAAAGATTATATAATTTTAATGACAGATTATTGATTGATTACCAATGGATTATTCATAAATTATTACCGATAGATTTTGCCTATAATTTAAATTTTATCGATAAAAAACGCATTAAATTTGCGTATAGTTTTATCGATTTACTAAAGATAATCGTATTTATTTATATAATTCTTCAGTATTTACCTACATAATTTCTATAGATATTCTTGATGTTTTATAAAAAATTATTGATATTTTATTTGTTCATTTATTTTTAATCACTTAAAATAGAATGAGCGCGTAATTTTTTATAGTACAATTAAAATTTCGAGTACTATTCTAATTTCTAGATGGTTGACATTAGATATTTCGTAACATGCATTGCTTCCTTTAAAGGCCGGCCATGTCGGTGGGTTTAACTTTTGATGTCAATGAATAAGACATGTCAACATGTAATTCACAACAACGTGTTTACTAGACAAATTTTTGGGTAGCTTTATCTCCCGACCACATTGTGTTAATGCTATAGCAAATAAGAGACGATATAAGATTTGAGAGAAAAAAAAAAAATATTAGATTTAAATTAGAAAGGGCAAATAAGTCCATTTGGTGGAGAGACTCGAGTTTATTATTTATATATTTGAGAAAATTACAACAATTTAACTTAATTAACCAAGTGGTGTGTCTTTTTGCATAGCTTAATAGCCACATTGTTTAAATCTTATTAGTCACGTAATCACTTGGTATAAACTATTGATTTGGTAAATTTGATTGCTTTCATCAACCTGCCCAAGTGGATAATATATATATAAAGGTCTTATAATGCTATGGTTTGTGGTTATTTATTCATTTGTTATCTCTCCATAGTATTTAAAATAGCTAGCGGAGAGTTTTTCTAAGTATCCCTTAACTAAGAACAACAAATTTTATTTTATATTATGTTGGAATTTCTCTAAAAACAAGAGTTTGTCAAGTAGTGACACTTCTTTTTTAGAAAAAGAGAAAAAAAAATAATTAATTAAATAGTTATGGAAGATTAGTGATAGCATTGGATTAGAAACTTTAGACGGACTTATTTAAATACCATCTACTGGCTTATTTATGGATCAAATTAATGAAAAATATATATTTTTTAAAAAATAATGATTTTTATAACTATGCATTCAAAAAAAAAAAAATGTAAAGCAGAAATAATTTCAAAAATCTCTATTATAATTAGTTGGGTACATGAATAGATCCATAGACAGATATGTAAGCAAAATTTGTCCTTAAAACTTAGACATTAAGGCATGAGAATGCGATCTTAATTAAAAGTATTGATTGTGTTAATTAAATTGTTATAAAAATCTAATATTTGTTCATTCAGACGCAATTGTAAAATAAAATAAAAATCTAATATTTGTTTACTTTCCCTTTTCGTCTCTCCACCAAAATACAATTCTATTTTCTTTTTTAATTCATCATTTATTATCTAATTTCTTAATATATCCCTATTTAATGTATATCCATATTCCATAATGATATTCATTAATATCTTTGTTCCATAATGTAATACCCCGAATTCTTATTTTCGAAACTTTTGAATTTTTATTAAATCAAAAATCAGAAATTTTAATCATGTGGACTGCAAGTATAAAATAGCCTCAATTCAAGCCCAAGTTTACATTCAAGCCCAAGTTTACGAAGTTGGGCTCAAGCCCAAAACACATTATCGAAATTTATCTTAAAAAAATCGAATATTATGATTATTAATATTAACATTAAGTAAATTGAAGAAATGTTATAGAACCTAACTAAAATAATCAAAATAAATTAAACCAGACTCGAAAATCAAATTGATTTTTCGAAAACCACACGAATAATCTGAAAACCAAATGAAAAACTTGCAAACCGAGCAAAAATCGAGCCGAATCATTGAATTAGACCAAACCGGTTTGAATCGAACCGGAATGGTCTAGAAGCTGCACGATTCTTCTTTCTTTCTTTTCTTTCCTTCTCTTCTTCTTCTTCTTCTCTGCGTGACCCTCTCTTCCTCTCCTTCGATCTCCGTCCTCCGGCCACCAAATCCGGCAAATGAATACTCTAAAAACATCTACTCAACGCAAGGAAGAACCTCCGGCCACCAAATTCAGCAAATGAATACTCTAAAAATATCTACTCAACGTGAGGAAAGAAGATATAGCTTAGATTTGACTGGAAATGGTGGTCCTATTTTGAAGGGGAAGAAGCTTGAAAGTTTTGGACACCTTTTTTCCGACAATTCAACAGCCTTTCAGGCAAGCCTTGGAGCACAAGGATATATTTATTCTAATTTATTACCTTTACATAAAACATTTAGTTATTCGTTAATTACTATTTTATAATAATACTAATAAGAATACTCATATTAATAATAATAATAATCTTACTAATAATAATACGATCGATAATATAAGATTAATAACGATAATAATTTTTGTCGTACTACCTATGCAACTTTTTGAGTCGAATGGTGTGATCGTTGTAAATTTCTGGGTGGTTTGACTTTTTCAGCCACCGTGCACGGTGGCGGCGGCGGTCCAGCGAGGCTCCGGTGAGACTTCAAGAGGCAGAATGATCTCCTCTTTGTGCGGATCAAGGAAATCAAATCCGATTTTCGATCGGTACATTGTAAGGCCTAGTTACTCGAGGTACACGCTCCAAGCTTAATCCGCAATTTTTTGAATAAATTCTGAATTAATTAATTAATGAACTTAAATTAGTATTTAAGTAAATTAAATTAATATTATTAATTAGATTTATGAATATTAATTATACACTATGAAGGTTGGTACAAAAAAAAAAAAATATATTCCTAGCTAATAATAAATTTTTAGGGATTTATTAACAAATAAATAGTTATAGAACACTAATTATAAATGGATTATGTGAATTAAGTGACCGAATAAAAATGATGGATATGGCGCCGGGATTAAGTGGATATGAATTTGCCGATGGGATGGGCTGTGTGTGTGGATTTGTGAAAATTTGAAAAAAAATTTGGATAGTCCAGTTTATTAGAGGAAATGCTGTCGAATTTTTAATAAAACACACTTAATGAAGAATTAAATTAGTTATATTCTTAAGAAGTAGTGACGACAAAAATTTGAAGTATTAAGAAATATTATACAATATTAGAATTATCATTATACAATATTTCTCACCGAATAATTAGAGATTTTATCTAAAGGTTATAAATTAGAATAGTTATTTATATAAATGAGAGAACCTAAATATATATGCTATATAACAAGTGAATTAAATGACTGGTAGCCAAAATAAATAAACGAATGTGAAATATAAGTTTTTGAATTAAAATTCTTATTTAGAATTTTCTTGTTTATTTTAAAGGTTTATAAAATACCTTATAAATACAAAATGCGAGGACAAAAGCTGGAAGATGTGGCTAAAAGGCAGTCCTTTTTAGTCCTTTTAAAGGACAATAAAGAACAGTGAGTAGTGTTAGATAACTAGTATCATCCGCCTGCATTCATGCATTCACGGCTAAATGTTATCATGCACTATTTTGGTTGAATTGCCATATTATGATGCACTATTTATTGAGATTAAAAATTGTTTGATTACTTGTGCTATGAATATACTGTGCCTTATTTGTGTGGAATTGGGATGACGTGGACCACCATGGGTTTATGAGGACGGTCTGTAATATGGATCCTGAATATGATATGATATGGAATTTGACTGTTGGCCGGAAAAAAAATGGGAGATCGGCGCCCCCGTGTGCACCTGATGATATGGATTATATGGAAAACCACAGGATGGCTTCTTGTTATTGCGTACCTGATAATCTAGATTTGATTGTAGCCCGCAGGGTGGCCTCCTGTTGTGAGCACTTGATGATCTAGATTGGATGGAGACCACCAGGTTGTCTCCTGTTGGTATGGAAAAGAAAAGAGAGAATGGAAAAACTGGAAAAAACAATGGAGAGGACTGGTCAAGTGAGGATTAAGACCAGTTGGGCCGTATGGGGGATCGGCTCCCTGGTGCCATGGTATGAGAGGGCGAGCCATGTGTGAGGACGGCTCGCTGGGGATTCAGTGGTGCCATTGGACTAAATTTCCAACGTGATGTGATTATATGGAAGGTGTATAATAATTGTGATTGCTGTTGTATTGCCATTTGTGTGACAAACTGCAAATGATCATATAAACTAAACGAGTGACCAAATTTAAAATATTTTAGCAATTTGTGTGATTTGTAATGGGGTGAGAGGGTTATCTAACCCTACTCCATGTGAGTTTGGGCCGCTCATACCCTGCCTACTATTTTTTCCAGGTAAAAATAGAAAGATAAGGGAAAGCCTATTGGAGTTGGAAACACGTATTATAGAAGATTGTTAATGATAGAAATAAACGATGTTGGGAATGTAAAGGTAAGAGTTCCGCAATTGTATTCCAGTTTGGTTGTAAAATAAATAAGTAAAAGTCCATATTAAAAAAATATATGAACTGCAATTTTGGATGCGCATATGTATAAATGTTAATGGGTCTGAATCCATAATTATGATAAGAAAATGAGATTAAATAAGTTTCGGCTTACTACGGGCTTCGGGGGCCTTAACCCACCCATGTCCTAGTGCCAGGTCCCGGTCCATGGAAATGGGTCGTGACAAAGTTGGTAATCCCAGAAGCATAAGGTCGGGCCCTTAAGGAATCAATTGGCGAAACATAGGAAATTAAATAGAGAAGCTCCTATTGTTGGATCGGACGGTAACCAACAAAGGAGGTGTAGTCTGGGATTGAATTCCATTTTAGTGCCGGGTGGGACGCATCGTGCACGAGGATGGAAGGAAATACTATATGAAAACTTAGGATGAAATTAAATGGTATATAAAGTAATAGTAAATCATAAAGGTCCGGGTAACTGAACGTTTATAAATAAACATTTCGATGTTTTGCTAAATTCCCCTCCATCTATTTGAAGCAGAAGATCAGTTGGAAATTGTGTAATGGCCTGACACCGCGCAGTACACCATGATTCGACAAGAGACACTGCTTAAAAAAAAAAAAAAAAAAAAAATTGATTTGAAATTATTTAGAAAAGAATTCGGAGTTTTTAAAAGACAATAAGAAGTAAATTTATTTGGGAAACTATGATTTGAGAAACATGTTTTTATTATTGGCTTAATTGGAAATTTGTTTTGAAGTTGCAATTAATTGTTTGGTTTTTTATGTTTTGTCGGCAATGTCAAAAAATTTAATCTGATTTAGAAATTTAATTATTTACAATGATTGCATGTTTGATTTTATTTTTAATCAATATTGTCTATCCCGAGGACTAAAATTAGGGCCTATAGAAAATTTAATGATTGATAAAATTAATAATAAATGGTATAGAATATGAATTTTGAATTAAAATTTCAAAATTTCAATTAAGATATAGATTAAATTCTAGAAATGTTACGGTTAGGGAATAAAAAGTGGAAATTGTAATTTAAATTAAATTAAGGGTTAGAAAAAGGAGGATTTAGGACAAATAATCATACTAGACAAGAAATCCTCCATTAACCAAGCGAAACTTAAGGATGTAAAGAGAAAATTTGTAACTTACTTAAGTATAACATTAAGGAGGATAGAGACTTATTGGAAAAAAAAATTAAATAGAGTTAGACGTGGAAACAATAATTTGTGTCTAAGTACAATAAAAGGTATTGATTAAGGTGAATCTCGACGTATAGAATTTAAATAGAGCAATTAAATTAAAATAAAAGACAAAGGTACATAAGTATGTGATTAAATGTGAAGAAAATAATGATAACTGAGTAGGTCATATTGAGGTGAGACAGAATAACTAAATATAATAAAGAAGCGGGTAAAACTTCCTTTGCATATGAAGGGTAAAATTTTGGGTGTTTTAATATAGAATTAAAAGTAGTTAGTAAATAATTGGGCAAAAGTTTGAATTTAAAATTTGATTAATATGAAAAAGATTGACTAATAGTTAATAGAAGAAAAGATTGACTAATAACGTTAATAGAAGTAAATAACAAGTCCAAGTGAAAAATAATTATGAATCTTTTATAATCAAATGAGCAATTAGAATTGGAATCGATAATAGACTTATGGAACTAATGTTTAACTAAAGGGATAGTTGGTATAAAATCTAAAAATTTTATAAGAGTTTGTAATAAATTTATTAGACATTATATCATTGAGATCCTAGCACATGTAGGATGCTTAAAAGGCTAGACTAAGTTCATAAATCTATTATAATAAAATGAATGTAGAAGATGGTGAATAACTTTAAATCACAAAAGGGGAATGAATGAGGAAAGGAACGTGGATACTGTAGGAAAACTTAATAAATTAAGGGAAAATGATGCATCTAGGTAGAGAGTTATATAGAAAGGATTAATATCATTTATTAATTTAAATTAATTATAAGAAATGTATATAAAATCTGCTTTAAAGACGTAAGTACGAAATTAGATTGAGATGCTACGTAAAAAATAAAATGTAAATGAGTTATTTAAATTATTGCGCTAGTGTACAATAAATATATTATAAGAAGAATTGAACTTGTATAAAAAGAACTGATAGAGTAATCTTGAATAATCCTGCGACAATATAGACAACGGGAATTACAAGATAATTTTTCTTAAAAATTTTGGATTAAAGTAACAGTTTTTCAACTTTGGTTAAGAAAAGATTTAGTCATAACATATGGAAATTAAATGAATCAATTCTTATTATAAATAAATTGAATGTCAAATTGTTCTGCGTAAGAAATTAATTTTCAAATGAAAGTAAATAAGCTTGAGAAAAATGTACATTATTACTATTACGCCTTTATTGCTAAACTCGGTTTTATTGAAAGATGTTTATTTAATGAGCGATTTTCTAAAGATTCCAATAGCCGAACGATGATAGTATTGAAGATTAATATAATAAAACTCCTTATAAGCTTCAGCTAGGCTATGTAGCTTGAATGAAATTTTATTCTAAATATAATAATTGACGGTAGAAGTACAACCAGAATACCCCACTCACTGCCTTTCCTCGATCTGTATTTTTGCTTTTGAGCTGTCTCCTTGGTAGTGGAAGCAATTTCTTATGACTTTAAAATTTCTCATGTGTCCATTCTTATTCTTTCCCACTAGATTTCAATTCGAGGACGAATTGTCTTAAGGGGGGAGATTGAAATAGCTCGAATTTTTATTTTCAAAACTATTGAATTTTCATTAAATCAAAAATCCAGATTTATGATAATATGGGCTGTTAAGACCGAGTAATTCTAATTGAGCCCAAAGTTTTACGAATTGGGCCCAAGTACGAAGTTTGGCTCAAAAGCCCAAAAAACACATTACGAAATTTATAAAAAAAAAAAAAAAAAAAAAAAAAGTATTATTATAATATATATATAATATATATATATATATATGATATTAATATTAACATTAAGTTTAAATTGAAAGGAATGGTTATAGAACCTAACTAAAATAATCAAAATAAATAAAACCGGACCTAAAAATCAATTTAATCTTGTCGAGAAACCACTACGAAGGATCCGAAAATCGATTGGAAAACCGAAAAACGCAAAAACCGAAATGAGACCAAATCACTGAATCAGACCGTTAACCGATTCGAATCGAAACCGGATCGGCCCCACGTTTTCTTTTCTTTTTCTTTTTTCTTTTTCTTTCTTTTCTTTTCTTCCTTCTCCTTCTCCCAGTTAGCGTGGCTCCCTCCTCCTCCTCTTTCCCTCCTTCGATCTCCTTCCTCCGGCCACCGAAAATTCAGCAAATGAATACTCTAAATATCTACTCAACGTGAGGAAGAAGATTATAGCTTAGTATTTGAACTGAAATTGTGTTATTTTGAAGGGGAAGAGCTTGAAGTTTTGGACACCTTTTTCCGACAATTCACTAGCGTTGTAAGGAGCCTTGACACAAGGTGAGGTAACCAAATGACCTCCTCTCTTCTTCCTCTTTCATTTGATGGCTCCTCGTCGACTGTTATAGCCGGAATCGGAAAACCCAAAATGGGTATCAATCGAACCTTTCCGCCCAATTCCGGCCAACTGGTTCAGACCCACCTTTGATTTGAACACATATTAGTGATCCTCTCATCGAAACGAATAAAATGATGTATTGTTTGTCATTTTGGTGAAGTTTTAAATTTTCCGGCCACCGTGCACGGTGGCGGCTGGCGGCGGTCCCGGCGACCGCCGCGAGACTTTCCGGCGAGCTTGTCAAGGGACAAGAATGCTCCCTCTTCCGTGCGGAACACGGAAATGAATTTTGATTTAATCGGTAACACTTAAGCTTAATTCCCGGCAATTTTTTGAAAATAAATTCTGAATTAATTAATTAATGAACTTAATTAAGTAATTTAAGTAAATTAATTAAATATTATTAAATAGATTTTATGAATATTAATTATACTATAGGTTGGACAAAAAAAAAAAATAATATTCCTAGCTAATAATATAATTTTAGGGAAAATTTTAATTAAACAAATAATAGTTTATAGAACACTAATTATAATGAATTATGGTGAATTAAGTGACCGAATAATATGGATTATGGGCGGACGGGATTAGTGGATAATGAATTTGCCCGATGGATGGGATGTGTGGTGGTGGATTTTGTGAAATTTGAAACAAAATTTTGGATAGTCCAGTTAGAGGAATGCTGTGATTTTTTTAATAAAAACAGCTTAATAAAGAAATTAAATTAGTTATTCTTAAGAAGTAAGTGACGACGAAAATTTGAGGTATTTAAGAAATATTATACAATATTAAATTATCATTATAATAATATTCTCACCGAATAATAGAGATTTTAATCTGAAGGTTATAAATTAGAATAGTTATTTATATAAATGAGGGACCTAGATATATATATGCATATATAAACATAGTTGAATTAAATGACCGGTAGCCAAAATAATAAACGAATGTGAAAATATAAGTTTTTGTAATTAAAATTCTTATTTAGAAATTTTCTTGTTAATTTTAAAGGCTTTAATAAAATACAATGCGAGGACAAAAGCTGGAAAGCATGTGGCTAGAAAAAGGCGTCCTTTTAAAGGACAATAAAGAACAGTGAGTAGTGTTAGATAACTAGTATCATCCGCCTGCATTCATGCATTCACGGCTAAATGTTATCATGCACTATTTTGGTTGAATTGCCATATTATGATGCACTATTTATTGAGATTAAAAATTGTTTGATTACTTGTGCTATGAATATACTGTGCCTTATTTGTGTGGAATTGGGATGACGTGGACCACCATGGGTTTATGAGGACGGTCTGTAATATGGATCCTGAATATGATATGATATGGAATTTGACTGTTGGCCGGAAAAAAAATGGGAGATCGGCGCCCCCGTGTGCACCTGATGATATGGATTATATGGAAAACCACAGGATGGCTTCTTGTTATTGCGTACCTGATAATCTAGATTTGATTGTAGCCCGCAGGGTGGCCTCCTGTTGTGAGCACTTGATGATCTAGATTGGATGGAGACCACCAGGTTGTCTCCTGTTGGTATGGAAAAGAAAAGAGAGAATGGAAAAACACAATGAGAGGACTGGTCAGTGAGGAATTAGACGCAGTTTGGCCGTAATGGGGGAATCCGGCTCCGCTGGTGGCACATGTATGATTTAGGGCGAGACCATGTGTGAGGACGGCTCGCTGGGATTCAGGTGGTGCCATTGACTAATTTCCACGTGATGTGATTAATATGAAGGGTGATAATAATTGTGATTGCTGTTGTAAAATGCCCTTTGGTGTGACAAAACTGCATGATCATATAACTAAACGAGTGACCAAATTAAAATATTTTAGCATTTGTGTGATTGTATGGGGTGAGAGGGGGTTATCTAACCTACTCATTGAGTTGGCGCTCATCCCTGCCTACTATTTTTTTCCCCAGGTAATAGAAAGAAGGGAAAGCCCTATGGAAGTTGAAACCACGTATTATAGAAGAATTGTAATGATAGAAATAACGATGTGAATTAAAGGTAAGAGTTCCGGCAATATGTAATTCCAGTTGGGTTTGTATAAATAAATAGTAAAAAGTCCAATTAAATATATGAACTGCATTTTTGGATTCATATGTATAAAATTGTTAATGGCCTGAATCCCATAATTATGAAATAGAAAGTGAGATTTTAAATAAGTTAGGCTTACTATACGGGGCTTCGGAATAAGTTAGGCTTACTACGGGCTTCGGGGGCCTTAAGCCCACCCAGGTCCTAGTGCCGGTCCGGTCCATGGAAATGGGTCGTGACACATAACAATTGAACGTTTAAGAAAATAATTTGTTTTAAAACACTTGTCACATTTGTAGTTTCAAGAAGTAATAAATATTTTTTTTTCATGTTTACCCTTTGTGTATGGCCAATAATTATTACTTCAATTTAATGATTTTCTTAGATAATTAATATTAAATCAAAGATAATATTGCCAAATGTGATAAGTATTATGAAACAGATATATTATTTAATATTATAAAGGGGTATTTGGAAAAAAAAATAAAAAAATATAATTCAACTATATTAGTTAATTTTTTTAATCTATGTGAAAGTCCAACTAGGCCTATATATATGGAACGGAAGGATATTAATTTAATAATTTATATTTAATCATAATAGATATAATCTCTATATATAAATATTTTATTGGATCATTATTAAATTACACCACTTCATTTTTCCAAAATAGTTTAATATCCAGTCAAGCTCATATCACAAAAAACGTTTTTTTTTTTTTTCCTAGCCACACGAGATTCCTAACTTTAACTTAGAAGCTATTAGAAAAAATTAATAATTAAGAATTATCTAATTATTGGATAATAAATTATTTTAGAGTAAACTTTAGTTTCAAATTCAATACTTGATATAGACAACATGCCAACTTTAAAAACGGTAGATCGCGGAGACCTTTAGGATCCAAGGTAAGTTACCAAGTCTTCATAAATTAATAAACTATACTATAGTTATGGAGTCTTTGTCTTAATTAGGTCAAGGGAATTATTAATTAAAACAAACTTTGGTATTAATCACTTTTGTTATATTTAGAAATTTAGGTAAAGAATTTAGTATAAATAATTAAATTAATATATTACATCATAAAATGTCAACTAAAAAGAAATTAAAAGTCAATCATGCGTAGTTTAGTTAGTCTTTTCATATTTTGTAGGAGGCGTAGAGAGTGAAATGTTTTGAAGTCTGAAATCTCTTCATCATAAAAAGCTATACCTATTATAACATATATCTTCTCCTCAAAAAAAAAAAAAAAAAATATCTTCTCCTCAAAAAGAAAAAAAAAAAAAATGGAATTTTTTAAAAAAAAAATAATAATAAAAGTATACTTAGATATTTAGATAAAGAAATTTAATATAAACAAATTGACATGATAAACTATGTGAATTTTCTTAAGATAGAGATTAAGAATTTAAAAAAAACCATAATTAAGAGGCAAAACTATTTTCAAGGTTGACACGTGGCTTATAACAATAGGATTATAAAATCTCTCCGCTAAAAAAAAAAAAAAAATGGAATTTTTAAAAAAAAAAAATAATAAATAAAATATACTTAGATATTTAGATAAAAAATTTAATATAAACAAATTACATGATAAACTATGTGAATTTTCTTTAAGAAAATAGAGATTAAGAATTTAAAAAAAACCATAATTAAGAGCAAACTATTTTCAAGGTTGACACGTGGCTTATAACAATAGGATTATAAATATCTCTACCGCTAACCGTGTGCTCCTCTTCATCTCCGCCTTTCCTAATCTTCTTCCTGTCTCCAACAACAACACCGAAACCGAAATTTAAACCAAATCCGCGAAATCAAAACGAGAAGCTTTTTTTAGAAACCCACTGGAAATATACGTACAGTGATGCGTCCTTATGGTTTAACGATTCCAGGAAGCGAGGCCTCTCGCTTCCACCTCTCCACCACAATCGCCACCACTCCTACCACCTTGACGTCTAAGCCTAACCCAATTCTCCGTTTCAAGCCCGTTTCGCATTTCTCAAGCGCGTCCTTCAAAACAAAAGCTGCTGTGCAAGAAAGGATCGCCACCACCATCGATATGAGTTTCTATGAGCTATTGGGTATTCCTGAATCAGGGACTTTGCTCGATATAAAACAGGCGTACAAGCAACTAGCAAGGAAGTACCATCCTGACGTTTCGCCCCCGGATCGTGTCGAGGAGTATACTCAGAGATTTATTCAGGTTCAAGAGGCCTATGAGACTCTATCGGATCCTAGAAGAAGAGCTCTTTATGACCGTGACATGGCTCGAGGTATTCACCTCGCGTTTTCCGCTAGGAGACGGTACCAAAACGACGAGGTATTGGCTTCAATTCAAATTTATGCTTTAATTTGATTTAGGTTTTTGGGTTTTGATGCAAGTTTGTTTCATTTATCTGTGGATAATGGAGAAAGTTGAAGTTTTTCTTAAGGATTTGGTGATGTGTATATTGATTGAATGATATTTTTTTATCTGGTTAAGGGGGTTATTGTTCATTTCGTGATTTGGTTTTGGGTTTTCTGTTCCTTTTTATTATTTCTTATTCTCATGGATAATTTTATGCAGTTCTCGACAAAATCAATGCACTCTTTTTGAGGTCTTTGCCGTGGACTTGCCATGTTTCAACCTGAGTGCATGTAGTTTTTCTTTTGTTAAATATGGATAATTGACTTGGATGGGTAAATAGACAGTTCTATTGTTTATTTAATAGTTGATTTTGGGTTTATATAGAACCTTGATCCCAGTGTTATAAACCGAAGGTATGACGTTTGATGAGAAAGTTTTCCAAAGAAGAAAGACTGAAAGTTTCAATCTTTATGTGTTTTTTTATAGACTAAATTGTCAGTTTGCGCTAGAATTTCTATTTTGTTGTCTGCCAATTAGTTAAGTCTGATAATTCAGTCTCTGCTTTCTTAAATTTATTGCCGTGAAGAACTTTTTCTGAACATCCATGGAATTTTTGTTAATTAAAAAAAAAAAATTCAACTCTTTCATTTGTAGTTATCTAATATATGAGGTGAGCCCTTGCCATTGTAGTAGATGAAGAAATTCACCAAATCTTTTACAGGAAGTCACTTTTCTGTTTACTTGTATTGAAAGAAGTTGTTTCTTTAATACTGGGTTTACATTATATTAATTTTTTTTATCATTTTATATTAATTTGGATTCTCTTTTCTATCAGGAACTGGAAGTCACAGCTGAGTGGAAAAATCGCTGGGAGTCACAGTTATCTGAGTTGAAGAGAAGAAGCATGAATAAGGATGCAGAAGGGAACATGTCATGGGCAGCTCGAATGCGCAGACAGCGAGAACAATCATCGAAAGAAATTTAAATTAGTTTCTTGCTCTCTTATGATGTATATACAAGCCTTGCTATTGTTCGCATGGTTGTTGCACTGAGATCTATGGAGATACTGTCTAGTTAAGCAATGCAGAACATGGAAATTATATATTTGTATGCAAAACCAGATAGATATCAGAATCCGGAAATCAGAAAACTTGTATAGTTCTTTTGCGGCCATGTTAATGATACTTGCAAGTTGCAAGCATTTTATGTACATATTTTCTAGAATGATAATTAATATCTTTTTTTTTTTTTTTTTCCATTGTTGCTCGAGGTGAATTTAATGGTTGATATACACATGCGAGCATGTGAAAGCACACAAACACGCTCCATTTCAAGCATCTTCCTTTCAATTCTGTTCTCCTTTTGAAGTGCTTTTTTCCATCTTTCCATGTGTTTTTGAGAATCCAGATCAAAGGCATGCAGGAACGGAAAGATTGGTTGTGAAACTTCATGCGATGGTTTATACTTTAGAGCTTGCGTGTTAGACATGGCAGGAAAGATATGTTAAAACAGTCTTGATTTTGTTGAAAGATGGTTTGATTTTTCTAAAATGCTTGGAATTGGATGTCACATTCCCCATTTTGTCAGAATCGTTTGGAATTTTTCCTTGTAGCTATTATAACCAAGTGATTAAAGGAAACGAAGAAAAAATAAAAATGTGGAATAAGATTATTTAAAGGTCCATTCTTGTTTGCAAGTGAAAAATTGGTGTATCTGTATCTCTCAAAAAGCCCCACCACACAGACACAGCTATTGCTCTTTACTTTGTGGTCTGGATCTTGAATATTGCAAGGACTTATCCTTGTGTCTTTTGGTGCTGTCCGCCGATTCAGCCTCCATTATTATTGTCCATTCGCTGTTTACGCCGATGGACCCAGCGCATTGACGGAGAGAGAGAGAGAGAGATTGTCGCTCTGCACAATATAACAAATTTAAATATATATTATTTCTGTTCCGAAATTTGAAACTTGCAACCATCACCGCTTATTTAATAAAACCATTGAGTTACAAGTAAACTGAATATACTATCTTTAATTTACAATATTCAAATTCAATTTTTCATTAATTACATAAATAATTCAACAAAATTTTTAATTACTGTAACTTGGAACTAGGAATTTTAAAAAATCAACCAATTTAGATTTTGAGAACACAAAGAGGTGGTAATAGAGAGAAAAAAATTTTTGAAGAACCGAACCATCACTGTTGATTATTTACAAAGAGTAAAAATGAAAAAAATAATTTATTATTTATTAAATCTACAAATGTTACAAGTATTTGAGAATAGAGAGAATTATTTTTTCAAACTCTCAAAAATTTCAAATTAGTTTATATTAAAAGTTATTTCAATTAGATTCTTTAACTTGCAAATTTAATAATGTAGATTGTTATTTATCAATCTAACGATTTAGCCCTAATATTTTTTTAAATAAATAGCCCTAAAATTTAATTTATTCATATTTAATAATAAATATTTGAAAATTATAATAGGATGAATTTCACTCATTTATTTTTATATTATATCACTATATTTTAATGCGATTGTGGCTCAGTTGACAGCGCAGACTAAACATATTGAATAATTCTCAAATTAGATTCCCATTAAACACAATTTCAAAGAGGAGCATGAGCCTTAATTTTGATTTTTAAATCCCGAAATGTGATAATAGAGTCTAGATACTGGTTCGGTGGTCCACATAATTTGTTCTCTTTTACTGTTTTATAGTTGGCCGAATTCTTCACGTGTAAAATAAAATAACAGTGAAAGCATAATTAGAGTTATGACTAGAAAAGCTTTCTGCCTTTATGTGCTTGTTTTATCTTTTTCCATTTGATCCCAAATCAGGTATTTTTAATTTGAAGTAAAAATAAATAAATAAAAGAAAATAAATATTAGTTGCCAAAAAAATAAAGATTTGAGGCTGCTATTTTTATTAAATAAAAGATTTAAAAATGACTTTTTGCTTTGGACAGCATCATTATGTTTCTAGAAGCATGATTTATAGTGGAGGTCTTGGTGGCAATTTCATTGTGCATCGCACCAAATAGGCCTTTTTTTGTATGTCTCTATGCCTAATTTACAAAAATTAATCATGATTAAGGTTTTGGTGGGACCAATATTATATTTTACTGTAATTTAATATACATTATACTATTTGTAATTTATGGTGATTTGTGTGGAGGATTGTCAGTGAAATTAAGAGAGAAGAAAGAAAATATGATTTATCTGATTTAATAAATTTTTTTAAAAAATAATCAGTAGATTTAATTTGTATTTGTAGATATATTTTGAATATTAATCTAAGTAATAAATAAAAGTGTGGTAGGATGTTTTGCCATTATGCATAAGTGTGATAAGTCATAAGTGCAAGGTTTTTTATAAGAAAAAATTAATAATAAATTTGAAATTCCAGTCGATAAGATCAACATTTAATCGAAACTTCAACCAGCTACTAACTGTTGATTAAAATTCGTACCATATATAGTTAGTTGAATTATTGACCGTAAATCAGTTATTAATTGTATAAATTAGCTGGACTAAAAGTTCTCTAAATTACATAAAAGAAATTATTTAAATACATATAAATTCCATCTTCAATTATTTGGAAGATGAGGATAAAAACCCCTCAAAATCAATCAATTATAGAGATATGGAGTGTTGATACATATGATTGAGACATAGGGTGGCTTTTGGAGACACGATTGAGTTGCATAAATCAACTGATTTTTGCATTGTCTAATCTCAAAATAGAATTAATTTAAGTTTTATCGATATATATGTTGAAGTGATAAGAACGCGATAGAAATAGAAATTATAAGGAAAAATAAATAATTATATATGGGCATACACGTCAATGCTAAAATTAATTAAATGTGATAATTATAAATTTTACTGAAACATCAACATCATATTCAATTTCAAATTAAGGTATTTTCGTAACCAAATTACCTACCAAAAGACTTCCTATTAAGTTAGGTAGTGGTAGTCATCAAATATACGACCACTAAACCAAGGGAAGAAAAAGGAAAAGAGAAGAGGATTTTGATAGGAAAATATTATTAAAACATTTAAAATTACAATTCTCCGCGTTTTTTTTTTTTTCAATGAATTATGTTTAATCGCAAATACTATTATATTTAGTCATAAATTTAATTTTTTTTTTCATTTTGAATTATTTCATCCAACTTAATATAAGTAGTACAAATTTAATGAAATTTTTTTTTTGAAAAATATTATTATTATGAAAAGATAGGTCACTTTCTATTTTCACACGGATTAAAAAATATGATTAAAGTACAATTTTATTCATATAACTTTCCTATTATACTCATCTTAAATAATATACGAGTAATTATTACATTAGAATAATAACTAAGAGTATAATAAACGATTTAATGATTAATTATAATGCAAATAAAAAAAATTAGACTATATTTCGAGATAAATCAAAAACAAAAGATGAATTATCTTTTTGGGACGGATAGAGTAATAATAAGTCATAGCCACGGGTAAAATTAAAAAAATACGACAACCAATTTGTTATTGACAAGATATAATAGCATGAGACGTGGATCCAACTTCATAAAACTGAATTGAAATCCATTTGTCAAGAAAATAATTAACTTTTCTTTATATCTTATAAGATTTATAATGAATAAAAGTTAATTAAACATAAAATAAATTTTTAGCATATAAAATAATTATTAATATGTAAATATCGACATAAAATATTATTAAATATATTAAATTTTAAAATTAAAATTTGATGTTTATATGAAATTGATTTTTCAAAACATAAATAGACTTTTGAGGTTTTCAATTGGAAGACTTTCTATCCCTTCTTATATTCAAAACTTAAATGAAGATTAGAGCTAGACAAAGTAAGCAATTGAGGCTATGCAAAGGAGACTTTTAAGTTTCTCATTATCATATTTGCTATCATCAATTTGTGAATAGTAGGTTGAGTATTTGAGTTTGTCAATCCAACTTCATTAAAACGTAATATCTATAATACCGATATTCTAGTTGGAAGGTGAAATTTTTATTTACGTGAATTGACAAATTAATAATTCAAGAAAGAAATAATCTTTCGGTAAAATATTTTTCGATAATTTATTCTTGCACCAATAGCAGTATATATGCATGCATTAGCCAACTAGCTACTTTGGGTAACAAATAATTCTCTATAATTACAGAATATTCTCTGTAATCATGGATTTCTAAGATCATGGGATACAATACAATTTTGTGGGATCATATCGAGACTATGTGTATAGAGAAATTAATAGTTTTATGTTTGGTTGTAGCTGTGTTCTTGACTAGTTTCCGCTCCCATTTTGCACTTCAAAAAACATAATATATCATTATTTAATAAAATTGATTTTGATTAATTTTTTACATTGAAAAATACAAATATATCCAATCCTGCTCATTTTGTGGGCTGGATCAAGCCCATTTATAGAGCCTTGGTTTAGAATTATAGTATTAGACCTATGTATTTGTTAGGTTGGTTGGTTTGTTAATTAAAATTTTCTTTATAGATTATATCTTTTCTTAATATTTTTGTATGGAGAAATAAAAAAAAATTATTGAATACATTTAACTTTTATTAAAGAAAATAGAAACAAATAGAGATTGAACATACAATCATATAACCATAATAAACGCAGAAGATATACATTCACTCTATATCACTTTCAAGTATTAAACCAATCTTTTTTAGCTCAGACTTAAGCTTTATTACTTCTTTCTCCGGCGAAATTATCGTGACAACTCTACCTTTATCGTCATACTTGTCGCAATATTCTGGCCACGGAAATAATAAAACAGCGCCTTCATCTCCAACACCTTGAATAGTATGGTATACAAATTTCGGTTTGAATCCATTCAGTTCTAATTCATACGAATTAGCATTTTCCAAATTTATAAATGTCAAATTCGCTCCATATACTATATAATCGAGCGATCCATCATTATTTTCCACCGTTTCATCAATTTGATCTCTCTCATCAATTGCTCCATCAACAAGCAACATTGCCAATTTTTTCAAATTTGAATCTATGATGGAAAAATCTGCCTTAGCGGAACTTATAATTTGATTGTTGCTCAAAATCTCATTTTCAGGATTAGTAGGGTCCTTTTTGCAAATAGTCACTATTTTGGGGTCATGGCCTTCCCTAACTTTGGCAATACATTGCCATATTATGGCACAAAGGGATTCAAACAATGGAGTTTCTTTATTTGGACTTTGACCCCACATATTGGAAAGAAGGTGAGATACTTGTGAAGCAGTTAAATAGAGTGAAAATGTTTGCATTTTACAGTTATTGGCAGTTACCCAATGGTCACCAACCGGGTCGACCCGCTTCAGCGAAAGAGGAGGTGCTTTTATGTTTTCGGACTTTCCAAGAGTTTTGGGTTGTTTTGTGACTTTCACGGGCCTATTGGACCTAACACCAGCAAGGAATGGGCTCAACATGTTCATATAATAAGATGCAGAAAATGGATCTCCAAGTATATGGGCCCAGCTCAGACCGAAAGACAATCCTCCACATTTGAACTTAGTTGCCTGCAAAACAAAGGAATTCCAGTTTTTACCAAGTTAGGTCTCTTTCTCTTATGATTTTAGTATTTTTTTTTTCTAATTTTTTTTAAAAAAATAATTTTCAAATACAAACTAAATCAAATTAATAAACTAAAAACCAAAGTATAATTTTTTTTCTGAAATCAAACGAAATCAATTTTATTTTTCGGTTTTTAGAAAAGTTTAGGCTTATTTTTCCATACCAAACGAAAAATTGAAAACTTAAATTATTAAAATTATAAATTAAAATAAATTTATTAAACCAAATAACCAAATCGAAAAGCTAGACCAGATCAGTTCAATTCATTTTTCAATACCATGTAGGAATAAATACAATAGGATCAAATTAAAACCATTAATATTAATAAAAAAATTACTTTGTTTCAAAATTTTTTTTTCCATGCAGTTAATCCAATTACGTTTGTTTATAATATTTAATTTGATTTTCAGAATATAATAATTAAAATAATAATAATCAGAATTTTATAGACTAAGATCATTAACAACAGGAGGGACAGGGCCCCGCTACTGCATCAGGTATTATTTTCTGAAACCTAGTACTTTCTAAGGCAAACCTTGTACGTAACTAGTTAGTGTACTTGCCCCCAAATTAAGGTGACAAGACTTCCATTAAATAATTTGTGATATAATATAGTCAAATATTCTTTTATTATAAATATATTTAATTATATTTGGTTGCATTCTACTAAGTTCTGAAACATGGGTTCACTAGCTATCTAATTAATCTCAATTAGTTTCTTTTTACCACTGGAATCATTCCAAGGTTTGTAATTATCTAATTAATCTCAATTAGTTTCTTTTTACCACTGGAATCATTCCAAGGTTTGTAATTATCTAATTAATATCTAATTAATCTCAATTAGTTTCTTTTTACCACTGGAATCATTCCAAGGTTTGTAATTATCTAATTAATCTCAATTAGTTTCTTTTTACCACTGGAATCATTCCAAGGTTTGTAATTATCTAATTAATCTCAATTAGTTTCTTTTTACCACTGGAATCATTCCAAGGTTTGTAATTATCTAATTAATCTCAATTAGTTTCTTTTTACCACTGGAATCATTCCAAGGTTTGTAATTATCTTTTTCATAAGTATTTTTTATTTTATATAAGTATTTTTATTTTATAGATCGAATTTCTAATCTTAAACGATTCGTCAAATTTAAATTTGTCTTGTCACTTTGAGTTTTTTTTTTTAATTAGAATATACGTAAACATCTTTTATTTTTAAACCCAAAAAAAATCTAAAAAAAAACTGAAATTACTATAAGATAAATTCAAATTTTGTTAGCATGAGATGACAAAAAAAAAAATTACCTGGAAATAAACTGGAGGAGAAAAAGATAATTCGGGGCCAATAGGTAGATGGTAAACAAGCATATCATTAAGTGAAGAATCCTTCAATTCTAGCCATTCATCAAGCGACGTGTCGCACTCCGCCTCAATCATCCTAATGCCACAATCATTACACTTCAAGTAAGGCCGGCCGGCGTCGTTTCTCCGGAACCGACCACAAGTGATGTAATAATCATTGAGCCAGTAAAACATGGATTCCTTTAAACAAGAAATGGTGAGCCCTTGACATGCTTCACTACAAAAGAAGTAAACACTTTTTAGATAGTGAAGCTTCATAGCCAAGTCTATAGAATTGGGCTCATGGACCGCCTCTGAATCCGTAGCCCAACCCGGCCCAACAGATGAAATCTTCAGATTATACACTAGGGTTTGAGCATTGGAAGAAACCATGGGGAAGAGGAGATATGAGGAAAACGGAAAAGGGTAGAGTTTGTGCTTGTGTGTGTGAACGGGTACAGTACAAGTGTGTATATATATAGATATACATGCAATAGAAAGAGTGATAGGTGAAGGGATTTAATGGAAGGAGTGACGTGTGATATTCCCAGTGGTGCGTACAGTTGCACAGTTGGATGCTATAATTTTTGAATTGAAGTTTCTAGTTAGTTAACTAGGTATGTGTATGGTCGTATGGTCAAGTCTTTTCAGACAACTAAGGATCTTTTTCAATTTAGTTTATTCACGTCAAAAAATAGGTTGGGTCTGACTTTTCCGTTGATTAATAAATGTGGTTGATAAAAATCAGATAGTAGACTTCTATAGTTTTCCAGCTACCGATTGGATTGAAATTTTTATTGGATAGAAAAATTTTATTAAAATCGACGCTTAACTGAGAATGACTCGTTGATATTTTTTTTTCTTTTAAGTTTTAACTAAAAATTATGAATTTGAATTATAGATATGAAAATCGTCACATTGAAAGAGTCGTATTCTATATAAACATTGTAATATTCGAGTCGGATATTAAAGCATAGTGTGTTTTGAGATACCGGTGATTTCATGCTCTCTTCTTTCTATTATTTGATAGCCCTTAATATTTTTCTTATTTCATTTAGATGATACTTTTGGAAAATCACGGTAGTATTAATTATTGTCTTCTAATTTTATTCTTATCTAGGTATCTCCATTAAACTTTGTTCCAAGTATATGAATATTAATTAAATGGTCATTTCATCAATTTTTCTAAATTGAAGTGATTTAATGGTTTGTTTAATCTTTGCATAAAGATAAAAATGGTAAAATTTAGTAAAATAGAGGGAATAGCTATTGATGATTTTTTTTTCTTGCTATACTAACATATAAGCATTTATTTTGGGTGCCAATCATATAAGTATCTCCAATCCAGTAGGTTAGAAAAATCTTACTCGCACCAAATTGGTCTATCAAAAAATAAGCGGATCTGAGTATATATATATTCTATCCATAAAACTTAAATTCTTTTCGTATTTTTAATTAAATATCGAAATTCCCCACAACACGTCCATAACTACTATAAATACACACACCAAGTGGAGCCAACTCCATTAATAAAGGAAGGCCAAATTTCAAGTTTGAAGGATAATCAATAAGTACCAATACCACGACCAACTGGATCATTCTAAGATAGTACGGAGTATTATTATGTCTACCACCATCCTGACTCCCATATTTACTAATTCCACTATTTGTCAATACGTTTTAGAGGCTAGGGAGGATGCCGCGGCGGCTTAGGGTGGCTCCACCACCTCTTACTCCATAACTTTTTAAAATATTATCCTATAAAATATTTCATTCGTCTCAAAAAAATAATTCATCTTTTTTTTTTTAAAAAAAAAAAATTAGTTCACTTTTCTTTTTTGCATTACAAATATTAAATTGTCTATTATATTCTTATTAAATTTTATCTTATTTTCAATAACTCTCATTAATTTTTATTTATTATTCCAATATAATAATCGTTTTCATGTTAAGATGAGCATAATAGGGAAGTTATACAAATAAAATTGTCTGTTAACCATAATAATTACTATTTTCTTAATCTGTGTGAATAATTTAACAATAATCATTTACTTTGGTGTTGTTTGTTTTCATATTATCTCTCTTAATATCTTAAAAATGTGTTTCTTTGAACTTTCAGTTCGCTCAACTAATGCTCCGTTTGTTTCCGTAAAATAACTTGCAGGAAAATGACTTGTTGAAAAATATTTTATCAATATTCAGAAAATGTTTTACTCTCTCGAAAATAAAAAATTATTTTCCTTAAAACATTATTTGATTTTCTTTTGACCAAAAAAATATTTTGCATTGACTTATTTTTTTGAACGCCCCAAATAACAAAAAATTATGAAAAATATTTTTTATAAATTATTTTACAGAAATAAACTGAGCCTAAGTAAATAATTAATTCGTTCAGATAAGTTGCACCGTTTTTTTTTTTTTTCATAAGGATTAAAACAATTATTAAATCACCTTCATTTAAAAAAAAGAAGATATATTTGAAAATTTTAATGCAGGTATCTACCATGGGATTGCATTAGCCTAAAATATCTAACCTAACCTATTTCAATCATTTTAAATAAATTCAATGTCCGAATTAGCATATATTCCTTTTTTTTGTCTGCAATTAAGTGTATAAACAGAAAATGCTAACACATTCAAGGATGAGTAGACGCATCTGAAATATTCTCTCATCCTTCGTGGGAATGGCTCTAGAGACTAGAGGGACCATAGCCCACCGACTTGTCACTTGCGCGTAACCGGCTAACCGCTCATCATTCTCCCCTTATGTTAAGAGTTAAAGCCTCATCCAAACACAACAATTTAACTTCAATTTTACTTTTTTTTTATTCAAAAGTCAAAGACACATTAATGTTAGAAGAAAGTAGTTGAGCTTGACACCTAGAATGGAAGATATTTTAAGTATTCACCTCACCTTGATTTATTTAAAAATAAATATAAAATATTCAACTCACATAGATTCGTTTAAAGAGAATATAAATAGTTATATAAAAATTTAAAACAGATACAACTAATATAATTGCTATATGTAGCATATAAGGATATAAGGTTTATCAATATAGGTCTTTGGATAACAAGTCTTTAGATATTCATTGTTTGCTATATTAAACGGGTTTAATAGTAGTACCCGAGATATTCTATTCACTCAATGATGGTGATCGGCAATAACTTCAAACTAAAATTAAAATTAGACGAGTGAAATAGATTCTCTATAAATTATTAGTATTAGTCTATTATTAACATTAATTATGAATAAGAAAGAAAGCTAACATCTTAATTTGTTTTCTTAAGTCCAATGAGGCCTTGGCTATATGGACTTTATTGTTTCAACGTAGTATGTTAAATGAATAGCAAATAAAAACTATACTTGAAAGCTCTCTAGAGTCTAGACAACGAAAGTTGAGCTACCAATTTTCAGGGACAGAACCAATTAACTCGAAGAACCAAATAAAAAAAAAAAAAAAAAAAAAAAAAAAAAAAAAAAAAATAAATCAATTCTGTTCAGTTCAAATTTTGATTCAAGTGCATGATGAAGCTAATAAAGATGACAAAAAGGCCAACATGAACAGGAGGCTCATCAAACGCAACAAGGAGATAAAAACAAGTCGAGAGAGAAATAACTAAACAGAGATCACATGTCTATACACAACACAAAGTGGTAACAAGAAACAAGAAAAGATATGAACAAGTAACAGTTACAGAAGAGGTGAATAAATGAATGCTACTACTTTTCTTTTCCCTCTATCTTACATTTCTTGTAAATAAGAGCTCTATGTTACAAAACAAAATTGTGGTGGAGTTGCAGAGACCACAGCTAGTTTCTCTTACATTCTCAATTAGAAAGAGCTTAGCTTTAAGCAAATAAAATAAAAATTGCACAAGCTTATACTCACCCTTTTCCAAGCAACCCCACTCTAGTTGCCTTTATGAAATTCTCCATTTTGAATGAATTAGTGGTACCATATGCATTGTTAAAATCCTGCCCCTCCAATCACAGCTTTTCATGGGATGTGCCGGAGCATGCAATACTGCGTTATATAGGTTATTTCCATTCAGCACTGTTCCAAAATTGGCAATGGGAAGAATGTACACTGGACGGCAGTAATCTAGAATGCAGCATCAGAATCAAATAATTGATACAAGGGCCAAATGCTTCTATTTCTAAACCCCATTTGTGGTCCGTTGGATCGTCCACCACATCAGATGAAGCAAGATGGTTAACCAAGGCCAACATCACAACCAATTAGTAAGGAATCACGTATGGCAAAGCGCAGACGTCTACTGAATCTATCTGCAGAGCTTCTGACCACACCTGCGGTGTCTCATCAACTCTTAAAGAACCCAACTTGGGCTTCTTTAATTGAGAATCACTTCCTAGGAAAAGCCATTCTTGGTCATCAAAATCAGACCATTCTTCCATTTTGGGCACCGTAAGAACTTGACTTAGATACTTCAAATCAGGATGAGGTGGTCTTTTCGGCGGTTCAGCTTTTTTATCAGCCTGTGTGGTTGTGGGCAAAGACTTTGTTGTAGAAAGGGGCAGTGGCTGAGTTGTTGAGACAGATAATGCCTGAGGTTCAATTATACCATTTTTTTTTAGTTCCTTAGCATCTGCCTTGAGATTATTGAGAGGCCCCTGTCTACCAGATATCAACGGACTGGAAGTTTGCAAAGTTCCCGAAATCCTTCCATTTTCTGTTGATGGATGAGAGGGAGTAAGTCTTGACACCTTATTGGGTCTAATGTCATTAGCTGCAACAGTAATAAAATGAAGCAGCAGTTGTCAATTAACAGGAAGGCATAGTGCTTGAGTAGTAGTAAAGATAGAACAGATTAATCATTGTGAAATACTGCTGGTGAACTCCATCTTTCTTTCAAAAAACTAAAGAAAAAACAGTTACATCAGACTTCATAGAATATGATGTCAAACCTACCAAAATATACCAACAAAAGGGAGGGAAATCGGAAATTGGGGAGGGGAAATGCTTGTCATTTTAAATGACTCACCACTAATGAATCCATTTGTGTCCAAGTCTTTCCGTTTCTTTAGATTTCCTTCAGTGACAGCACTGCTCTCCCTGGGCAGATGAGAGGTTTTTGCATTATGGATACCTGTAGGGCCATCCTTGTTGCTCTCTTTCAACTTATCTGGCCCCATGTTCTTATATTCACTTTTCCCCTTTAATTTCTCCTCCTTTTTCCTTTCTTTGTCCCTGTTTTTGTCCTTCCCTAGGCCATCTTTCTCCTTAATTTTATCCCTCCGTTTATCCCCATGCCTATCATCACCTTCCTTCTGTCTGCTCTTTTCTTTCCCTTCAACCCTCTTCTCAACATCATTCTCCAGTGATCTTGGTGTTTTATCGATTCTAGGTTGAACCATTCCGGGAAGACTCTGAGCCATAGCATTCCCAGTAAACCTTGACACTTCCCTTATTCCTTGCGCACCCAATTTTCTATCATCACCTATCTTGTTCTTTTCCTTGACATCCACTGAAGTACCAGTAGCCTTGGCCACCAACCTGAACATTCCCTCATCCTTTCTTGCATCTGCGCCAGTGAACTTCTCCACCATCTGCTTCCCAGTTCCTTTGGCTTCATCTCTGATCCGCTTATCCACCTCCTGCACAAATTTCAACTCCTTTGGTTGCACACTGGGACGGGCATTCTGAGATACCCTCTCATTGTAACCCGAAAATTGTCCAGCAAATTTCTTCTCACCTGAGATACTGCTTCTACCCAAGTCCCTTCCATTACCTTTTTGGATGAATATCTCTCCACTATTAATTTCAAATTTCGCGGGAAGTCTCTTCTCATCTGAAACTTTATCTCCATTATTACTCTCAGATTGACCTGGAAGTCTCTTCTCATTTGACGCAATAATTTTGTCTTTATCTGTATCCCTATCCTCCTTTTTGTCTCTCTGCTTTTCCTTTTTCTCTTTCTTATCCCGATGCTTTCCATCACTTCTGTCTTTCTCCTTTTTTTCTCTATCTTTACCTTCTTTCTTTTCCCTGTTTTTCTTCTCCTTCTTTTGCTTCTTCTCTCGGTTCTTCTCCTGAAAATCATACAAAGAAAGTCATTGAACTGAAGAGCCTGATATTACAAATTCTCAGAATTATTGTAGAACCCATTAAGTGGGCATATTATTGACATATCAAATACTCCGATTTCTCCCTAAAATTTAAAAAAAACAAGACAAGTTATACCCATATCTTGAACTAAAAACCTGGCTATTCTATCATCAACTAAAGATGAAGACCAACTGATTAGAAAGAAGTTTGCATAGTAGTAAAATTGGTCAACAAAAACAATCCAAGATGCACTAATATCAGACACCAAAAAGTTCCATTTGATCAAACATCAGGCAGGGTTTACCTTGATCAGAACTTTAGAATATATATATATATGTAACCTTTAAAATAATTGAAAATAAATTGGCAGTGATTGTAAGCAGCAGTTATTCATCATCAAAATACAAACTATTGCTTCCCTTCCATATAGGATATACGCCACAACATTGGGAAAACCAAGAAGAAAAAGGCTTTTTCACCAGGCTGAAACTAAAAATATCTTATGAGTCTGGTGAAAAATTAATAGCAAAGGCATTTTCAGTTTTAGCAACCACAAAAAGCAAAGGCACACCGCATAACATCTCCATTTAAGGGACATTTACACACCACCCAATTCTATACAGATGAATGTGCATCATAACCAACTGGCTGTCAAAGTATCTATCTTTTCATCAGAACTTGAAACAACCTTTCCTTTGTTAAGATCTAAACAATTACCAGATTTTCATATTAGAAGTAATGGGAAAATAATTAAGAAAATGCAAAATCACACAATCCGAAATGAAAAGGTTAAACCCTATAAGATAACAATAAAAATCCGAATGATTCTTTTATTTTCCAAAGGCTCTCTAAAGAAAATCATCCCCTTTTAGAGATTTGCCTCAAGAAATGGAATTTTCACGCACAATTGCCTCAAAATGCAGTTTGCTTGCCTCCAAATTTGCCTGACCTTTAGACTAACCCCCATCAAATACTGCAGGCATCCCACCAAGGTCTTGTTAGAAAAAGATGCTTCATTGAATTGAAACAATCACATAAAGGTAAGAGGTACGCATGGATTTTGACAGATGTTCCTCAAAGACCACATAATAACCACTTATCCTAAAAATTACTCGCAAATAGCACCTATTTCATGCATAAGATGTAAGACCCTACTTATCCTAGAAATTACATTGGGTAGGAGAACAAAAATCCCAATAGCACTGACATCAGTGCACACTTATGCATAAGCATAACTCTTGATTCATACTTTGCATAAGCTTTCTAATCAATATTGAGTAAAAGAAATGGCAGACACTGAATTTAACATTGTAACAAAGTTTGACTGCTGCAAGGGTAGTCTGGTAGAAAATTTGTAGAACCTAGAGACACCAATCCAGACCAGTCATCAGCCACAATGATCCAAATTATAATCCATGTTGCTATAATATGTAGGAGAATCTCCATTTGATTCCCAAGTCACAACACATCAAAGACTCACAATAATATTTACTAAAAGAAAAAATTAATGAAGATGTATTGCTAAACAACACACTAGAAAATTAACAAAGGCCAAGCTGTCTGTTTGCTTGTGTGTAATATTTATGCCATTTTTATATGCATACACAAAGAAATTGTATAAAAGAGGTACATTCAACATGAACTTGCGAATCCACACATCTAGATCAACCTGTTGATAAAACAAACATGTTGAAGTCCATGGATATCATGGAGTTTGTAGAAAAGTAACTAGTGTTCATGTAAATGAGATGGACAAACCAAGTGCTTCAGAGGCCTCCAATCTAACATTGACAGTTTAAAACAATTATATTTTCTAAACTACTATAATTATATTTACATCAAAGCACAGCAATCCAAAAAAATGCAAAACCATAACAAAAATTAATTGACAAAAAAGAATGATTGCACTTGAATAAAACAATGGTGAGATAAAAGTCTGATGAAGACATTAAGACGATAAATTGAACCGAGTTTATGAAAAAATCAAAAACTTTTTGCCAAGATTTGGCAGCACTATACGGTTAGTGTTGCCAGTAAAATAGCAAAGCAAAAGCACAAGATTGACAGCCTGTAGAATCCCAGCAACAATAGAAAGGTCTAGCAAAGGGGGGAAGTGTACTTGAATATCAGGTTTTAATAATATATCCATGTGAGTTGATACTTCTAAATCATTATAATAGACATAATTAACCGATGTAACATATCAAATACAAATTTTTTTTTTTTCGCATAACAAAATGCTTGTGAAAATAACGTCAACTGCAGGGGCCCTCTATGATTAATTGATACCTCTAAGACCTACAGCTCCCCCTCAGTTTCTGGTTTGCCAAAATTAAGCTGAATCTCCAACTGTTAAATATTAACAGTTCCAAAAAGCACGCCCCTCACTAATTTACTGCAGTGCATGCAAAGATGCACCAAATTATTGCATTCAATAACTAATTTACTGTAGTGCAAGCTTAATGCATTATAGCCATCAGAGAAACAAAAAATATGATGTTCACTATAGGAACCACAATTTAAACAGATAAACCCAAACAAATATCAATTTGTTTCTATCATACTCACCTGAATGATTAAAATACAAATAAAGGAAGAAGGTTAAACCATTGCAGGTATTTATTCCAGATAATATGACAGATGCCGCAAAGACTATACTTTTGGTAATAGCAAAGAGTTTGTGCACTTTTCAAGACTCAGTAGTTTTGTTTGTCCCAATTGAGACTTTTGAGATCGTAGTAAAGACACTAATTAGAGTGAGGAATGTCTTTCAGCAAAATCAAAAAGTGTACAAGCCAGTAAATGAATAAAAAGTTGAAAAACTTTAATCGAAAGGTTCATAATAGGCCAAAGAAACCAACTCAAAAAGGACATTCTCAAATTGCTTGGATATAAAACAAAGGTAAAACTTGAGAGGAAGGGACTCAAACATGATATTTCAAAGTGACAAATAAAGATTGTTCATCGCATTACAATTTTAGGTGCACCTCAAAAGGATACACAGCATTCCTAAGAAAATTAAGAATCAAGCCAAAGAAAATATTTCAGTGAAATAAGTTTTAATTAAAGAAATAGAGGTAGAAGCAGACACATACAAAATATGAGGCTAAGAACAACAGTTCTGGATATGCTAAATATATTGAGTTAGTTCCTCAAACAAATCAAATTAGCTATCACAGAGAAATTCAACGACTTCTTCAAAAAGGTTTTGGATTTTGCCACTGTTGCTCACAACCAGAAGGAAAATTAGCATAAATCAAGGACTAGACATTAACAACTATGGGTGAACTCCAATTTTTGATGCTCCATCATTTCTGTACTCAAGGATGAATTTACAACTAGGAAGAATGATGCAGAAAAATATAGCAAACTAAAAATAATGCTTAAAATTCAGTGGAAATCATGGGATATCTTTCAGTGCCATAGAATCAGACTAGACAGCTGTTTTTAACTTGTGTTTAGTTAAAAAATACTTGCTTTCATTTTGTTCAGATTTCTTGCATGTTCAAATTTGTTTTGCTAATTTTTAGTTTTATAATATATGCAGACTTTTCAACATTGGGCATTTAATTAATCTACTTATAGTTTTGTGTCTTAAATGATCCAAATTCGTTTAGAGAGAAAAAATCTAGTTTTCACTATATATTCCAAGTGCATCCAGAATTGAGATAGAATTAGATAAAATCATTTATGAACAACTGTAATAGCTTTCAACGCACACGCACGAATAATTGCATGCCTTTCAACGCACACGCATTACTTCACATAACCAAGCCTATATAGTTACTAAGTAACTCATATTTAATTCATTCTAATTACACACAAAAAAGACCTGCAAAACTAAGTAACTCATTACTCTTTCCTTGTTCTTAGTTTGCTTCTATTAAATCATCAAAAATCCTTAGAAGAACCAGCAACTTGAAAACTTCATAACTTCAAGGACAATTAATTGACCCCTTCATATTGACAAGAGCAACTATGAAAACTTCATAAACATGCTAGCTGCAACATGGCAGAGCCTCGAATGATAAAATAATCACATTGTGGTCGAAAATTAAGTCCGAATCAACATATTACATTACCAGTACTTTAATCCTAAACTAGGTATTGAGTAACTATATGTCTTTGAAGAAATTGTTCCTGATACCTACATAGGAGACATGATACAACAAATCCTAATATGATAATTCAAGAGACAAAAGCTAAACATAGCTCAAAGAAAGACAAATAAAATCATGAATTATTCAGTGCATCAAGGAACAGGAATACTACTATGCCAATGCAGTCCAATATCATCTAACATCTTTAATAGTCTCCAAACCAACCACTGAACTCTGTTTCCCTACATAATTAAAATCTCATCTGTTGTTTACTCGGAACTTATTCAAATGAATTTGGTTCGATCAGCAGCAGAAAACATTTCATACCTTATTTAAAGCCAATACATTACCAAATTATGCATCTAATTGAATTTAAGACACAACAAAACAGACTCTCCAAAGGCTTTCAATATGTAATGGAAGTAAAAACTGAATGGCGATTGCTTGATTCAACCCAATGCACATCAAAAAGTGATTCCATTTTATGACCATAAGGAATGCCATGCCAACATGTAACATTATAAAAAAAAAAAATAAGGTTAGCATTTTAACCTTTTTTAGTAAGTCCACATCATCTGTCCTAGTCTTTTTTTCATATCCTGGTGGTGGAAATGGAAAGCAACGCGACATTGCATAGAATTTCAGAAAACAAAACGTGGGCACCTCCAATGAAAGAAAATGGTTGGATTATTTTCCAGTAGCACTGTTCCAAAAAGGGAACGGACCAGTAACTATTCTCCCTTCCATGCACCATATCCCCGCATTCATTTCCAGCTTCAACACTTCTCCATGAGCTTCTCAGTCACTGCCAAAAACAGATATACCAAAATCCACTAAGCTTTTTTGTATTCTTCACCGAAATGCGCACAAAGGTAAAACAGAAATCACCGAAAAACACTCTAAAACAGAAATCACTGAAAAACACTCTCAGTCCCAAAACTCACCACTATTTCCACTAAATCAAACCTATTGAAATATTACACTGCACTATACTGCAAGAGTTCAAGAAAAGCCCAACTGCAAAAGTAACTTCAGAAAGGTTCCTCCTGGTCAAAAACTTAGCCCAAAGCTCAAACTACGTCAAACCAAAATGTTTCTTGAGAAATGAAAACAGTCCAGTACAATCTGATCTTCTATGTTGCCTCCTGGGCCAATAAAGAAGCATCACCTCCCTTTCCTTATAACCAAAACCCAATACCCAAATCATTCCCCAGTTGAAGATCGGAAGACAAAAAATCAGCCAAAACTCGGAAACCCTTGCCGTTCAGAAAGAAACAGAATACCCAATTCTTGTTTACTGTCCCACAATCATGTATATGCAATCCTCTTCCATGCCCAACACTAACAATGTTTAATAGTTACTCGATTTAATCTCACAGTTCAATAACACAACTTGTAAACTGACCAACCCAGAGCTCCAATTCCTTGAAAGATGGCTCATTCTTCACTTAGCTTAGCTCCTCCGAATCAAAACCCTAAGTAGTTCATAAATCACGAAATTCAATGAGTTCCCAATTACGATCAGGCAAAACCCTAAAAAAATATACCAAACTCGCTAAGCAAATATCCAGCCTCCAACAAAACAAAAACCCATTAAAATTCAGTTCCCACAAAGAACACAAATTGTTCAAAGAAACCCAGAAAAAAAGTATAACTCTTGGAAACTTGAAGAACAAAGAGAACGGAATAAAGAGAACATAAGAGTAACACCTTTTGTCAAGTTCCTAAGTATTAATGGGTATCAATCAAAAGCGATAAAGAAGCTGGATTGAAAGCGTAAATAGGAAGAAAAAAATCAAGAAAAAGAAAATTTCTTTGTTATTAAACAAAAGAAGAAATACCCAAAACAAATTAAGTGATACGAAATCTGTGAAGTGGAGATTACCTTGTCCGCTACAACAAAGAAGGCATTGTAGAGGGACAAGATCTCTCTGTGTAAGATATGAATAGAACTCAAAATATAATAGATTTGATACTTCTTTTTTTTGTTCTTTTTTTTTTTTTTTTGTCTACTTTGTTTTGTGGGTTTTTCGTTTTTGTTCTTCTGCTCTATTTTCTTGATGCTGTGTGTATTTTCTGAGAAGGAGAGCTTTATATCTCTCTCTTGCTACCAAATATTTTTCCTTTTTCAATGTTCGGAAGTTGCACGCGAGAGAGAGAGATAGAGAGAGGGAGAGAGAGAGAAGGGAAACAAAGAAGCAACAACTGACGCCCTAAGGCCCATATAAATTTGTGAGGAGAGGAGAGAGAATACTTTGAGACAGCAATTCTCAACTCTCGAATCTCTGCTTCACTCGCTTTCACCGCATGTTTCATACACGCTCTTTTTATGAAACTTGAAGCATGATAAAAAAATACAGTGCAAATTCAAATTGAACTCCAGAAAATATTTGCTTAAATGTATGAGTCCTCACCATCTACCAAACAAATAATTAAGTACGATTTGTAAAAATTTTATAACTTATTGCCATTTTCTTTTTTTCTCAATAGAAAGACATTCATCTCATTATTGTACTAAAAAAATATTAACAAATAGGCAGAGTCGAGCGGAGCTCCGGTGAGTTCAAGCTCAGCTCAAAACTATAAACGAGTCAAGCTCAAACTTGAGCTAGAAATATATCAAACCAAAATGATGTCGTTTTAATGTTTATGTAATTGATACTAATTTATTGAGCTAACTCGTGAACTTAACTCAGTAAAATTGGCTCGCGAACTAATGTTTGAAATTTGCTTGTTTATAAAACGAGATTGATAGCTCATCTCAAGCTTAGCTCAATAAGCTTCTTGAATTAGTTCATGCGATCTTTTATCAAACTAAGCCTCAAGCAGTTTAAGAGTAATTTGTCTAATTTATCATTATATTTATTTGTTTCCCCTTACATTGAGGGTAAACAAATCCAACTCATAAATTTTTTCTCTCCTACAAAAATATTGTTATTTTTCTCTTTAATTTGTCTCAAATTATTTCCTTTTTTATAGAAAGAATAATCTTTAAAGTTTCTGTTTATACTGACCCTATTTAATGTGCATCCTTATTAACAAATGTGTTATTTTTCATTGCACAACAAGTATAGTTTAAGATAATTATATGAAACATGAACCTTGAAGGAAAAATTATGAACTTATGATGCAACTTTTTTTTTTTTTTAACATGTGTATTAGAATCAAACTATATTTATTTTTATAAAATAAGTGATTTGTATAAGAGTCGATTAGATGCAATCTAGTTGGTTTTCTCGCTAATATAGAAGCGGAAGGTATCAAATTTGAGTTAGATAAGAATTTTCACTAATTTAGTGATTAAGAGAAAAACTGTTGTTATTTTGTAATTCACAGTATTATTTCAGTTCATTGTAAGGGTGAGCAACAATCGCCCCAACTTGGCTCGAAATACCCGAAACCCGAAATGAGAGGGAATGGCTTCACCGATCCGACCTCTTTAAAAGTTCGAGCCCCACCCGAATAACCTATAAAAATCGAGTCGAGTAATTCGGGCCCGTTTAACCCGATTTTCAACTAAATATTTTTTTATAGCTTGGATACTTTTGTAATATGGCTTTTGCACAAAGTTTTTATTTGAACCCTATACAATTAAAAAATTTGTCTAAAAAATAATTATTGCTCAAACAATCATAATAAAAAAAATTATAAAATAATAATCAAACCATAATTAACATCAAACATTCATAACGAAAAAATCGTAATACAATCAAACCATAATAATCACAATCACATAAATTATAATTTTCCATCTTCAAATCATTACCAAACCATAGCAAATTAAAAATTCCTAATTAGTATTTAACATACATAATAGAGATAAAAACATATCATTTTCAAGAAAAAATTAATTTTGATTTGGAATTTTTAATTTTACAAGTAAAAAAAGAAAGAAAGAGAGTGAGTCATAAGAAGAAAAATTTTAAAAATTTTAATATTTTCATTTTTCGGGTCGGTCGGGTTAAACAAGGTATTTAACTGATCCACCGACCCCCATTAGGAGATATACTGTCACGACCCATTTCCGTGGGTCGGACCGGCACTAGGACCTGGGTAGGCTTAAGGCCCCCGAAGCCCGTAGTAAGCCTAACTTATTTAAATCTCGTAATTTAACTGATCCACGACCCGCATTTAGGAGTATACTGTCACGACCCATTTCCGTGTGGTCGGACCCGGCAACTAGGAACCTGGGTTAGGCTTAAGGCCCCCGAAAGCCCCGTAAGTAAGCCTAACTTATTTAAATCTCACAGTCTATTCATAATTATGGATTCAGGCCATTAACTTATTATAGCATATGCCATTCAAAATACCAATTCAATATATTAATATGGACTTTATTTATTTTATTTACAACGCCAATGGAATACAATTGCGAACTCTACTTATATTTACAGTCGTTATTTCTATCCTTTAACAGTCTTCTAACAATAAGTGTCTCAACTCTACCAAGGCTTTTTCCCTTTTCATTTCTATTACCTGAAAAAAAAAATAGTAGGCAGGGGTGAGCGCCAAAAACTCAATGAGTAGGGTTAAAAAGATAACCCTCCTCACCAACACAATCACAACAGATGTAAAATATTTTAATCTAGTTACCGTTTAAATTATATGAATCAAATGCAGTTTGTTCACAACAAAAATGGCAGTACAAACAGGCAATCAAAAAGTATCCTCCCCCCACAACGCTTCAATATAATCCATCACGTGGAAAATTAGTCAGTGGCACCTAACCGTGAAACCCAACGAGCCGTCCTCACACATGGCTCGCCCTCTCATGACATGTGCACGCGGGAGTCCGTTCCCAGCAGTACGGCCACGTGGTCTAATCCTCACTGACCATTCCTCTCATTGTTTTTCCATTTCTCCTTCTTTTTCTTTTCCATACCCACAGGAGGCAACCGGTGGTCTCCATCCATCTAGATCATCAAGTGCTCACAAACAGGAAGGCGCACCCTGGCGGGCTACAATCAAATCTAAGATTATCAGGGTGCGCAACAACAAAGAAGCCATCCCTGTGGTTTTCCATGCAATCCATATCATAGGTGCAGCACGGGGGGCCGATCTCCCATTTCCCCGGCCGACGTAAATTTCATATCAATAATCATATTCAGGATCCATATCACAGACCGTCTTCACAAACCCGCAATGGTGTTCCACGTCCATCCGCAATTTCCCACAAAACAAAGGCACAGTGTTATTCACAGCACAGTAATCAAACAATTTTTAATATCAAACAAATGGTGGCAATCAATAATAATGGCAATTCAATAAAATAATGCATGATAACATTTAGCCGTGAATGCAATGAATGCAGGCGGATGTACTAGTTATCTAACACTACTCACTGTTTTTGTTGTCTAAAGACTGCCTTTCTATTGTGCGCTCCAGCCTTTTGTCTTCCACAGTCCGAGACTTAATACGTTTCTATATAATAAGAAAATTCCTACATAAGAATCTAAATTTGGGAAAAGCAGTTTAAACATTCATTTATTTGTTTTCGTTAACTCGTCGGTTTCACTAACTTATCAAACTAAACATGTATATCTATAGTGCATCTTTATTTGATTTAGTTCTCTATTTATTCATTGAGTAGAACGTCTAATTATTTGGTAATTAATATTTTATGATAAATACTAATCAAAACATTAATATGATTAATGATAATAATATTAATAATATAATGCCGATTGATCATATAAATACATAACATTATAACTTTAGTCGGTATTTTAATTCCCTGAACTAACATATAAATTCGTTCCACCTTGTTTATTTATTTATTTGATTAAATTTATCGTCTCATAATCTTATTCCTAATATTTTTAATTTTCTAATGAATAATAATTCGCTATAAGTAATTTAATTTCTTAAAATAACAATTTATTTTTCTAATCACTTTTTCGGCAGCAACCCCCCTAATTTGATAATCCACCTGGTAAAATATCAACATTATATCAATTATTCCACCACACAGCCATCCATCGGGCGCAATCAAAAACTCAATCAAACAAAAATCCATCCTCCAACATTTTGCGTAACCAACATACTTTATAAATTTTCTTTAATTTCCCTCATCTGACTTATCTGACTTTTCAATTAATTTAGGTTAATACCGTATTAAATTTTAACTAAAATATTGTTAAATAATTAATAATCAACACGATTGCTTTTAATTTAACTCCTCAAAAAGTAGTTTCATACTGTATTTACTTTCTATATTTCATTAATCAAATAATTCATACTACTTAAATTAATTTTCACCAACATAAAATAATTAACTACGCAAAATGAACTAAAATTAAGTTAACTAAAATTAATGAACTAAATTAATTACTTACAAATAATTAAATTTAATTCAAAAGTAACGAAAATGCATTAAAAATTATTTTTTAACCTCAAAATATAAATTTGTCGAATTTTCGCTGATCGGAGATTTTTACACATGCCAAGATAGAAAGAGCAGTAAGCTTGCCAGTGGCCGAAATCCGACTGGACAGTGCCGGAGAGAGGCGGAGACGGGCGCGAAGAAGCTGGACAGGCTCTTCCTGGTGGTCGGAAGGCACACTGGAAGCGGCGCAAGGGCGGTGGCGGCGACAGATCTGTTGAGGCGCGATGCAGTCCTCTCTAGGCTGCTGTCTCCCGCTTGGTTCGAGCGGTGAGGGGAGGGCGGAACGGCAAGCTTGCCGAGGTCGAGCTGTCCGCGGGGAGCAGCGGTGGCGCGCGAGGAAAGGTCCGATCGCTGGGGGTGTCCGCGCGACCTGCTGCTGTTTTGCCTCGTCAAGAACACAGACGCAGTGAAGGGAAAAAGAAGGAAAGAAAAAAAAAAGGAAGAAGAAGAAGAAAGAGAAGAAAAGAAGAAGAAGAAGAAGGGAGGAGCAGTGCTTGGGGAAGGTTGTCGGTGAACTGGAGGGCAGGACTCAATGAAGTGGAGGGAGATAAGCGTTGAATATAAGAGGAGGAAGTTTCCTAGATGTTTTTTGGGTCGAACGGGTTCGATTCGATTCGATTCGGCCCAAATCTTTGGTTTGCAACTGGTTTTCGGCTTTTTCAATCGATTTTCGGTTCGGTTTCTCACAGTATTCGCACTTAAAATATTAATATTAATTTTCCAAGATGTCGGTTCATTAAAATTTAATTTGGATACATGTTTGAAAAATAAATTCAGGTATTACAATCTCCCCCCCTTAAAGACAATTCGTCCTCGGAATTGAATCTAATGGGAAAGAATAAGAATGGGACGCATGGAAAATTGTAAAGTTTATAAGGAATTGCTTCCATACCAAGGAGACAGCTCAAAACAAAAATACAGGTCAAGGAATAAAGTGGAAGTGGGGTATTCCTGATTGTAACGTCTACCGCTATAGGAAGCTTTATTACTTAATCTCCCAAAACTAATCAATACAGACAGTGCTAAGAAATCTTTCCTTTAAATAAAAATCTTTGCATTAAACGAGTTTTTATAATAAAAGGCTTAATACATATATTTTTCCAAAATTAAATTTTATTAAGCACATTTCTTTATGAAAACGCAAATATAATTTGCAAAAAGCAAACAATTTGAAATTTAATTTATTTATAATCAAAAATAGAGTTATTTAACGTACATAATGTTATGACTAAATTTCTTTTCTACTAAAACTGAAAAAAATGTTACCTTAATCCAAAATTTTAAGAAAAAAATTTTTCTTATAACTCTGCGTTGTCTATATATCAAATATGGGTTACTCGAGCTTCACTCTAATGCGGTTCCCTTTTAATACACGTCCTCCTTATCCTTATGCGTACGCTAAGCGGAATTATTTAAATAGTTCATTTACTAAGAAACATCCCTGCACTATTGGTTATCTTTCTCTATAGGGATCTCCACACCTTCTATTTAATTGCGTACTTAACTTCTAACAACTTATTCTTTAATTATCTTAAACATGTATCATTAAAAGTTGACTTTCATAATAACATTTCATTTCACTTATGTTGCTTATTAAATTTATCCTAAGATATTGAAGCATACTTATTAAAATATTCGATCCACTTAATTTCTTTTATACTATTAATTCATTATTTTTCATGCTTATCCGATCACCCATTATTTCAAACCTAATATTTTAATTACTTGCCCCAACTATTTAAACTTTTACCGATACCTATCAATATAATAAAAGTCCTCAATGAAAATTTCTTAAGTCCACGACTTCATGTCACCTTACAAAATCCAAATAATTAACATCTATATATATATATATTATAATAATATATATATATATATTAATCAAATTCTGCTGTCAAGCTAAAGAATTTTATTCGTTTCTATATGGAACTTCAGTTTTTATGGCCTTTAATTATGAAAATACTGCAAGGCCTAATTAGCTTTATAATACTTCTTAAGCTAATCGTTTTAATTTTTCCAATCCAAGTTTTTCAAAATAATAGTATCAATTTATTTATCTCTCCCTTTCAACTAATATCAATTAATAACTGTACATTTCACTACTTTAAATAACTATTCTCAGACTTTCTCTTGAAATTTAATTGGTTTTAGCTAATTTATGGGCTGTTTTACATCTACTACTGTTATCATTTTCAAGATAGCCCCCTAATCAATTTAAGCTTGTCTCAACAAAGGATCAACTTCGAAATAATCTTTTTCTTAAGAAAGTTTCTATTTCAAATGGTTTCATTTAATAATAATAAGTTTGCAACACTAGTTAATCTCATATCAGACATTTCAATCATTGTTCTACTAAATGAATTTTTTTTTTTTTTTTTTTTTTGGCAATTTAAAAGTCTTTTTTTACTAATAGTTCTATATACATTATTTCGCTGATAATAAATCCTTTAGATTAATTGTCTATTCAAAAAATTCAACTTAATGAGTTTATTCAACTGGCAGCCTTAGGTTGACATCCTATAAGGTAACTGGCTATTTAAAAACTTTTTAAAATAATTTTCCCTTTTCCCACTTTTAAAAAACTATCGCATGTCCAACTCCACACAAAATCTTGAAAATTCTTTTAATAGAAATTGCATTACCTTTTATTTTAAACCAATCCCTCAATCGTGTAAAAATATTTTCATCAGTTTGGAAAAATCAATACTCATTGGTATTTTCTAAAACCTTTTTGTATTTAACAAAAATGGAATTGTCTATCTCCACGAGGACAAGTCCTGAAATCATCTAGTTCAGTCTATTGTTAACATAATTTCCTCCTAAATGAATCCTCTTAACGCAAGAATATACTAATCTCGCATCATTACTATTCCTTTCGCTATATGGCCTCTCAAGTAGATTGTCCACAACCTTAAATTTTCCGCAAAAGTTATTTTCAGTAGTGATTTATATTTTTATTAATTATTTTATTCTTTTTATGTTATTTAAGTTATTTATTTTATCATCATTTTTTTTTTTTTTAATTGTATATTTCTTACCATCTGAAAATTACTTCTTTCGCAAAATTTGGTTTGTAATTATTTATTCTAGTATTCCCACAAGTATGATAAATTAATTGAAGCATATTATCATCATCGCTTTTTTCTTATGATTTAAACATCCCCTAGTCTTATCCTAAATTCTTTAGCCTTTTGATTTCATTTTCATCTTTCTTTTTATCCTTCGTATCATCCTTAGTGTACCCAACCTCAATTTAAGTCCTTATCCGGTAAAAAAAAGGTTTTAAAGGATGGGTAACACTGAAATTCTAAGGCGTAAACCATTATTTAAAACACAAAATTTATTCCATCGCTAAGGTTCACTGCTTTCTCAAATTTCTTATTTCTAATTTTTCAAATCTCTATTTTCAATATTATGAGTTTATCTTTGAACCTTTATTCTCTTCCAAATTTATTAAACTTTATTTTATTTAGCACCTCGATTCTAATTTCGCACTTTAATTCTTTTAAAGCAGATTTTATATAAGTGTTCTTTTAAAATTTAATAAGTAGTATTAGTCCTTTCTAACATAACTCTCTACCTAGATACATCCAATTTCGCTTAATTTTTAAGCTTTTTTATCTTATAGGCATTCCACGTTCCTTTCCCCATTCATTCCCCCATTGTGATTTAAAGTTATTCACCATCTTCTACATTTCATTTTAATTATAATAGATTCATAATTATTTTCAATGGCTTGTAATTAACTTCTATTAACTATTAGTCCAATCTTTTTCCCTTATTAATCAAATTTTTCACTTCCACAACTTTTGCCAAATCTATTTCACTAAACCACTTTAATTCTATATTAATAACACCCAAATTTTAACCCTTCAATACTAATTGTTCAGAGGAAGTTTTACCTGCTTCTTTATCAATGTTTTACATTATTTATATGCTATAATTAATTTGACCTATTCAGTTAACAATTATGTTCTTCACATTCAAGCCAGGCATATTCATTTAATATTTTCTTTATATTCTTTAGTTTCGCCTTGAATAATTGGAAGGATTTTATTGTCTATTATGATTATTTGTTCTTAGATCCTCCTTTTCTAACGGCCTTGATTTAAATTAAATTTACCAATTTTTCACTTTTTAATCCCAACAGTAACATTTCTAGAAATGTTAATCTATATCTGAATTGACATTTTCCTTTCAGATTCCTATTCTATACGATTTAATTTAAGCCTTATCAGTATTAATTTCTAATAGCCTAATTTTAGTCCTCGGGAATAGACAATATGATAAAAATTTTAATCAAACATGCAATCATTGTAAATAATTTAAATTTTAAAATCAGATAATTTTTGACATGCCGACCAAAAATAATAAAAACCAAACAATTAATTGAATTTCAAAAACAATTTCAATAAAGCAAATAATAACATGTTTCTCAATCCATAAGTTTTCAAATAAATTTAACTTTCTTATTGTCTTTAAGAACTTCCGAACTCCTTTTCTAAATAATTTCAAATAATTTTCCGAAGAGTGTGCTCCTGTTTTCGAATCAATGGTGTACTGGGTGGATCAGGCCATTACAACCAATATCCAACTGATCTTCTGCTTCAAAATAAATGGAGGGGATTTAGCAAAACTTGCAAAGTATTTATTTTATAAACGTCAGTTACCCGGACTGCTTTTATAAATTCACTATTATTTCTGTAATTTTAATTCTCGTCCTAAAGGTTTCATATAGATTTCCTTCCATCCTCAATGCACGATGCGTCCAAATCGGCACTAAAAATGGAAAATTCAAATCCGCGAACTACAGCTCCTTTGTTGGTTACGGCCGATCCCAACATAGGAGTTCTCTATTTTTTTTTAAAAATTTTTTTTCCCCCCTTTAAATTGGTTTTTTCCGCAATTGATTTCTAAGGCCCAAACTTATGCTCTGATACCAACTTTGTCACGAAAACCCCATTTCCGTGGGTCCCGGACCGGCACTAAGGACTGGTAGGGCTTAAGGCCCCCGAGCCCGTAGTAAGCCTAACTTATTTAAATCTCACAGTCTATTCATAATTATGGATTCAGGCCATTAACTTATTATACATATGCAATTCAAATACAATCAATAATATTTAATATAGGACTTTATTATTTATTTACAAACCCAACTGGAATACAATTGCGAAAACTCTACCTTTATATTTACATCGTTAATTTCTATCCTTAACAGTCTTCTAACAATAAGTGTCTCAACTCTACAAAGGCTTTTCTTTCTTTTATATTACCTGAAAAAAAAATAGTAGGCAGGGGTGAGCGCCAAACCTCCAAAATGAAGTAGGGTTAGATAACCCTCTCACCCCACAGCAATCACACAGATGCTAAATATTTTTATCTAAGTTACCGTTTAATTAATATGATCATGCAGTTTGGTCACACAAATGGCAAAGTACAACAGGCAATCCAACGTATCATCCACCTTCATATAATCACATTCACGTGAAATTAGTCAGTGGCAACCACCTGAAACACCCAACGAGCCGTCCTCACACATGGCTCGCCCTCTCATCATGTGCAGCCGGGGAGCCGATCCCCCATACGGCAAACTGGTCTAATGCCTCCTGAACCAGTGCCTCTCATTGTTTTTCCATTTCTCTCTTTTCTTTTCCATACCCACAGGAGGCACCAGGTGGTCTGCCATCCAATCTAGGATGCATCAAGTGCTCAAACAAGGAGGCCACCTGCGGGCTTACAATCAAATCTAGATTATCAGGTTGCCGCAAACAAACAGAAGGCCATCCTGTGGTTTTCCATGCATCCATATCATCAGGTGCAACAGGGGAAGCCGATCTCCATTTTCCCGCCGACGTCAAATTTCATATCATATCATATTCAGGATAAACATATCAACAGACCGTCCTCAACAAACCCATGGTGGTCCACGTCAATGCCAATTCCACCAACAAACAAGGCAAGAGTGTATTCACAGCAACAAGTAATCAAACAATTTTTTTAATATCAACAAATGGTGCATCAAATAATATGGCAAATTCAAGTAAAATAATGCATGAATAACATTTAGCCGTGATGCATGAATGCCAGGCGGATGATACTAGTTTATCCTAACATACTCACTGTTTTTTGTTGTCCTTAAAAGGACTGCCTTTCCCTATTGTGGCGCTCCCAGCTTTGTCTTCACAGTCCGAGACTTTATACGTTTCTATATAATAAGAAAATTC
>NW_023590825.1:1622298-1868213 GCF_014843425.1 Jatropha curcas
GATTATGATATGAAAAATTTGACCGTCGGCCGGAAAATGGGAGATCCGGCTCCCCGGTGCACCTACTTGATCATGGATTGCATGGAAAACCACAGGATGGGCTTCTTGTTGTTGCGCACCTGAATAATCTAGATTGATTAGTAGCCGCAGGGTGGCCTCCTTTGTGAGCACTTGATGATAGAGGGATGAGACCACCGGGTTGCCTCCTGTGGGTATGGAAAGAAAAGAGAGATGGAAACAATGAAGGACTGGTCAGTGAGGATTAGACCGGCCGTATGGACGGGCTCCCCGTGCAACATGTATGAGAGGGCGAGCCATTGTTTGGACGGCTCGTTGGTTCATGTGCCACTGAAAATCCACGTGATGTGATTATATGAAGTGATGAACTGATTGCTGTTGTACTGCATTTGTGTACAAAACTGCATGATCATATAATTAAACGGTAACTAGATTAAAAATAGTTTTAGCGGCATCTGTGCTGATTGTGATGGGCGTGAGAGGGTTATCTTTAACCTACTCATATGAGTTTGCGGCTCACCCCTGCCTACTATTTTTTTTTTTTTTTTTTTTTTTCAGGCTAATAGAAGAAGAAAAAGCCTTGAGGGTTGAGACACTTATTGTAGAAAGGACTGTTAGGATAGAAATAACGATGTAAATGATAAAGTAGAGTTCGCAATTGTATTCCAGTGGGTTGTAATAAATAATAAGTCCATATTAAATATTTATGAATTGTATTTGAATGCATAGGTATAATAAGTTAATGGGCCTGAATCCCATAATTATGAATAGACTGTGAGATTTAAATTTTTAAGTTAGGCTAACTACGGGGCTTCGGGGGCTTAAGCCTACCCAGGTCCTAGTTGCCGGTCCGACCCACGAAATGGGTCGTGACAAAGTTGGGTATCAGAGCATAAGTTGGGCCTTAGGAATCAATGCGGAAACATAGGAAATTAAATTAGAAAACTCCTATGTTGGGACGGCCGTAACCAACAAAGGAGCTGTAGTCGGGATTGAATTCCATTTTAGTTGCCTATGGGACGCATCGTGACATGAGGATGGAAGGAAATCTATATGGAATCTTAGGACGAGAATTAAAAATTTACAGGAAATTTAATAGTGGAATTATAAAAAGAGATCCGGGGTAACTGACGCTTTATGAAAATAAAATACTTTTGAGTTTTGCTAAATCCCCTCCCATTTATTTTGAAGCAGAATCAGGTTGGATATTGGCTGTAATTGGGCCTGATTCACCCAGTACACCATGATTCGACAGGAGACACTGCTTCGAAGATTATTTGAAATTATTTAGAAAAGGAGTCGGAGTTTTTAAAGACAATAAGAAAGTAAATTATTTGAACTATGATTTGAGAAACCATGTTTTATTATTTGCTTATTGGAAATTGTTTTGAAATTGCAATTAAGGTTTTGGTTTTATTATTCTTTGTCGGCCATGTCAAAAATTTTATCTGATTTTTAAATTTAAATCTATTTACAAATGATTGCTGTTTGATTAAATTTTTATCTATTGTCTATCCGAGGACTAAATTAGGCCTATAGAAAATTAATACAGGATAAGTTAATAAATCGTATAGAATTAGGAATCTGAACAGAAAATGTCAATTCAGATATAGATTACATTCTAGAAATGTTTACTGTTAGGATTGAAAAAAGTGAAAAAATTGGTAATTTAAATTAAATCAAGGGTTAGAAAAGGAGCGATCTAAGACAAATTAAATCGATTAATAGACAAGAAATCCTCAATTATTCAAGGCGAAACTTAAGAATATAAAAGGAAAATATTAAATGAATTATGTGCTTGAATGTGATGAACATAATGTGAACTGAATAGGTCAAATTAATTATAGCAATATAAAATAATGTAAACATGTAAAGAAGCCAGTGTAAAACTTCCTCTTGAACAATTTAGTATGAAGGGTAAATTTTAGGGTGTTTTAATATGAATTAAAGTGGTTAGTGAATAATTGGGCAAAAGTTGTGGAAGTGAAAATTATGATTAATAAGGAAAGATTGGACTAATAGTTAATAGAAGTAATTACAAGCCATGAAATAATTATGAATCATTATAATAAATGAATGTAGAAGATTGGTGAATAAAACTTTTAATCACAAATGGGGATGAAATGGGAAAAGGAACGTGGATGCATAAGAAAGCCTTAATAAATAAGGAAATCTGGATGTATCTAGGTTAAGAGAGTTATGTTAGAAAGGACTAATTACTACTTATTAAATTTAAAGGAACACTATATTAAAATCTGCGTTAAGAATTAAGTTGCGAAATTAGATCGAGGTGCTAAATAAAATTAAAAGTTAATAAATTTGGAAGAGAATAAAAGCAGGTCAAAAGATAAACTCATAATATTGAAATAGAGATTGAAAAATTTAGAATAAAGGAAATTTGAAGAAGCAGTGACCTTAGGATTGGAATTAAAATTTTGTGTTAAAATAAATGGTTTTTACGCCTTAGTTCATGTACCCATCCTTAAAACTTTTTTTTTTACGGATAAGACTTAAATGTAGGTTGGGTAACACTAAGGAGATACGAAGGATAAAGAAAGCATGAAAATGAATCAAAAGGCTAAAGAATTAGGATAAGACTTAGGGGATGTTAAATCATAGAAAAGCCGATTGATGATAATATGGTCAATTAATTATATCTACTGTGGAATACAGAATAAATAATTTTTTACAAACAAATTGAAAAAAGTTTAAAATTCAGATGTTGTAAGAAATATACATAGTAAAAAAAAAATGATGATAAAAATAAATAACTAAATAAATAAAGATAAAATAATAATTAAATATAAATCACTACTGAAAATAACTTTATGGGAAAATTTTTAAGGTGTGGACCAATCTACTTTGATGAGGCCAGTAATAGCGGAAAGGGTAATAGTAATGATGGAGATAGTATATTCTTGGTTTAAGAGGTCATTTAGGGAGGAAAATATGTAAACAATAGACTTGGAAAAAACTAGATTGATTTCAGGATTGTCCTCGTGGAGATAGAACAATTCATTTTTGTTAAATCCAAAAGGTTTTAGAAAAATACAATGAGTATTTGATCTTTCAAACTGCATGAAAATATTTTTACCACGATTGTTGAGATCTGGTTTTAAAATAAAAGTAAATGCAATTTTCTATTTAAAAGAATTTCAAGATTTTGTGTGAGTGACATGCCCGATGTTTTTAAAAGTGGAAAAGGAAAATTATTTTAAAAAGTTTTTTAAAATACCAGTTACCTTATAGGATGTCACTAGCTGCAGGTTTGATAATCATAGTTGAATTTTTTGAATAGACAATTAATGCTAAGGATTTATATCAGCGAAATAATGTATATTGAACTATTAGTAATAAAGACTTTTAATTGCTCAAAAAAAAAAAAAAAAAAAAAAAAAAAAAATCTTTAGTAGACAATTGATGAAATGTCTGATATGAAGATAACTAGTGTATGCAAAACTATTTATTATAAATGAAACCATTGAAAAATAGAAACTTTCTTAAGAAAAGAATATTCGAATTTGATCCTTCTGTGAGACATGCTTTAAATTGATTAGGGGCTATCTGAAAATGATAACAGTAGTAGATGTAAACAGCCGCATAAATTTAGTAAAACCAATTAAATTTCAAGAGGAAAGTCTGAGAATAGTTATTAAAGTAGAAATGGTACAGTTATTTAATTGATATTAGTGAGGATGAGTAAATAAATTGATACTATATTTTTGAATAACTTGGATGAAAAATAAAACGATTAGCTTAAGTATTATAAAGGCTAATTTAGGGCCTTGCTAGTATTTCAAATTAAGCATAAACTGAAAGTTTCCATATAGAAACGAATAAATTCTTTTAGCTGACAGCAGAATTGATTAATATATATATATATATATATATAATATATATACTATATAGATGTAATATTTGGATTGTAGGTGACATGAAGTCGGGACTTAATAAATTTCATTGAGGACTTTTATATATTGATAGGTAATCGGGTTAAAAGGTAAATAGTGGGGCAAGTATAAATATTAGGTTGAAATAATGGTGAATCGGATAAGCCATGAAAAAATAATGATTAATAGGTATAAGAATTAAGTGGATGAATATTTTAAGTAAGTATGCTTCAATATCCTTAGATAAAATTAAATAAGCAACATCAAGCTGAAATAAATGTTATTATGAAAAGTCAACTTTTAATGATACATGTTAAGAAATTAAGGGAATAGAGTGTTAGGAAGTAAGTACGGCAATTAAATAGAAGGTGTGGAGATCCCTTAGAGAAAGATAACCAATAGTGCAGGATGTTTCTTAGTAAATGAACTTATTTAAATAATTTCGCTAGCGTACGATAAGGATTAGAGGACGTGTACAAAAGCGAACCGATGAGTGAGCTCGAGTAACCATATATAATATAGACAACGAGAGTTATAAGAAAATTTTTTCTTAAAATTTTGGATTAAGGTAACATTTTTTTCAGTTTTGATAAGAAAAGATTTAGTCATAACATATGTACGTTAAATAACTCTATTTTGATTATAAATAAAATTAAATTTCAAATTGTTTTGCTTTTTTGGCAATTATATTTTGGTTTCATAAAGAAAATGTGTAATAAAATTTAATTTTGGAAAAAATATGTATTAAGCCTTTTATTATAAAAACTCGTTTTAATTTGCAAGATTTTTATTTTAAAGAAGAGTTTTCTAGCAACTGTCTGTATGATAGTTTGGAGATTAAGTAATTAAAGCTCCTATAGCGGAGACGTACAACAGAATACCCCACTCCACTTTATTCCCTTGACCTGTATTTTCGTTTTTGAGCTGTCTCCATTGTATTGGGAAGCAATTCCTTATTAACTTTACAATTTTTTCCATGCGTCCTTCTTATTCTTCCCATTTAGATCCAATTCGAGGACGAATTGTTCTTAAGGGGGGAGTATTGTAATACCTGAATTTTTATTTCAAACATTATCCCAATTAAATTTAATTTGAACGACAGCTTGGCAAATTAATAATTATTATTTTAGTGCGAATATGTGAGAAAACCGAACCGAAAATCGATTGAAAAGCCGGAAAACCAGTTGAAAAACCAAAGTTTGGGCCGAATCGAATCGAATCGAACCGGTTCGACCCCAAAACATCTAGAAACTTCCTCCTCTCTATATTCAACGCTTATCTCCCTCAACTCATTGAGTCCTGCGCTCCAGTTCACGACAACCTCCCCCAGGCCACTGCCTCCTCCCTTCTTCTTCTTTCTTCTTTTTCTTCTTCTTCTTCTTCTCTTCCTTTTTTTTCTTTCCTTTCTTTTCCCTTCACTGCGTCTGTGTTCTTGACGAGGGCCAAAAACAGCAGCAAGCGTCGCGCGACCACCCCCAGCTGATCGGACCTCCTGCGCGCCACCGCTGCCTCCCCGCGACAGCTCGACCTCGGCAAGCTTGCCGTTCCGCCCTCCCTCCGCTCGAACCAAGCGGAGATAGAGCCTTAGAGAAGGACTGCATTCGCGCCTCAACAGATCTGCCGCCACCGGCCCTGCCGCCGCTCCCAGTGTGCCTCCGACCACCAGGAACGAGCTGTCCAGCTTCTTCGCGCCGTTCTCTCCTCTCTCCGGCACTGTCAGTCGGATTCCGGCTACTGGCAGCTAACTGCTCTTTTTTCGGGAAATTTTTCTTTGGGGGGCCAATTGGTGTTTTTAAAAAATTTTTTTTTTTTTCCTTTTTTTCCGATCTAGCGAAAATTGACAAAAATTTATATTTTTTTTGTTTGATGGTAAAAATTAATTTTATGATTTTCGTTACTTGAATTAAATTTAATTTATTGTAGTTAAATTAAATTTAGTTCATATTTAGGTTAACTTAATTTTAGTCATTTGCGTAGTTAATTAATTTATGTGGTGAAATTAATTTTAAAGTAGTATTGAATTATTGATTAATGAAATATTAGAAAAGTAAATACAGTATGAAACTTAACTTTTGTAGGAGTTTAAATTAAAAAGCAATTCGTGTTTGGATTTATTAATTATTAACAATATTAGTTTTAAAATTTTAATACTGGTATTTTAACAACTAAATAATTGGGAAAAGTCAGATAAGTCAGATGTATGGAATTAAAGAAAATTTATAAATGTATGTAAATTGGTACGGGAAAATGTGCGAGATGGGATTGTTGATGAGGGTGATTGCCCGATGGATGCTGTTGTGGTTTGGAATTTAATGATATTAATGTTGATATTTTACCAGACGTGGGATAATCCAATTTTTAGGGAGATGCTGCCGAAAAGATCGTATAGAAAAAATTGTATTTTAGAATTAAATTACTTATAGCGATTAAATTATTTCATAGAAATAAAAATATAGAATAAGATTATGAGAAGCGATAAATTCAAAAAATAAATAAACAAGAGAAACGAAAATTATATATGTAGTTTAGGGAATTAATACGACTTAAAGTTATTAATGTTATGAATATTATAATGATCAATCGCATTATCATTATTAATATTATTATCATTAATCATATTAATGTTTTGATTAGTATATTCATAAAAATAATTAATTACCAAATAAATTAGACGTTCTACTCAATGATTAAATTAGAAGAACTAAATCAAATAAAATGCACTACTAGATATACAGTTTAGTTTGATAAGTTAGATGAACGACGAGTAAACGAAACAAAATAAATGAATGATAACTGTTTTCCCCAAATTATGAATTCTTTATGTAGAATTTTCTTAATAATATATAGAACGTGATAAAAGTCTCGGACTGTGAATTACAAAGGCTGAGGAGCGCACAAATAGGAAAGGCAGTTCCTTTTAAGGGACAAACAAAAAACAGTGAGTAGTAGTATAGATAACTAGTATTCATCCGCCCTGCATTCATGCATCACGGCTTAAATGTTATCATGCATTATTTTATTGAATTACCATATATATGAATGCACCATTTGTATGATTATTAAAAATTGTTGATTACTTGTGCTGTGAATTACACTGTGCCTTGTTGTGTGATATTGGAGCGTGGACCACCATGGGTTTGTGAGGACGTGTCTGTGATATGGGATCCTGAATATGCATATGATATGAAAAAATTTGACCGTCGGCCGGGAAAATGGGAGATCGGCTCCCCCGATGTTGCACCTGATGATATGGATTAGGCATGAGAAAACCACAGAGATGGCTTCTTGTTGTGCGCACCTGATAATCTAGATATTGATTGTAAGCCCGGCAGGGTGCCTCCTGTTGTGAGCACTATGACTGATCTAAGATTGGATGGAGACCACCGGGTGCCTCCTGTGGGTATGCGAAAAGGAAAAGAGAGAATGGAAAAACAATGAGAGGACTGGTCAGTGAGGATTAGACCAAGTTGGCCGATATGGGGACGGCTCCCCGAGTGCACATGTATTGAGAGGCGAGCCATGTGTGAGGACGACTCGTTGGGGTTTCAGGTGGTGCCACTGACTAATTTTCCACGTGATGTGATATATGAAGGTGAATACTTGTGATTGCTGTTGTACTTGCCATTTTGTGTGACAAAACTGATGATCATATAATTAACGGTAACTAGATTAAAAAATATTTAGCATTCTGTGTGGATTGTGTGGGGGAGAGGGTTATCTAAACCCGTACTCATTGAGTTTGGCGGCTCACCCCTGCCTACTATTTTTTTTTTTTTTTTTTTTCAGGTAAAGAAAGAAAGAAAAGCCTTGTAGAGTTGAGACACTTATTTGTAGAAGACTGTTAAGGATAGAAATTAACGATGTAAATATAAAGGTAGGTTTCGACAATTGTATTCCAGTTGGCGTTGTAAATAAATTATTAAAGTCCATATTAAATAATATTGAATTGTATTTGGAATGCCATATGTATAATTAAGTTAATGGGCCCTGATCCATTAATTATGAATAGACTGTGAGATATTAAATAAGTTAGGCTTACTACGGCCTTCGGAAGAAAACCTTAAGCCTACCCAGGTTCCATAGATGCCGGTCCGACCCACGGAAAATGGGTCATGGGACAGTTAGGCTTACTACGGGCTTCGGGGGCCTTAAGCCTACCCAGGTCCTAGTGCCGGTCCGACCCACGGAAATGGGTCGTGACACATCATGATATGAAAGAAAAAGATTTGAGTAGGGTGAGGGTCAAAAGACAAGTATTTTTGCTTCTATTGTTGTGACTCAATAAATTATAATTTTATTCTTAATATGTTATATCATCAAATATTACAGTCTATATATTAAATTTTATATACCATTAATTAATTCTAAAGTAATTTTTTTTATGCATGAAAGGCCTAATGAATTGGAATAACTTTGTGGGCTATACGGCATGGGCAGTCCCTTTTAACCTCTCACTCCCTACATTTTATACAACAGGTATAAAGACCAATAAGACCACACCGATTGATAATACTAAATCAATTTGATAGACTTAATTAGTATAAAATATTATTATAATAATATGCTTTAATGGTAACAAAATTTACAATTCAAAAATTTTTTTAAACCGAACTATTCTTATGATTTAACCAATTTTCATTTACTAGTATATATTCAAATGTTTTTAGGCATAATCAGTAAAAGAATCCAATTTTTTAACGTGTTTGCTATTTTATTCAAAAGCTTGTATAACTTTATCAAATTTGTTTCAATTTAAAAACTTTAATTGCAATTATATACAAATGAGAACAAGTAATCAAAATTAAAATTTGAAAATAAAATATTATAGTCACGCTCGAAAGAAAGTAATTTTTAAAATTTTTATCCTCCCTCTATTATAGATTTTAAGATGAATAATTTATTACTTTAAAGGAGAGGCGAAGAGAGTAGAATATGAAGGACACTATAATTTAATAGTAAATACCAATAGTCGGGTTCGAATATCCTTCTTCAATAATAATAATAATAAAAGAGTAGAATATGAAATGTGGTACAAAACGATAGAAATAGCATAGCATATAATAGGGAGGAAATATGTCAAAAAATTAAATTCAATTATGAACAAACTATGATTTACATATAAAATTGACAAAATTTTCACATAAGTATATGCACAGATTTGAATTTGTCTAGTCATTATACTTTTTTTTTTATTATAATTTTACCTACAACTATTTTTAATCCAAATCAAAAATACATGGAGGCTGATGTTGAATGGATTTATCACAGAATGTGCTAATGTCCGGTTTAGTCGAAATCAAAATAACTCGGTTCAAATTGAATAGAATTAAAATTTACAATAATAATTGAACCAACCAATTTCCATAAAAAAATTAATCAATTTTCTAGTTTATTTTTAGTTTTTTTGGTTTTGTGATTTAGTAAAAAATATTTTTAATCTAAACTAAAAATTAAATATAAAAATAAGTGTGACTAGTATAATCAACGTGAACTGAATTTTTAAAAAAGAAAACACCTGTAAATTCTAAGTTGATGTGTATTAGTTGCGCGTATCAAAAGGTTGTAAAAATTTAAAATGGAGATGACGTTTGATCCCTGTACCTCTCGCACATCAAAAATTGTAAGAATTGAAAATGGAAATGCGGGGTATCGATCCCCGTACCTCTCGCATGCTAAGCGAGCGCTCTACCATCTGAGCTACATCCCCATATGTGCGTATATTGTCATATTTTATAAAAAACAAAAATACTACAAAATGCTGCATAGGAAGCGTTTAGCATTAATAATGTTCGAGAACAAATTATTGGTGCTTCATAGATTGTACGCAAAACTAAAACATAGGAAATAAGTTCAAAGCTGAGAAAATCTCCAACACCTTCCATTTTGTCCTTAAAATAGATTACAACTAGCTTCATTAATATAAATGAATACACATATAAGTAATTCCAAGCCATTGTACCATACATTAGGATCACCCTTTTCCATTTTACTGATACACTAAACAAGACTCAATATATATAATCATCATCAAAGATCATGTAATTCCCATTCCTTCTAGCTCTTTCTTCTCTATCAGCCTGAAAAAATTACACAACCAAAGCAAGAAAATTATAATACCATATTGCTAGTTAGGCATGCAAGAATACATTAATTATGTATACCTTGGTTATAAGCCTCTCAAATGCCTCAGTTCCATTCTCTTCCATATACTTTTCTGCTGCAGTTAAAATGTCATCTTGTTTACTAAATATATCCTTCTTTCTGGGGACATACCATATCTTTTGATGAGCAATTTGTGGGTTCATATAAAATGGTCTAATGAAATGCTTATAAACATATGCTGCTCCATTGAACTGTGGCAGCACCAACCAGCATGTCATTATCAGCTTTGCATAAGGCCATATAGGGAGACTGCATTTTTTTTAAAAAAAAAAAAAAAACCCAAATTTAGTGATCAGATATATAGCTGCCTCATAATGCAGGAGATCAGAAATTAAAAAAAAAAAAAAAAAAAAAGAAAAGAAAAGAAAAAAAGCCAAGTTTTAGACATTGTTACCATTCTAGGATTTTGGAAAATGTTAGCTCGAACAAGGTCAACATGGAATATAGAACCCAATAGGTTAGCCATTGTTGATCATCACTGCGAGATTTAGTCTCTATAGCCTTGATTGAAGCATATCTGTTAATATCAAAGCAAAATATCCATACCGTAATAAGATTATCTCTACTACTGCTGGTCCAAAACAAAATCCAAATATAAGCAAACAGACACTTACAGGGGGTAAACAAGAGTGACTAATGGTCTGCAAAATAATAATAAAAAGCAAATAATTATAAAATAACCAAAAACCAGAAAATTAATGAAGTAGAGTAGACAGTTAAAAAGACATACAGAGCAAGAACATCAAAGTTGTTGCCTATAACTTGGAGAAAATTAGGATTTCCAGAACCACCACGACCACCCATTTCTCTTGTTCTTGTCCAAGAAGCTTTCTTGCTTTTGTTATTACGATACAGACAGTGGGAGCAACTGATTGAGACAGAGAGAGAGAGAGAGAGGAAACAGTGTACACAATGTCACTGCTGCCAGCCTGCCACTGAAAAGAAGTAAAGAAGAGATGAAAAAGGTCAAAAAAGAGGACACAGAAAAGAGGACTTTGGGTAGAATATTATGAAGCACAAGAAAAGAGGCACCGATTTTTTTATAAATCATCTGACGTGTGCATGTGAATATGTAATTCTATTCAGCTTTGTGTCTCTCAAAATCAGAAACCAATTACTGCTTGCCAAATCATCAACTTTATCAATTACCCTTGACTTTCTGCTTCTTTTTTTTTTTATTTTTTTTCTTGATTTATTATTTTTTTTGGTCACTTATTGTTACATTTGGTTTCCATGATTTGTGGTAATTTGTTCTTGCTGACCGTAATTTGATAATTGGCGTCACCAAGTAATTAATTAAATAACCTTTTTTTTGATTGCTTGTTTATATTACTTGGCAAAATTTATCAAGTGAAAATTTAACATGGCAATTTCTGAAATATTGTATCTAATTTTGCCTCGTTAAACTTTATATATTGTATGCATGTAAAATAATCCAATGTCCTAGTCACAGTATATGTACTCAATAATTTTTTTATCTTATTTTATTATATGTTTAATTAGTAATATATCTGCAATCAATACAAATTTGACACAATTAATAAGTATTTCAACAACAATAATGTTTCTAATATACTATATTAATATGAAATGATACTTTTTTAAATTATAGATATCCTTAATAATAATAATAATAATGATGATGATAAATAATAATATTATTATTTTTATTCTACGGTTGCATACAAAATGCACAAGAAATTTAAAAAATAGACTCCTTTACACGCAGCCCAGATCAATTACAATGGGCCGTTAGCCTCTCAAAGCCCAAATCTATTTGTATGATCATTTACCAGGCCGAAGATTTTGTTATTGTGTTATCCAACTCTCAAAGGTGCATTTATAGTTGGATTAAGAATTTGAGGTCAAGGCTTTTACTATCGTGCACATTTTTTCAAAAATAATTTGGTTTAATTCACTTTTGAGTACCATTCAATTTTCATTTTTTTTTTATTTAGTTTATTTTTGGTAATGAAAAATCAAAATACCCGAACCGAACTAAATTATATATTATTGCTTTTTATAAAATTTGGTTTGGTTTAGTTTTTTTTTTTAAATATATATATTATCAAAATTCAAAATTTGAACCGATGAATTATGAAATTTAATTTTTAGCTAATTGAGACAAAATATTTGATAATTTAAATTAAAAAGCATAGACATCCAAATTAAGTATAATAAAATATGCATGAGTTAAAATTCCATTACGTGGCCAATTAGATTGAAAATATAATATATTTTTAATTAAATTGGACTGCTTAAAAAAGTTCATTGCCTCAATCGGATGACATTTAGTCCATCTTCAAAGAAAAAAAATAGCATAATTATTTTGAGTTTTTGACATTTGTTTTTTAAGTAGGAAGTCATACATTTAAAATCAATCCAACGTTTCCCATCGAATATTTTGAATCAAGTGGATAACAATAAAATTCTGTATAGATGCAGAAATTTTTATTTTGCATCATATTTTTACCCTAAGATTAGTACTGAATACACATTAAACTACAAAGATACATTTAAATCTCTATTATTTTACTCATAATGAGTGATTCAAACGGTAAAACATATATGAATCAACATATGCTTTCTTCAAGATTATTTCTTACTCATAAAAAAGACAGTCATAAATCTCAAAACGAGATTAGTCTTTTATAAAAAATCATTTATTTTTTCTTTCAATATTTCAATTTTAAAGTAAATATTAGGATGCAATTTTTTTTTTTTCAAATGATATATATTACTTGAAATATAATGAAAACACAAAAACTATAAAAGATGATAAATCTTCTAATATTTACCATTACTTACATACTTAATATGATCATATAGATCTATATAACCATGTCCTTTTCTTATTTTTATTTTTACATATGTTTAATTAACATTTCAACAATCCATAAGACGTTATGATATAAACCTTTTTGTTCATTAAAATTTAAAAAATAAAATATATGCAATATTGCAGCATCCTGCAATCCTAGACCAAAAATTAATTGCAATCTTAGATACCAAATTAAATTAAAGAGCATAAATATAGTATTAACATTAGCATTTACAACTCTGTGAAATGTACAAAATTTCCTTTAAACTAATGTAGTAACATTAGCAGCATCAGGCCAGCTTGACAGGAATATATATAATTCTGTTTATCATCTCCAAATAGAAACTAAAGCATTAATAAGTTCTTGGCCATACCATTCTCATGAAACTTGAATTTAAATCCTGACCTTGCTAGCCCCACATACATTCTGCTCCATATCCAACCGCAACCTCTCTTATATTATTTATAGCTCGCCATTAATGTGTGCATATATATATACAGCGGTGTGCGATTCTTTTTTTACTATAAAGAAAAATCTCAAGGGGAAGGGATTATCTTGATTAGGGTTTATACCCTGATCTTCAATCTTACGAGACAAATACTTAACCATTCATGCATGGCAGGTACTGAACTACCAGATAACATATATATGAGACATCACAGCTTGATCATAAAATCAGGATAATGTTATGTAATGGCCGGTTAGGGTTTATAGTTATACTTTATAAACATATATAATATATATACAGATATCTTGAAGGTAGAACTAGGTGATTCCATAATTAATAATTGGAATCCAGAACTGCAGGTCTACTTCAATCCTAACCTAGATTTTCTTAACTAATTAACATTAGGAGTTCCTTAATTGTCATCTAATGGTTTCCAATTGATCTTCTTCTTCTTCACCTTCAATTATCTCTTACTATATTACTGGTTGAATGATTTCCAATTGGGATGCGAGTGCCAGTTCGTTGAATATTATGAGATGTGATTAATATACATGATCTGAACATGCATGCATATGCATATGAAAGAGGAAATACAATGCTTGATTTAAGGAAGCCATAAAATATAAGAAAAGATATAATGTTTAACTGTCCTAGATAGCGATGGAGATTTCAAAATCAAGCATTGTAAAGCTGTAATAAAAGAGTACTAAAGTTTTTGAGAAGAGTGATGTATATATATGAATGTGAGGGGGTTAGGAATGCCTATATATGTATAATAACTAATAAGCAGGGACATATATGCCTACAGAATAGAATACATATGTAACCTGCATGAAAAGGAAAAGATTTGCCATACCAAAAGGACAAAAAAAAAGAGCTTTAAGAGGGCCATCGGGCAAATATTCAAGTTACTTACTTCATTAATCAAACCCTAAACTTTTTTCTCCTCACTAATCACACCAAAACCGACTACTACTCAATAATTACTTAAAACTCAAAACTCAATTTTAAAGCAAATATCAAACCCTGAACCTATCTTGCAAAATGCACATCATGTATATATACTTACATATATGAGAAACAGTGAGAAAAGTTCTAGATCAAATCACAAGACTCGCAGCTTCATGTATCTGGGTAAATGTTGACTCAGAGCTAGTTTGGTTCATGTTCCTCTCCTCCGTGGTGTTGGTTTGACCCACTCGCCGGAGACTCCGAGGCGTCACCACTGCCCATAATTGGCCTATAAGCATTCAGTGCAGCAAGTACGCCTAAATGACTATCCGTAACAATACCACCAACACCACCGCTGGCGCCGCCCAATTGTTGTCCAGGCAAGAGAGCCATCGGGGCAGGAAAATTCATAAAATGCAAACTACTGGACATAGAGCCTCTATACATATTATTATTACTACCAGTAAAAGGTGGAAAGGTCGCCATTGAATCACCACTTATCACTTGGTTACTGTTATTGCTATTAGGATTAGTCACCATCCAAAATGTCGCCGGAATCGGACTATGAGTCGACGGGATTGTTCCGGCACTAGTGGATTGCAACAGATAATTCCCCATCTGATGACTACTCTGCGACAACAATTCATGCTCCAGCCTTCTCTTTCTTCCTAAACTAGTTTCTCCATCAGATACATCTAAACAAGTAGTAGTATCGCTGCCGCGCACTTCTTGTTTATTAAGTAATTCAATGCTTGAATTAATAGAACTAAAACCTAGCGAATCCTCAGACGGAAACAGAATTCTTCTCTGTTGTGGCGGTTGTGGTGATTCATCAACGGCGGCTATGCTCCTTTCCCAGTCGGTTCTCGATCGTAGGTGTTGATGAGCGGCCAAATTAGGGTTAAAATAAGAGTTTCTCAAATGGTGAGAAGCGGAGAAGGAAGAGCCAGAGCTACGAAGAGAAATATTAAGAGAAGTAAAGTTGGCGGGAATAGTACCAGTACCAGTGGCAGCGACGACGGCAGGTTCAGCTTGTTGCAATAACCATTCAATAGTTTCGCCGTCTGATTTGTGGCCGAGTTCACGAGTGAGTTGGAAAACACGGGCAGCACAAGTGGCAGGCATACGGATCCGGCGGCCACGGCCTTCGACTTTAGTGTGGCGGTCTTTGGTGGAGGTGCGTTTGGGAGGCGGTTTTTTAGGCGGAGGAGGAGGAGGAGGAAGAGGAAGAGGAGGATTAGAGGAGGAAGAAATAGATTGATCCTTTTCATCTAGTAATTGAAGAGGAAAACTGGTTCTGATGTTGCGGATCCCATTTTCAGGTTCCATGATCATGTGATGTGGGGGTAAGATTTAAAAAAGAAAAAAAAAGAAAATTGAAAAAAGAAAATATATGTATATATTTATATAAAAAAATTTTATATAAGTTTTGGATAGCTTTTGGGTGTAAGGTAGTACATATTTTGATGGGTTTTTCACTGACTTTGGTGGGTCTGTTGTGTATTTGTTTGCGGTAGTTGTTGGTGATAGAGTAGCATTTCGAATTTTTGTTTTGAGAAGGTAAGAGACCAACACAGAGCCTTCAAAGAGGCCAACCTTTAAGCAACATATACCATGAGTGAGAATTATGGAGATGATGGTGCTGGACCGGAGAATGGAAAATTAAAGGAAAAAGATATATTTTATTCTTTTTCATACAGAGTATTTTTTTTTAAATTTTATTTTCGGATTTTTAATCTTAGTCTCCAAAATGATTGGGAAAATGGGGATATGTTAGGTTGTTTTTATTTGAGAAAAAGAAATTACTTTTATTATATTATTTTGGATTTTGGGGTTTTTGGTGTGTGTGTGTGTGTGTGTGTGTGTGCGTGGTTTTATTGTGGTTGGAATGGACAGTGGCTTGATTCAGACTCCACGTGCGGTGCTATTTATCATTCAATCCATAAAGACAGTGGAGGGGCCCAATATCCCAAGTCAAAAAAACTGAAAGAAAGAATTGTTAAAGAAAAGATAATCGAGGTGGGTCCCATCCCATTCCAGCAATCATTGTGCCCTTCCTTCTCTCGCTTTGCTCTTTAGTCTTTACCGTGTTGCTAAATACTAATGCACCTTTGCTTTTCTTTCTAAATCATTTTCTTTTTCCAGTTATTTTCCCCACTTAATCCCAATTTTGATATTTGCTATTTTTAAAGAAAGGTCATTTATTTTGGTGCTATAAGGGTATTCCTCTATCATCCTCTATTTAATTATTAGATAAAAATTAAATACATTCTGGATTGAAAAGCGATTATGTTAAAATCCTCCTATTAAATTAAATTATTTAATACAATTAAAGACGTTTGGCTTCGAAAATAAATGAATTGAGGAGCATTTGCATATCAACCTCTAACCCTCAATTTCCCTCCCTTCTATTATGCAAAGGGGATGTATATACCTTATTCATTATGTGGGAGTTGTAATTATATTGATGATAGTTGAGATAGTAAGTAGTTATTTCTTTCAATGATAGCTGATTTTTTTTATGAACTAATTCTTTTTTATTTAATTTTTAACCATCACTGAATAATAAGATTGAAGAAAATAATTAAAAATGATATTGCCACAGGAATTTTTTTTTTTTTACATGGCTTAGAGATATTATATACTCTTTCACAAAACCATTAACATACACTTTTCATTACTAATCCGTCAATAGGTATTTTTATTAGTAAAAAAAATATGTGGTTATTTTTAGATTTAATTAGCTTTTTTATTTTTTATTTTTTATTTTTTGAGAAAACTTATTTTATTATTAATAATTTTTCTTTATAAGCCAGTTAGGAGAGCTATTTTATTATTATCAAATATTTTCAATTGGTGACTATCTTTGTTTGTTTTAAAAAATTGGGAAATGTTGGAGTTTAAAATTTTTAGATAAATTTTTATAATATCTGCATAATTTGTTGAAAGGCTAATTAATTTTTACTAAAATAAAGTTTTAAGGGCTTAAAGTCGACGAATAAAAGTTCATGGGTGTAACAAGTAAAGCTTTATAAATTTAAACACCAATTTATACATTTTTCCAAAATTCAATCAAGACCGATAATATGTGATTATGTGCATTGCATCCAGAAGTGCAGTGATGGAACTAGGGGGTCTAGGGATGGCCCTATCCCCACTAACAATTTTTTTTTAAAAAAAAAAAAAACCCATAAAATATTAAATTTTTTTTATTTTATCCTGCAAAATAATAATTTTTTTCAATTTCAATCTTCTTGACTCTTGAAACTTTTTTTAGCCCCTTAATTTTAATTCATGGCTGGTGACTGCTGAAGTGTAACTTGGAAGGAAACAAACAAAATATAGTAGTGATGGACACAAGTTAAACAACCAACATTATTTATACCTAACAATGATGAAATCTGAAACTCGATCTCTTTGTTCCAATTAATAATATGAAAGCTTCATAGATATGTTTTTTTTTCCCCTTCTTTTCCAAATATTTTTATAATAATAATAATAATAATAATAATAGTAAGTATAAAGATGAAACCAATAATATCAAGGTCCTGTCCTCATGGAAATGTCACCAAATCCAACGACACAATCACGTTGTAGTCCAATCCTAACAGGATTCAGAATTATTTTGGGTAGGGAAAACCTGTAAGCCTTTTGGTTATCGTCAACTTTTTTCAATTCTTCATTACATTAAATTGAATCGAACCCATAATTTAATCATTGAACCTCTGACAGTTACCATGTTTCTTCTATCAGATAGACACATTTCTTTTCTTTTTTCATAAATAACATATATTAATTACTAGATTAAGGGTAATTAAACAATTAAACTATAATTAATTAACTGTATATATGTGTGTGAAAAAATCTAGCAAGCCATGGCTATCCACAGTCAATCAGAATCATCAATCTCTAGGGACCACCTGTATTAATTATTCCATGTTAGTTGGTTGAAGTTTCATTGACAAGGAAATATACATAATGAGAGAGAGAGAGAGAGAGAGAGAGAGAGAGTATATATATATATATATTTGCAGCGACTAGATAATAATAATTATGATTAATTTTTTGCCATATAAATCTCTTAAAATGGAGTCTACACCTGCTGTTTGGTGCTCTCTTTCTATCTAAATGTAAAATGGTTAAAAATAAGGAACCCTTCTTATATAAAAACCCTAATTTTTGAGTATGTATATATATTTATAGTCCTATAGCCACAGTGACGTACTATATTTAGGACTACACGTACCACAGGGGTTAGGTTTGATCGAATTTATTGATCTGAAATTTGAAGATGGGTCGACCGATAAATGTTTTTTTTTTTTTTTTTTTTTTTTCTTATCAAAGTCCATATGAAAAAAAAAGGATATATAAACGAAAGAAAGAAATAAAAAAGATTGCCGTGAAAAATCAAGCGTGCCACGGCACCCATAGCGGTGATGGCAGATAGCTTACCATCCAAAAATTGGCCAATCATAGAAAACAAATTTGTCGGAAATGTTGCGGCGTTACTGGGCTGCAGATTTAAGTCATTTTCTAAAGTATTTATATGTATTTTAGTTCAATTCTGGTTTACATCACTTCAAACTTAACTACTTTCAAATAACCATTCTAATTTATGTTTTTATTACAGTATCCAAAATCAGAGTTAAGAAATCCTAATTTCAACAATTATTTTCTGGTTCTATACACTGTGTGTTTTTTTTTTTTTTTTTTTTTTTTATCTTATCCAATCCATTGAAAAAAAAGGATATATAACGAAAGAAAGAAATAAAAAAGATTGCGTGAAAAATCACGTGCCACGGCACCCATAGCGGTGATGCAGATAGCTTACCATCCAAAAATTGGCCAATCATAGAAACAAATTTGTCGGAATGTTGGGCGTTACTGGGCTGCAGATTTAAGTCATTTTCTAAAGTATTTATATGTATTTTAGTTCAATCTGGTTTCATCACTTCAAACTTACTACCTCAATAACCATTCTAATTATGTTTTATTACATATCCAAAATCAGGTTAAGAAATCCTAATTTCACAATATTTCTGGTTTCTATACACTGTGTGTGGTCCTTGTGTTTGAGCCTCTGAGGCCAGCATCATGCTTTATATTTTGCAAAGTTCATTTTTTTCTAAAAAATAAAAAGTAAAAACGAAAAAAATAGAAAACTAACTGCTTTCAGATAAAGATATAGTAATCTAATTAGTGAGATATCTTAAAATATGAACAATATATTAATTAAAGTGATAAACAACTTCAATTTTCGTAAAGATGAGAACACCAATTAAAGCAAGCACATTTTGCTGAGTATGCTCAAAGACATCTCATGATAAAAAAAAATATATATTTATCAGTTTAATTAATTAATCAGTATTAAAATTAGTTTCCTAGGAGAAATTTTCACCTTTGTTTCCACCAATTGTCCGAATCAATTTCTTTTAACTTTTTTTTTTTTTTTAATTTACTGATTGATAATTGTCTGAATTAAACATAGATAGAGCTAACTTACTTACCGAGTGAAAATGACATGACTCACTGTTTCAAGGCTAACATGTAAATTAAAGTATTAAAATGTTATTTTCCTATTCATGAAATTAATGATTGGATTGGGTCATGAGGGAAGAATGAGATGAGGAATGACAGGTTGGCATGCACCAACCCTATAGATTAACAAAATGGGATCACTCCACCATTTTAAGAAAGAAAGAAAGACTATACAATCACATCACTTTCCGTACCCTGCACTAAAAGCAATGTATATAATGTATGCATGCATTTTTTTTTTATCAGCAATAAGTGTTTATTTTATTAATTTATATTCAGAAAAAATTTAATTTCTAAATACACCCATCTAATTCTAAAATGTTAAGTAAAATAACTTAAAAAAACCTCGATTTATATAAAATTCATCTTTTTTTTTACGATAAAAAAAATTCCAAATTACAATATTGAAACCGCCTAACAAATTAAAATCAAAATAAAAAATACAATATTTTTCTTTAATTAATTTGGTTGCAGTAATCCTTGATTTTTGGTATCTGGACCATGCAATTATTACAAAACAGCATCACTGTTTCTTTTTCATTCAAAATATTTTGTTGCACTTCAAATCCAAACCATCTTTATATATAATTTGATCCCTATTTTTCTAATTCAGTTTCTACATTCAAGTAAGTAATCTATAAATATCAATCTAATAAACTGAAATAATATTATAAATTATATAATAAAGGATAGCTTTTATCTTAAAGAGAATTCAAATTCAAAACATCTCTTTAATTTAAGATATCATTTCTTTTATCGGCAGATAAATATTTTAATTTTATTAATATATTTTATCCGAGCTAATAAACTTTTCATGTACGTCCAAAAGTAATTCAATTATGCTAAAATAAAAAAATCTGGTTAAATACATCAGAAAAAGCTCAACATTTCGAAGATATTCAAAACTTCTCACCCCTGGAAAAACCAAATCAAATCACACCGTATTTGATTGGAAAGAAATTAACATTTTGCTGAATAATATATCATAAAATCATGATATGGTTGAAAGACAATGTTGACAAGAAAGTCAAGACTTAGGACGTATAGCTAGTGTCCAATGCACCGCCATATAAAGAAAATGAAGCATATGAATTAATTAATTAAGAATTTGGATATAGTAGTTAGGTTAATTTGATGAAAGAATTTTTGTACTCTATCTATCGGTGTCTTCATCTTATATATAAATTTCTGTAACCCGACACCAGTTGACCTACCTAGCTAGGTCTTCTTCCAGCAATGGGCTGCTTTATTTTTGCATGGTAAACCTTTAAATCAAGAATTGACTATATACATTTATGTCGGCATAATTTTTTGCCACGAAATTCTATACATTCTTGATTCTTCGTCTGTAGATCTTGACTTTGTCACAAAAATTAAAGAAATGGACCTCTATGATCTGTACTCTATATATGTGTACTTAAGCTTAATTATACTCGGTCCAAAGATCGGTGATTTATCTTTTAGAATTTAAATATTAAATATTATGATAATATAGACCTCCATGGCGGCTGATATTTTTGTCATGTTCATACCTTTTATATATCTTTAGAACCTCTCTTTCATGATAATAAGTTTAATTTTATCTCGACTCTTTAGAAAAGAATTTGGACAATTTAAAAAAAAATAAATTAAAGATTTAAAAATTTTATATAAATAAATTTGATTGAGTAATATTACAGTTATTTTTTACCAATGTATACGTTAAAGTGAGGACAAAATTATTTGATTTGTAAAAATAAAAATAATTTTTTTTTTTTGCAAATAATTCAGTAATAATTATTAATTTGTTTGAAAAAAAAAACTTGATATTTTTGGCTACTACCATACATAGGAAAGAGACTAAGCATAAAGCTCCAATAAATCTGGTGATAGTTAAGCACTTACTAAGCTAAAAGAAGGCAATGGACCCACAATCCAGCTCATGTAATGGAATGTCCTTCTCTACTCTCTCTGGCCAAGTTGGTGGTTTGGCTGACAGTGCCACGTCATACTCGACAGTTGGAATCTTCCTCTTAGGGCTTACATCACCTTTATCTCTTATTCGCTACGCTCCCACGATTCCCTCCCAAAACTTAGGGCTGACGTGTTACTAAACATTTTCAGCCTTTCTTTATCCTTTTTCCTTTTCTTGATCATGCAAATGAAGAAAATTGAATGATTATTGACAAAAGGGAAATATGACATTTTTATTTTTTATTTATAATTTGCCTAGAAATTATAGTCTATTTTCATTGATCTAAGTCCTTGTTAGTAACTATAATTAAATTCAAATTTAACTAATTTATAATATTTATATATATACTTAAAAATTTTGATTGATCAAAATCATATAGACATACAGTCTACAAATTTCGTATAATGAATCAATTATTAACCTAATCGAAATCTAATTAGCTAAAAACTGTTGGTAGTTATATTTTGAACTTGCAATCATAAAAATTGACCATCACATCATAGTAAATATTCAAATAAAGAAATATAATATTGTAATATTTAACTAGAGTTGAAATTTATAATTTTAAATATGATAACTCCTTATGTGTATTATAAAACACTATAAGATTTTTTCAAATACAGGGGCAATTTGTATAATGTAAAAATATTTAGAATGGATATGTAATTTGCCTATAAATAATGGAAGTTGGGTCACATCATGCATGACTTTTTGCCCACTGCCTGCTTTTATGGACTCATGATATTAGAAGTATGATGTGTCTTCTTCGTCTCAATTGGGCTGGGCTAGGATTGACCGCCATGACCCATATGCTCTATTATTTATATTATTTTTATTTCTGTCCTTTTTATTGTTGCTTTTTGCTGTAAATCATTTTTGCTTTGGTAATTTTTCCATTTTTTTATTATAAGGTTGGTGATGTTCATCAGAGACCAAGTAATGTGGTTTTATTCGTTAATTATAATAATTAATGTTTTAATGTTGGGCAAATCACAACAACCTATCTTAGGAGGCATCTACAATCAAAAGTTTTGATTAGTAGTTTGCTTTTGAAATTTTGTTATGCATGGAATTAATAAGATCAATCTTGATGTTAAAATTTTGGACTTTTTGGAAATCTTTGTGAATTCTGACTAATTATATATTATTTTTAGTATATGATATTTAATGTGAATTGGGCACAAACATTTCAAATAGAGTCACCATCACATATGAGAAAACAATTTTAATTGTGTCTCTTTGAATTACATTGGACCCACTACTTTACCACGCGATTGACTATTAAACTTGTTTTTCAACATTAGTGCTTTTCAATATGCTTTAATTAATAGCAACATGTAGTTAGAAAGTGGAAGTAGACTGCGTATTAGGTCATTTTTAATTTATATGAAGAGTTTTTGATTAGCTATTGCTAAAATGAGTTTACGTGGATTAGCTTTATCAAAGAAATAGTGAATCAAGTGGTTAATACGATTGTTGGGATGACTGATTCTATATTTGATGAAGCAAGATGAGGGGAATGTCATTTATCTATCCTAGTAGATATTTTCAATCATGAGTTAAATAATTTACAAAGTAATATTTTCATTTTAAAAAAAAAAAGATAACTATCTAAATACCATCCTCGATGTAACCATGAAAATGCACGTGAAAAGCTTATAAACATTTAAATGAATTTGATTTTAAAAAAAAAATTTTTTAGTATTAAACAAACAGTTATCTCGAGTGCAATACCAATATTATGTTTGGAAAAAAGGAAAAGGTAAAATAAAAGTGTGAAATTTTATTATTTATTTTCCTTTCAAAATGGAGTGAAAATAGGGTGAAAGAGATTTTGAGAATCTCAAAACATTTTCACTTCTATTTTACATCTTTTCTATATTTTACCTCTATTCAAATAACTTAGAAATTATTTATAAAAATCTAACTCTTACCTTCATTTAATTTTAATCGGTAATTTAAATGGGCTAGGGAGTTTGATTTAAAACTTAATGATGATTTGAGGTGTTATTAAAAGGGTTGATTATTAAAAGGGTTGATTATAAAGTAGAAAAATGAGAAGTGGTAGCCAGAATGTAGCTTTCAAAGGCATAGAGAGTTGCTATCAATGTTACCTCCATGATTGAAGCAGCCTCAGCCAAAAGGGACACTTAACCACTGGATAGCAGTCTCCATTAATGTGTGTCATTAGAGAGAGAGAGAGAGAGAGAAGATTTGATTTGATAAGTCTAATGAAAATGTCTTTTTTTGATTTGGAAGATGTTTGTCTAAATCACTGCGCCGACATCTAGTACTAAACAGATAATCAAGCAAAAAGATAAATTATTACAAAGATAAGGAAGCATCAGAAACAAAATGATTTGACCTACATCACCTCTCTTCTTACTTCTTTCACTCACTTCTATATTATTTTTTACCAAAGATGTAAAATTCTCATTATTAAAAATTAAGCTGCTAAAAAACATGAAGCATGAAGGGATTTAAAATTAATGTAACTGCTTATAACAATTGTCAAATTTTCACCGATAAGTATCAAATTGTCTTGTCAAATAATGACCTTTCCTGGTCAAGATTTCACTGCAACAGCTTCTCAACTTCTTCATAATTGTTAGTACATTGATTGAGTGTCTGCTTTTCTACTTACCCAACCAAGTTCCATGATAATGATTTGAGGAGTTCTCTTTACTAAAGTGGCATCTGCACTTTCTTTCTTTTCACGTAAAGATAGAACTAATATATATAGAGTGCAACTGGACTAGATAAAATGAGCTAAATCTTCTCAAGCAGCACGTTTATAAGGGTCAAAATTTTCTTTGGATTCAAAACCGACATCAACTTTTCCCCATGTGTGCATACCCTGCATTTTCTCAGTCAAGAGAGATGATTCTGCATGTATCATTTCATTCCCCTAATTTGTTATAGTGGTGGTTAACCAGAGCTCTCTCTTTCAGTCTTTTCTAGCAAATAATCATACCAGTTGTCAATATACAATTTAGTCACGATAGTCTCGTGCGAGCAATCAAAATATGCGTTTATCTATTAATTAATTCAACAAACCAAGAACAAATAAGGAGAAGGGCTACTTTGTGCAGAATTGTCTAAATGTTAATTTAAACATGAAAATAAACAATAAAACTCTCGTCTAAACTACACCTTCACATTGCTTTGGTCGCAGAACTTGTTTCTGTGTAGTTGCAACTTTCACAAGACTCAGGCAGCCGAACTACCAAAAAGGTTCCAGTCATTGACTTTGAAGGTAGAAACAGCAAGTTTAAATACCTCGGACATTGGCAGGAATCCAGATTGTGTTGCAGGAACTGCTAAACCCGCACCAACAGTGCTTGCACTTTCACTTAGGGGACTGCAATCACAAAATAAAACAGAAGCCCACTGTAAGAGAAACAGGCAAGTGCAAAAAATGATCTCTTTATTTTGGTGCACAACCAGATGAAATATGCATGAACCATTCATAAAAGAAACCTCTGGGCTTTCACCCAAGTGATTAAGCAGGCATCAGATTGTTGTATCCTGGGTTCAAATCTTCACACATGTCACGTGTGAATCTAAGATAGAACTAATAACATAAGCTCTTATGGTCTACCTGTTCTCTTTTTTTTGCCTTTTGCTATAATACTATATACATATATGTAACAAATGAAGCCTAAATTAAGGATTCTTTTTACTTTCAAGTGCTTCTACGTCCCGTGACCTCCAATGGCCTAAAATTATAATGATAATTAACAGTTGAAATCTCCTGTTGTTAGCTCTAATAGTTCCAAAGCAAGAAACTACATGTCTAAAGTAAATCCTACAAATAGAGGCTCTTTCACTCTTAAGACAAAACCAAATTCTAATAAGGTCCCAGACTATCTGAAGTTGGCTGTGCGAATCCCTTTTCTTGTTTCCTAGCATTCATGTCATAAAAATATGACAATTTTATAGCAGCTGTTAGCCTAATCCAGCCTTTCTCCTTGCATTGGGCTCCAGACAGGCTCAGCAGAATTCATCACTAGGTCAAAATCCAAGATAGGCGGAATTTTTTACTTCTCCAGAATTCATATTAAAGGAATTCCTACATTATGCTCTTGTAAATATGAATTTTTTTTTCCTTCTGTTGCATTGTTTTACACTTACTTTATTAAGATGGGTTCATATGCAGTTATAAGCACATCTGTTGTAACTCCCTTAAGACGTAGATTGGCCAAATAAACCTGCAGCAAATATACAAATCAATATCATGCTCAACATTTTTGAAAAATTGGAGAATGGAGAGAACATCCAACATATTTACCCTAACAACATTTTGCGCTTCCCTTCCTTGTCGTCCCTTAGAAATCGCCTGTTTACGTCATAATGTGAAGAAATGCAGACTATGAGAAGAAACAGATTAAAATATTAGAGTGAAGAAAGACAAGCAGCAGAACAAGTTTCTTAAGGTTTTATACAACAATGTGCCTTAGTTAATTAGTAAACCATATCCTCAGGAGTCATTATATTTAAAGCAGAGCAGACAATTTCAAAACAGACTAAGCTACTCTCTTATATCATGTTGGAAGAGAAAATTGAATGCACTTTTGACTAAAATTTATATAAGCTGCCTCAGCAGCTCTGCTATTGCGAATACACACAGTTCAAAATTTTCACATCCTTTTCCCAAGTTACTTTATTGCTTATAATTTAATACAAATAAGTTCCCTCTATTACTTTTCTTTAAATGTCTCATGTCTCTTTATACATAACATTAATTTTCAACTCCACAAACATTATACTGCTATCCTAATAAAACTAAATCAACCTTAGATTCATGCTCATAATATGAAAAGGTGGGACATTTGAAAAGAGTCAAAGACCTCTCTTTAGATCAAATCTAAACCAACTAACAAAGCATTAGGCTTTAATACCTATCAAGGAAAATGCAAGAGATATATGACACTAGCCACTTGAATGACACAAATAACTAGAGAAAAAAGCATAACCAGCAGTGGCCAACAGCAGTATAAAAAGCATAAAACAGCAAAAGCTAGAGCCACTAAGCGATAAAATTGCTAAATGTAATAGATAGAACACGCACCATTTGGCCAACAGCAGTGGTAACAACTGCAGGAACATTCCTGTAAAGGAAACTAGGGGCCTCAACTACTCCAGACTGCTCAATCAGCTGAAGTAAGACAGCAGAAAACAAAAAGGGTTAAATTTACAAACAACAAAAAGTGCCCAATTCAGTCAAAAGAAAGTTGTCTACCAGACAATCACCATCCTTACACATTATAAACATAAATTTTTTCAAAGAAACCTTTGGATTTCCCCCTAACAAGGTGCGCGATTGAAAATAATGTGACACAGTTATTCACAAGACAATGAACAAATGTCAACTACCACACTAATTTCATTATTCATGTATATTAATGTAAATATAAGACAACCAGATACACTTATTACGTGGCCAAACTAGAAGCCTAAAATCACAACGGACATACCGTGCAACCCTCTGCATCTTGTTCATTAGCAAGGTCCTGAAGAAACCAGGTGGCACTTCCATTATCTGCAACATCATGCTTAAAATCTAAAAGCTCGAAGATCAAGCTTTCATCACGTGCAGGGTCCACAAATACCTCCTTCATAACCATAAATAACAAGTGTTCAATAACATTAAAAAATAAAACAAATACCCAGAATTAAAAAACAAATAAAAAAAGTCATTTCATTTAATTCTCGACAATTATACATAACCAAACCTGATTATCAGGGACTTGCCGAACATTGCTCACATCCTACAAGTTTCGGTACGCTTTGGTCAAATTAACAACCTTTAGAAAAAAGTACAACGAAATAAACGATAGCAACAATTGACTAACCTGAAATCTAACAGGAAAGGTGCTAACAATAGCACCACCAAACAAAGGGCGCTCAGTATGAAAATCTTCCGGCATTTTTGGCAGATAAAATAAATTCGTCCTTCACAACCAGCAAAGAATCATCAAGTCAACTCGAATCACAAATACGCCAAATAAAAAGAAACAAAAAGACAGAAAGAAATAAAGAATCAAAGGATTAATAAAACCAATAATTCAAGATGAACAGTGAAACTAGAAGATTCTGCAATGAAGAATCGTACCAGTAGTAGGCGTGAGAAGAGAGACAGTGGAGAGTTGTAGAGCTACCGCTAGTCAAGTTTCGAAACTTCGCGGTCTATGTAGGGACTCATTTGGATGCGTCAATACGACGCCACGTATCTTGTGCTTCAAAATTAAGCTAAAGAGTAAGGGTAATACTCGGAAACGAAAATAACGATACTAATGGGCTGGATTTATATACTTGTATGGGCCCAAAGTTTTATTCTTATCGGTCTTGTTTCACTATTGACCCATTTTAGTTTGTTAAGTCAGCCCATGGGTCGAAACAGTGTACTGTTTCGTCGTTTTTATTTATTTAGACGCGCTCAAAACATTCAACTGCGAAACGTATCTAGTGCTCAGTCTATTAAATCAATACAAAAACGGAAAAGAAACGTTTCAAATCCGAAACCAAAAGGGAAAACAAATTCGTAACTTCATCTGCTACCAAACGGCATCCAAAACCCACCGAAAAAGGCCAAGTCCTTCCGTGCTTCTTTTCCACACGCTCAAATCAATCATCTGTTCTCCACCTATAGACATTTTTAGTCATTGCTTCCTCTCTTTCTTTCTTTTTTTTTTTTTTTTTTTTTTTTTTTTTTGCTCAAAACAGTTCCAACTGGCGAAAACGTATCTAGTGCTCAGTCTATTAAATCACGAATAACAAAAACGGAAAAGAAACGTTTCAAATCACGAAACAAAAGGGGAAAACAAATTCGTAAACTTCATTCTGCTAGCCCAAACGGCATTCCAAAAACCCACCGAAAAAGCCAAAGCCTTCCGTGCTTCTTTTTCCACACGCTCAAATCAATCATCTGCTTCTCCACCTATAGACCATTTTTATCATTGCTTCCTCTCTTTCTTTCTTTTTTTTTTTTTTTTTTTTTTTCTTTTTTTTAAAATTCTCCTGATAAAATTATTTCATTTGTAGGCCCCATGCCGTTTCCCTTTCCCTGATTTGATATTTCCCCATAGTAATACCCCCTCACCAAAAAAACCTTCAATTTTTTCAAACCCTAATTTCCCTTCCGTTTTTTTTTTTTTTTTTTTTTTCTTTTTTTAAAATTTCTCCTGATAAATAATTTCATTTTAGGCCCCATGCCGTCTTTCCCTGATTTGATATTTCCCCTTTAATAGTAATACCCCCTCCAAAAAACCTCAATTTTCAAACCCTAATTTCCCTTCCGTACACATCTTCCGGTCTTTTAACCGGTCTCCGGTGACTAGCCTCTCTTTGCCAGCTTTCTTTTTCAGCTCCTCCGATTCTTCGATCGTCGCCGTTGGATCATTTGTGGATTTGGAGCGGGAGATCAGGGTTTTTAGGTTTAGGATTCGGATCCGGGAGGGAAAAGATGAGTAATCAGAAGAAGAGGAACTTCCAAATAGAGGCGTTTAAGCACCGGGTCGTGGTGGATCCGAAATACGCTGATAAGACCTGGAAGATTCTGGAACATGCTATTCATGAGATTTACAATCATAACGCTAGTGGTCTCAGTTTTGAAGAGCTTTATAGGTTTGTTCTCTTTAATCTGTTTGAAATTACAAGTTTGCATGTATTGATATTGTTTAGGTCCTTTGAAATTAAGAATGGTTTATTTCTATCTGTGCTAGAAAAAACTTTAGTATTGCGTTTTTTATGTTTGATAATTATATTTGTTGATTATTTGCTTTCATTTCTTTTTCCTGACTTCGGTTTTGCTACTTAGGTTGCATATTTTGGTGAAATTTGATATTACTAATAGATATGTTGGTATTTGATTGGAGGAGAGAATGGTGTTAGAATTGGATGGTGCAATTTGATGATTTTGCTCGTATTATTGCTTTGTCTTTTGAACAATAGCATCTGAGCTATTTAGTTTCTCTGCCATAGTATTATTTACATATTTTGTTCTTTATATTATTTTTGGACTCGGTGTTGGTTACTTGAGTACATTATGATCTTTAATTGCTGGTGATTAAGTGTTATTTACTACCTCAAGTAGCAGAAAAAGAGCTCATAGCTAGTTAAGAAAATTTCAATTGGAAGTGGACTTTATAGGTGTGATAGTATTACGTCTGTTTCTTTTTTATTTTCCCTTCCGTGTATAAGAAAAAGAAAAATATATATAGGAAATGGACTAAATTCTTGAAGCAAATTCAAATTTAATAGGATTCGATTATATTGAATTGTGAATCTAACTGTTGAATTTGCTTTTATTGTCTCTAAGTCATTTCTTGTTCCTTTCCCTTTTCTGTCTGTGAAAAAAGACAATTTCCTTGGTCATCTTATTTTCTTCATTGTAGATAACATTTGATTGTATTATCTGTTGATTTTCTTTATTATGATAATATTGTGTGTGTGTAGAAGGAATTAAAATTTGGATGCATGTGCAAAGGTCTAACTCTGCCCGTTTTTAAGAGAGAGGAATTTGAAGACGTTCTGGTGCTCTCTGTGCTTTTCCACAATGGCTTCTCTCTCCAGAGTTGCTTCTTTATTTTTTTAAAAATTTTATTTATAACTTATATATTTATTTTGTATGGAAACCAGAATATTTTTTAGATTTTTATAGTTGTGGAATCCATATATTGATTATTCACCCTTGTTATAATCCTCTTTTGTATATACAAGCCTGTTTTTTAGATTTTTCTGCACTACCCATCCGAAGTTTGCAATTATTTAGGCTGCTAATATTCACTACTTCTAGGGCTTGCACACTTCCTGAAACATCCATTACGTTTGGTTATCATTGGAAGGGACAAAAGCTCACAGAATTTAAAACAGTTGTATTTCTAATGCTACAGTTTTGGCATTATTTCAGGAATGCCTATAATATGGTGCTTCACAAATTTGGTGAAAAGTTATATTCTGGTCTGGTCTCAACTATGACTTTACATCTTAAAGAAATATCAAAATCTATTGAGGCTGCTCAGGGAGATTCATTTTTAGAGGAGCTGAACAGGAAATGGAATGACCATAACAAAGCATTGCAAATGATTAGGGATATATTGATGTACATGGATAGGACATATATTCCAAGCACGCATAAAACTCCAGTTCATGAGCTTGGACTAAACTTGTGGAGGGATAATATCATACACTCGAGCAAAATCCAAACCAGGCTTCTTAATACACTTCTTGAACTTGTTCACAGAGAACGGACTGTTGAAGTTATAGACAGAGGATTGATGAGGAACATAATCAAGATGCTTATGGATTTAGGTTCTTCAGTTTACCAAGAAGACTTTGAGAAGCCATTTCTTGAGGTTTCAGCTGAGTTTTATAGGGGTGAATCTCAAAAATTTATTGAATGCTGTGATTGTGGGGAATATTTGAAAAAAGCCGAGAAACGTTTGAATGAAGAGATGGAGAGAGTGACCCACTACTTGGATACCAAGAGTGAAGTCAAGATAACTAATGTGGTGGAGAAGGAAATGATTGCTAACCACATGCTGAGACTAGTGCACATGGATAACTCAGGCCTGGTAAATATGCTTCTTGATGATAAGTATGAAGACTTGGGAAGAATGTATAACCTATTCCGTCGGGTTCCTAATGGTCTTCTAAAAATACGAGAAGTGATGACTTCTCACCTCAGGGAGACAGGAAAACAACTAGTTACTGATCCAGAAAGATTGAAGGATCCTGTGGAATTTGTTCAGCGTTTGCTGGATGAAAAAGATAAGTATGATAGCATCATAAGCTTGGCATTCAACAATGATAAGACATTCCAGAATGCTTTGAATTCCTCTTTTGAATACTTCATTAACTTGAATGCTCGCTCTCCTGAGTTTATCTCGTTGTTCGTGGACGACAAACTTCGGAAAGGTCTAAAGGGAGTTAGTGAGGAAGATGTGGAGATTATTCTTGATAAAGTGATGATGTTGTTCCGTTACTTGCAGGAGAAAGATGTATTTGAGAAGTATTATAAACAGCATTTGGCTAAACGGTTGTTATCAGGTAAAACTGTCTCTGATGACGCAGAGAGAAGTTTAATAGTCAAACTTAAGACTGAATGTGGATATCAATTCACTTCAAAGTTAGAAGGCATGTTTACTGACATGAAGACCTCCCAGGACACAATGCAAGGGTTTTATGCAAGCCACCCTGAGCTAGGGGATGGACCTACACTGGTTGTCCAGGTTTTGACAACGGGATCTTGGCCAACTCAGCCTAGTGTTACTTGCAACTTGCCTACTGAAATGTCAGCACTATGTGAGAAGTTCCGATCCTATTACCTTGGAACCCATACCGGTCGGAGACTCTCCTGGCAGACTAACATGGGCACAGCAGACATTAAAGCAACATTTGGGAAGGGTCAGAAACACGAGTTGAATGTTTCTACTTATCAAATGTGCGTCCTTATGCTGTTTAACAATGCTGATCGGCTTAGCTACAAGGAGATTGAGCAAGCAACAGAAATTCCTGCTTCAGACCTGAAGAGGTGCCTGCAATCTATGGCTTGTGTGAAAGGAAAGAATGTGCTTCGAAAAGAGCCCATGAGTAAAGACATTGGTGAGGAAGATGCTTTTTTCGTCAACGACAAATTTACAAGCAAATTCTACAAGGTGAAGATAGGAACTGTAGTTGCACAAAAGGAATCAGAACCTGAAAAGCAAGAGACTCGGCAGAGAGTGGAGGAGGACAGGAAGCCCCAGATAGAAGCAGCAATAGTTAGGATCATGAAATCAAGAAGGGTGTTGGATCATAACAATATAATTGCTGAGGTCACAAAGCAGTTGCAGTCGCGATTTCTGGCCAATCCCACAGAGATTAAGAAACGTATTGAGTCTCTTATTGAACGAGATTTCTTAGAGAGGGATAGTTCTGACAGAAAATTGTATCGGTACCTTGCTTAAAAGGATGGCTTGAGCAGGTTACTCTTTTTTCCTTCTTGTGGGAAGGTTTAAGCATTACCAATTGGATTGTACCTTGGTAAGTGGAAAAATTGTTGTAGTTCCGCAAGTTTATTGGATTTTAATGAATACCATTTATTTCTGCTTTCATTATTGGCCCAACCTTAGCTGTTTCTTCTTTGTTCATTTTCCAAACTCAAAAGGTGGTTGTCAATAATCAGTATGACCGCAGGGATTATAATATTACTAGTGCAAGTAGCAGGGGCATATCTTTACACATATATGGTTCTATTAAATATTGGCAGTTGCCTTTTTTATTTTCATGTCATCAGCTTTAGAAATGTTATTGCAGGAGCCGTATTAGTTTCCCTTAAGGTTGCGTCTTGAATTTTGATTTTACTACGAAGAGAAGTGATGTGCCTTTGGTTTGACCACAAAGGGAAAGTTATTATCGCCATCTACCGGTTTCAAGTTCCAAATAGTTCTGCCTTGCCTCTGTCCCATGGCGACAGGATTTTCCTCAAACCTCTGTAAAATGTTGTACAGGTCGAATTCTATAGGCTTTTATCTTGTATTTCAGATTGTGCTGGTTGTTCAGGTGATTAATGTTAATGTTCCTGGATTATGATTATTGATTACATATCCATTGCTTCGTCCAGCTGACCTGGTAAAGGTTTTCTGATTTTGATTTGCATATTTTACCATATAAAACTTATTTAGTTATGGTAAAATACAAGGTTATTGGAAATGTCCAATCCTCTAGGGTTGCTCATGGTTAAGTTAACCAGTCCCTGTTCAAAGTATTTTTAGACTGACCTGTTTACATCAGCTAATCATTATTACTATTTCTTCCTAATGAGCTAAATCTAATCCGAAATAATTAATTTTTACAAATTTGTATTCTTGCTAATTAGGTATTTTAACATTGACCTCCTTCCAACTCCATAATCACCTAATAAATGCCAACTTCCAAATGAGAAAGCTACCATTTTAGATGCCTGCTTGATGGCAAGTAGAAGTGTATAAATTCTTTAAACTGAAATTACATTTCATTTATGATAACAATCTCATTGCCAATAACCATATCCAACCATTATCTTTATCTCTAAGAAAGAGTGGTCACTGTCTCTAGTGACATTTATTGACCATATAACGAGTCAGGTCAGTTTTTCAACAATGTTAATGATGAATTCTAAAAGATGGGACAATTTTTCAAGGTCAAGGTTGAAACTTGAAAGCCACCAAGAACTGTTGCTGACGCCAAATTTCTAGAACCCATCTATTCATGGACCATCCGATTTTGTATATCCGTGAAGGTCTTGACATCTCCTCCCCATAACCTGATTATATTATCAGAGAGCAGTAGCTGTTATGGCTCATTCGTAGGTTGTGTTCTTATTTTCAAGAAACATAAAATCTAAATAATTCAAATGTATGCTTGCCATGTTGACTCGTGTCAACTAACAATGAATTGATAACAAAACAAGAAAGCACTTATTTAACTGCATAAAAAAAAAAAAAAAAAGTTGTTATGGCTCATTCGGTAGGTTGTGTTCTTATTTTCAAGAAACATAAAATCTAAATAATTCAAAATTGTATGCCTTGCCATGTTGGACTGCGTGTCAACTAACAATGGAATTGATAAACAAAAACAAGAAAGCACTTATTTAACTGCATAAAAAAAAAAAAAAAAAGATGGCGATGGAGAAATGGAAAAGACAGACTCAGTGGATGAGGAACATAAAAAAAAAAAAAAAAAAGATGGCGATGGAAATGAAAAACAGAGCTTCAGGTGGATGAGGAACATTTAACAGGATAAGCTCTGCTTACCAGCAATCAATCCCAATAGCATTGGCTCCATCCTTATCTGCCTTGAGGTCATCTCCTACATGTACTGCCCTGCTAGCCTCCACACACACTTGATCTATAAAAATGCCAAATATTTGAGGAACGTTTCATTAGGTTTTTGCACCAAAAGATATAAGTTGGATCATGTTAGTGTGGATTATGGGGGGTTAGAACAGAACACTACCTTTTAGTTTTTAACAAATTTTCAACCCTATAAAAGATAAAATTACTTGAAAAATATCCCCATTTATTTTTTTGGGTAAGAATACCTTCAGCAGTAGTGTGTTAGCGAACGACTAGCATTGTTTTATTTTTCATTAAGTCCATTTTTTATTAAAAGCACAAGCAGCTATCTGACTCTAGCTACAGATGAAAATTATACCGGTTACTAATAATTTGTTTGTGCCCCAAGCAAGGATTTTGATTTTGCATCACAGTTTCCTACCTGCCTACTTTGTCACTATAAGAACTGATGACATTGGGTTACATACCTAAAGCAGCCTTAAATATCTTTGGATCTGGTTTTTCGTAACCAACTTCTGAAGATATAATTAGAGCATCAAACCTGGTAAGAAGACCCAAACCCAAATGTTAGAATAAAAAGTAAATCTTTCACACTTAGAGCAATAAAGCACATGTATCTGCTATACTACACAATTTCATAAATGATTTGATTCTGTCCTTCTTCACCTACATCATGGGCATACTTATCAAATAAAAATATGTATAGACATGTTAAGCCAGTTATTTTGCATCTTATGAATCATTCAGCCACCTAGATGAACAGCTCATTAATAAAGGAAGTATGAATGTGAGAAGTCCAGTTGCAGAGAATGAAAAGGTGAGGATGGAAGAAAAATTGGAAAAAGAATTAAGTCTTACAATTCTAAAACATTTAGGTCCTTCAAAAGCTTCCTTAAGCGGGTGTCAAAATTGGACACAACAGCCAGCTTAACTGTGTCATTACTCACCAAGTTAGGGAAAGCAAAGAAACAATTCATTCAAAGATAATGCTTGTTGCCAAAAGTAATGCATGAAAAAAAGGAGAATACTTGATGAATATGACCTCCGGCTTCTTTGAGAAAGACTAATGTTTCATAAGCTCCATTTGGAAGATGCCATGCATTTCCATTTGCATAGTACTGCACAAAGCAACTATTGGCATTTGAGACAAATGCCTCCAAAATAAAATGATGAAACTATTTTATTTGCAGGCAGGTTTCTGTACAGAACAGACCGGCTTTATATGCATTCAGTAAATTGTTTTTTCCTATGCTATAATACCAGTGGAGAAGGGAACATTGATAATTTGATATAGAACAGCAGTGGATCTCACAAAAGTACCTTGTACACTTCTTCAAAATAATCATCATTTGAGCAACCAGTGGCTTCAGAAACAACTAATTTCCAAAATGGCCTCCCATCTCCCTTTCAATAGTAGAAGTTATGCAAAACACACAGGAGTTTAGTCAGAGGTTCGTTCAAGAAAAATAGATGGAAAATGATAAAGAATAAAAAGAACAATACATTATACATATAATAAATGCAACAAGGAAATGATATGCTTTCTGTCTATTTCAATTATCTTCAGGAAAAGGGATACAACACCAATCCGCGGGTTTCAACAACAGGATGCATTAATGCCAAGGTTGGGAGCAGTCTTCTTTCTAATTAAGAACCTTCTCTCTATTACTACAGAATCCCACCATTGCAAAGGAATGTATTAAAGAAATTTTAGCTTCTGATAAATCAGAACTTAAGGTGTCCTAGGATGGCTGCTTTTTATGAAGATGGAGTGGAGATCTTCATTGAATCCATACAATGTAATGGCTCACATAGAATGCCAGCATAAGAGGCATTTTGATACTCATACGAATTCAGCAAAGCCTCCTTCTTCAATCCTTATTTTACATTAGCCAAAAAAAAAAAAAAAAACCTGCCTCCTTCTTCAACAAAAAAAAAAAAAAAAACCCACAAACCCTCCAACGGACAAATGAAGAAGAATTTAGCTGAACCAAAGAAAGAAGGGTCATCTCTTTATAGTTTACCTACAAAAATGTGTCACCTATTTGGATTCCTACATCTTACAAAGATGCACATATAACAAGCTGATAAGTATCCAGTATATTTTCCTTAATTAAAATGATTTTCACAGATCAACAAAATATGGTTAGATTAATTCTTTTGGAAACCAAATTTATCCACATAAAACTTGCTGCTTTCTAAAATGAAAAAAGTTAGATCAGTAGGAAAAAAGAGAATGGCTGACTGGAAGAAAAAAACAGAGACATATTAGTTATGCAAAATGAGGCGTGTACCTCAAAGAGAACAATAATCCCTCAGCAGAATTAAATGAAATCAAACTTGTGATTTTATGTAATGAAGGACACACTCAGTTCAAAAACAGTAGAGACCTGGTAACGCAGCTTTTCAGGCCATGGAGCAGAAAAAGCTCTCTTGAATCCCTTCTTTATTTCGGCTGAACTTGTGCTCATACCTGAAAACATAAGCAATTGTTTGGAATTTAATTATCGTGTTTTCCAATCAAATCAGAGTAGCACAGTTGATTCACAATAAGCATAAACTACTTCAACAACGCAATACAAAATTCACAAACCCAGTAACTCCAAGAATAATCATCTAGCAGCAAAACAGGTATCTTTAGTGCCATTTATAACAAAAATATTCCTAACTAATTGACTAACAAATCTACCGCTTAAAAACATAAATGGAAATGTTAAATTTTAAGACTCCCACCAGAAAAAAAAAAAAAAAAAAAAAAAAAAAAAAAAAAGGGAAGGGAAAAAAAAAAAAAAAAAGAAAATGAAACCAAAAAAAAAAAAAAAAAAAAAAAAAAAAGGGAAGGGAAAAAAAAAAAAAAAGAAAAATGAACCATATTTTCTCCCAATAGAAGCGTAAGTTTCTTCAACAGGGTATGCCAATTGCAAAAGGGTTCCGCCGGCATCCAATAATAAAGCATCGTATGCCTTTCTAATGGGCTTTGCGCCTCCTATGATTAAAAAAAATACCGACTTGTTATCAGAGGATGAAATACACACATATTTATGTGGAAAAAGAATAACTTAGGAGGGAAACAAACCAGAATGAGTGGGCATGTAAAGGCAGCGAAACGAAGAGCTAGAGATTTTCAAATTGAGAGGTTTTAGAGCTCTAAAGAAATTACTCCCAAAAGAGCATTTCATTAACCAACCTTCCATTTTTCACATTCACGCAACTAAGTCAGGTTTGGAGAAGCAGCATTAGGCTTTCGGTTTTTGCAATTTATGCAACTCAAGTTAGTTCCAGACTTCCACTTGTCGTTTGACCTTTATACAAGACAAATGAAGGTAAAACGACATAACGTGTTGCAATTTAAGCAACTCAAGTTTGTGTATTTTTCGTTCTAATTACAGGCTGCAATAAGCTGGTTTTTATTTTTTACAAACCTTTATTTTTTTAAATATTAAATATTAATTTTAATTGTCTAATTGAAAATAAATTACATCTCCGGAGACCAAAGCAATCTGAGATGTGAGTTAATATAATTATATTTTCATCCTTGGTCGTTAGGACGTAAAACCATCAACTCAAATTATCGAATTATGATAATCAAAGCATTTCAATACTGGTAACACAGGAGTTACAAAGGAACCCATATGATTTTCCACCAATTGTCAAGGTCGAACGTGAGATATTAGAGGAAACTAAATAGAAACGTAGCAAAAACAAAATCAGTCTATTTAGGTTCCTCTAATTCTCACATGCGACATCCACATTTTTTTCTGTAGTGAAAAAGCTGTAGATGAGATATTGGAGGAAATTAAACAAACTGTAGCCAGAACAACCATTTATTTAATTTCCTCCAATCCTCATTTACAACTTCGGCAGAATTATAGAATGTCCTCACAAACAAATTAGTTAGAATGGCAGGACAAAATGAAAAGGCTGGATATGAGATATTGGAGGAAATTAAATAAACTAGTTGCACTTTTCAATGTTAATTTATTTAATTTCCTCCAATCCTCACATACAACTTAGACATTACTTGAAGATCATACATCAATTGTGTGAAGATTGGATATGAAATATTGGAGGAAACTAAACAGAAAGTAAAATCAAAATGCTAATTGTTTAATTCCCTCCAATTTTCACATACAAAATCTACAATAACACTTCTTTTCCTGTCCTCTCTCACTGCACTTGGCAAAGTATTTGTTGGTGCATCAAGCAAAACCACAATCTGGTATTTATAGACAGGTTAGAGAGCAGGACAACACAAATTTTGCATGAAAAGAATTATATTATCTTTAAAAATGTAATTGACATTCTCACAGACAGTTACAAGTGTCAGTGCCTGAGGACCACAGGAGCTATGAATTCAACAGTCAGAAAAGCATAATAGGCATGCCCATCTGGTGACAACTGGTTATGGAACAAAGGAAAAAAAAAAAAAAAAGAGAAAAAAAAAAAAAAAAGAGAGAGAGAGAGATAAAAAAAAAAAAAAAGAGAGAGGAGGAGATAAAAATAATGCCTTTTCAAAATTAGCACCTTCCTCTCTGAAGATTGTTGGAAAAATCCAAATATTCAGAAGAATAAAAAAAATCTGTAACATAGTAGAAATCAATGTCAGTCTCAATCGTCTATGTTATGTTGCACATATGTTCAATTAGCTTGCGTTTGAGTGAGTAGGTTGGAGAGAGAGAGAGAAAAAAAAAAAAAAAAAGAGAGAGAGAGATAAAAAAATGCCTTCAAAATTTAGCACCTCCTCTCTGAAGGATTTGTTGGAAAATCCAATATTCAGAAGAAGAAAAAAAATGTAACATAGTAGAAATCAATGTCAGTCATCAATCTCTATGTTATGTGCACATATGGTTCAATTAGCTTGGTTTGAGTGAGGTTGCGATGAAGCCCACAAATCCTTCATCTCTCAATTGAGAAAATGCTGGGCCAACATAATAGAGTTTTTCCAAAGTCATTTATCATGGACAGGACTGCATCCAAGATCCAACTAATCAAATTCACTATCTAATAAGGCAGCTCACTGCTCAGGCCTGATTTCTGATCAAGCTTGAAAGATTAAACGCATTAAATTCTTGAATAAGGCAATCATGATTCCTGAGTGTTTCTCCTTCTTTCAATAAAAATTCCTGCACAGACAGCATAGGATCCATCACAAACTAACCATAGATTATTCAGTAAGAATAGCTGGATCTGCCTAATAATTTTAAGCAAGGCAATTAAATAGATTCAGTCAATTTGGCTCAATACCTCTCAAGTGAGGGTGTGTTTCGTTATATAGGAAAAATATGATGTACATTACACAGAATTAGCTACTGATTACTGAATCTCGGCCTAAATATAGTAACCTATTTACACCATAATCAGATATAATCTTGGCCTAATTAAAGAAAGATATGCACACCATAATTATACAGATATTTACAGCTATTTAGTACAGATATGGAAACTACTATCTTCAAAGAGTTGACCCACTAACAGATTCAACTCAGAAAATTGTAGAGTTGTATACACACCTTAAAACATGCTGATTTTGGCTACAGTTCTCTTAATTATACCAATCATGCTAGGTTCAACCATTAGATTGCCAAACAGGAGATATCAAGGATCTAAAACCTAAATACAAAAGCTGTTGTGCATCCAAGCATCAGGATCCACCATTGGATCAATACAACTGAGTCAAATAATCAATTGCTCTGTGCAGTCTCCCTAAGTAGTGGTAAACATTTTTGAAAGCAATATGATTAAAATACAAAATATCCCATCACTATACACAAATTGAGAGAAACAAAGTTGAACAAGGTGCCATGCTGTTTTCCATTCAAAGGATAAAATTTAAGCCTCTTCCATCAAAAGCTTTCTGAAACAGTCCCAGTCAAATTCAATTTTAGGTGTTCAGTTTTTAGAATGTTTTGGACACTAGAAATAGTGTTATTAGCAGACTGGACTTTGGCATTCAAGGCAGTCTACATGGAGAAAGAACAGGGAAAACTAAAGTAAATTGAGGGGCATAGGGATAAGAACGTGTTTAATCTTACCAGTAAAGGCATATAATTTCAATGATCAAGGACCAGGCGGAGCTGATGGCAATACCCTATGATGGAATAGCTTTGCTAGTGCTCTGCGTTCACAATCCTGCAGAAATTAACATCAAGCAATGAAGTAAATTACACAACTTGATCGTTTATGAGGTTCTTGTCATTTCCTTGAAATCATAGAAACAAGATTTATGTTAATCTTGAGTCTAATGATTGTCTCCAATTTCACATGTCTAAATAATTCAATGCAGAACAATTTCACAGCCACAGGATTGCATAATGCACATTTCCTGATTCTCAATCAGCTCAAGAAAGCCTTAATTCCAAACTAGTTGCGGTCAGCTTGATAAAAATTATAAGAAAAAAATGCCAAAAAAAAGATGGGAATTATTCTCATAAGAAGTTACATTAGAAGAATTCTCAGCAAATAACTAATAAGCAACTTCGTGGAGATTTCTTAACAGATAGACTGACACAGCGTAGTGCTAGGAATTGAGCGATAAATAAGAAAAGTTTTGGACAAAAAGATGATTGTCACAGCACTTATCAAAGGTTACAGCAAGATTCATCATAACCAACTTACAATATTATTAGTTATACATATCATAGATTTATTATTTTACCTTAAACATATTTAGATAGAATGGTCGATCTGGATTTAGTCTCCTCACTTTCAAGTACGTATATGCAAAGCTAAGTTGATCACGTGATGTAAATCGATCAACTTCATTGAACCAGAGGCATGAAAATAAATTTGACATTGGTGTATGGGCCCGTACAATAAATGAACCTTCTGGCACGTCTGCAGGATTAAAAAGTAGAATCAACATCTAATATCCACGCATACAGAAGAAAAAGGAAAAACCAATATTTGAACCAAAAATTTGAAATGAAAATACATACAACTTGGAAGAAGAGCATTTGGGTCTGAAGGGTCAAACTTCATGAGGCCATCAGACTGATAAAAGTTGAATTGTTCATCAATCGCAGTGTGATTGTACTTATTTAGGCGCTTATTTTGAAGTACCTCCTCCCAGACACAGTGTCGATCATAATGGTTTGAAATGGCATACTCTGATCTTGTACGCCATAAGAAATATTCAATAATCAACATTGGATCAGTGTTGAGTCGCATCTTGCTATCAAGCCAAATTGAATAGCTGGAAATAGAAGCATAAAAGCCGATAATAGAAATTAATTTAAAGATCTAGTCAGAATTATATAGAGAAAATAACTCCTGGAGCTATAGACTAAATAAACAAATCATACTGAAGAATTACCTAGAAGAAGGGAAGAGGCGATGTGATAAAAATTTTGGCACTTTTCCAGTTCTCCGCATGTCTTTATACGGTAAATTCCGAACAACTACTATTCTCCATAGACCAACATTCCCTCCATCATCAGGTATATGTCCATCTGAAGACAGCTTGGATAGTGTTTGCTCATCCACAAACATAATGAAACAAACAGTTCTCTTGGAAAATTCGCTGATCTGAAACAAGCAATATATTAGGTCATTGAAAGAATAGCTAGAGAGCATAAATAACACTAAAAAAAAATTAAGAAAAGGGTAAAATTGCACTATTAGTCACAATCTTACCTTCCCTGCCGCCCGCTCCTCCAACCCCCCCGCGCCCAGCCCTAACCCGTCCAAAAAAAAACTTATGCAAACATGAAAATATATGAGATAGATACCTTTTTACTTGTAGGCCTTCTCAGAAAGTCCGAGCTGCCAAAAATGCAAGAGGAAACCACTACCCGACAGCTATTCATGTATGCCTTGTCCTTTTCATCCAAATCAAATCCAGTGCTATGGACTCCAGGGGATCCTTTAACAAAACCACAATGAAGTGTTTGATTTCTAGCATAGAAAGATTTCTCTCTTTCCTCGTGGGTCTGATGTCCTCCAAATCTAGATTGAAATAAAGTTGTTCCCAGAGGTTTCTCTTCAGTGGCCACATAACGAAGCGAAAATTGAGCGAAATTTCTTATATCCTGGGGCTCAATGAGATGATCAACTGATTCCGAAAACTCAATATCACAAGGCAAATCTGAAATATCAGCAGAGAAATCATGTTATAAAGAAGAAATGAGTAACAAACTTTGTCTGGATTTATCCAATTAATTCTTCAATCATTAGTAATATGAAGTAGAATATCATAGTCTACAGACGAGTGTTCTGTGGGGCACTGAAATTGCTGCGGAGAGTTTGTTCTAAAAGCCACAATTTTAGCTTGTTAAATGTGATTAAAAGCCACACTGTGATTGAAGATTCTCCTTATTGAGATTAAGGAAGTCGGTTTATAATAATTATCTTTTTATGACTTTTCTTTAACTAGATATCAAAAGCACTAAGTTGATAATTTTAACAACATAATTGAAAATTCAAATAATAAAACATTTATGAATTAAAGAGATACAAGTCAACTTCACTTACGCAGGTTACGATGCTTGCTTTTTGTTGCTTTTTGTTGCTTTAATTCATCTGAAGACTGGACTTCACTTTCTCTACCATCAGCAACATCAAATTTCTCTAGAGATGAAATCCTACGCTCCAAACTTTCCAAATTACCTACCAAAAATAACGATAATTAACAAATAATCAAAAACAAATTACAACCTTGATAAACAAAATTCAAAGTAGATAATTAAGAGAGTACATAGTAAATTGCTTACCAGGAAGATGCAATTTAAGGCCAAAGACAGAAAGAGAAATCAAAAAGAGAGCAGAAAGAAGCAAAACCCAAATGCAAAAACTGGGTTTAGTAAAAAACCGAGCGAATCTTCTTCCTCGACGAACGATCCGTCGATCGAGAGAATTGAAAACCGCGCCGATAATGCCTCTTCTCTCCGGTAATAATTCTCCATTGTATTTGTGAAGAGCCATTGATTGAGCAAATCAAATGACATTGAAAACCTCCAAAGCTCATTCTTTGTGCTATAATTTAGTACAGAATTCAGATTCAGCAAACCTAATTGCCGAATCGTTATTTATATAATCCATATTCAACAATGGATGATTTTTATTAATTAATTGAAGAAATGATTGACGCTAAGCGGGAAATCGACTTTGGAAAGGTTATATAGTGTGAATTAATATCAATCAATGGGTTAAATTGCGGAACCGTTGGACGTTGGTTCGTTACATGGGTCGGGTCGGGATATATTGTTGGTTAATTAAAATGGGCCATGAGAAATTATCTTTTTCCTTTTTTAGATTGGGCCATCTTGAATATGTCGGTCCAACTACTATTTTTCCATGATTAAATATTTCTTCTTCTTTTTTTTTTTTTTTTTAAATTGAGAACGAAATAATATTTTCAATGACAACAAATGGCTGTAATTATCAGCGAATAGATTATGTTTCTCTATAAATTTTACTTGTGAAATCAGAATTTGAAACTTGTCGAAAGGAGTTTACATCACATGTTATGTATTGATGCAATTTTAGTTTTAATCATAGGAAAATTTTGTAAGCAAATGTAAAAATTAAGATTTTTTTATTCAAAATGATAGCTATAAGCTAAAAAAAAGACAAAATTAATAAATAATGCCATATATAAATCGACATGATCATGATCTAACGGATAACGAAGTTCAGTAAGAGGGTCATTTACCACATGAATACGCCAAAGATGAAGCAAAATCGGCAAGATAATTCTCATAAAAATTAGCTTCTCGAAATTCACCTTCACTATCCAATCTGAAGATAACAAAATTAAAATAAATATGATAAAATTATACACTTATGAAACATTTTGATTTGTTTTAATTAAGGGTGTTAAAAAAGATTGAGGTATCAGATTCTATACAAACTTACCTAACACGCAACACGATTATGGTCGATATAAATATAATTTATTTAATAATCATATCAAATGTTTAAATATATATAAATACGACACGAAAATTGAACGAATGACACAAACACAGCACGTGTAATCCATTTAACTAAATAGGTCATATATAAATAAAAAATTTAATTAAATAGATTGCACACAGATCATAAATGTGACACCTATAACACATGTAACCCGCATGATCTACTTAATATATATATATATATATGAGATTACATATTTATCCTTAAATAAACAGATTAGACGATTCAACCAATGGTATAACTCGTTTAAACTAGTGTCATATACGAGTAATCCGTTTATGACAGATTCAACTACAACCTTTTAATAATTTCCATGTTAAGCGAATCGTGTTCTCGTTTTGACACCCTAGTTTTAGCCATTAAGCAAAATTATTTATGTAATGTTTTCAATTAATGCAATTAATGTTGTCTTTTTCTCATACAATCATGCTTGATCTCTGTCTCTCACATAATTCTTGGTTGAACTCTACTAGCCTTATGCCTCATGTGCTCGGCAGTTGGTAGTAAAGGCATGGTTATCTAAAATTATTCCTTCTTTATAACGATATGATACTTATATGATGTCCAAATTAAAAAAATGTAATAATAAAAGAAGTGTAGGTGTCTACTTCCATGGCTTCTCTTCTAGCATTTCATCTTCTCTGTATCCTCTCTATCATGTCTTTCTCCAAAGCTTCACAATTTCCTTCTCTTATGTCCATAGCTTGTACGTCAACAACTCAAGAGGCTATTAAACCCATAAAATTAAAAACTCTTCTTGATAATCTCACAGCTCAAGTGACAAAAACCAGGTTCATAACCTCAACTGTTAGTCTCGGACCTAACGGCTACATCAATGGAGTCATGCAATGCCTCGCTAATATAAATCCAGCCCAATGCACCTTCTGTATCCAAAAAGCTAAACAAACCGTTCAAAGTCTGTGCCCAAATAATACTCCTTCTGTAACAGCTTGGTTTGATGGCTGTTACCTTAACTATTATCAGAGCCATGTGAAAGTATCTCGTGCAGATCTTGAAGTTACTAGCTGTTCTTGCTCAAACCAAGCTTGTAAGATCCAGGACTCTGTTAATTTTGAACTGGGTCTTGAAACACTGCTTCTAAAGCTAAGAGCTAGTATTTATGACTACAGTAATAACTTGCATGGGCTTTCAAGCATTAGGTATGGTAATAATGGTAGCAGAATTTATGCAGCAGTTGAGTGTGTTAAGTCTTTATCGCCAAAAGATTGCGAAGTTTGTGTAGTAAAAGCCATTGAAAAGCTTTATGAGCAATGTGGTGGTAAAGAAGGAGGAATAGTAGCTTCTGGGTATTGTATTGTTCGATATGAGAGCTATAAGTTCTTTTCCTGCTTTGAAATCCACGGCGGAAGTGGCGGCGACGGCAGCGATAGTGGTGGTGGTGGTGATGGTGGAGTACAGGCTGTGACAGTAAAGGATTGGAAGAAAGAGAAAACTGGATTTAAGGTGAAAATAAGCTTGTTATGGGGAGTTGTTGTTGTATGTCTTATGGCGATTGTTTTTTGTGCTTGGTTATCGAAAAGAGCAATTATTAATAAAGCCAGAGTTGCCGCATTTGGTTAATTTGTTGATTATATATAGAAAGAGACAATTATAAGGAAATAAATTATTGTGTGATATATTATTATAAAGAGTATTATTTAACATAATTTCAGGCATCGGCTTGTGAAATTAGCTTAGGTTTTGTTTTCGGAAAATAATTTATTTTTGAAAAATATTTTTCAAAAAAATGTCTTTTTTTATAAATATTTTTTAAATAATTTATTTTTTATTGTTTGATTACAATATTGAATATTAGTTAAAAATACTCATAAGATGACGACAATAACAATGATAATAATAATAATAATAAATAAATTATTGCTGTTGATTATATTATATAAAGGGTATTATTAACATAATTTCAGGCATCGCTCTTGTTGAAAATTAGCTTAGGGTTTTGTTGTTCGGAAAATAATTATTGTTTAAAATATTCTTTCAAAAAAAATGTCTTTTTTTATTAAGAATATTTTTTTAAATAATTTATTTTTTTATTGTGTTGAATTAACAATATTGAAGATTAGTTAACAATACTCATTAAGATTGACCGACAAAACAATGATAAAATAATAATAATAATAATAAAATAAGAATAATAAAATAACATTGGTTCTGTTCCCATTTTATGTTTATTATTCTTTTTAGGATGTTCTAAAATGTTTTACAAGGTGTTTAAATTTAGATATATAAATAATAATAATAATAATAATAACATTGTTTCTGTCCCATTTTATTTGTTTATTATTCTTTTTTAGATGTTCTAAAATGTTTACAAGGTTTTAAATTTAGATATATAAACAATTATTTGTTCCGTTATAACTTTTGTGATTGTTCATTAAAAGAACGTTTTTATTGATATCTTAATTAATGAGTTAAAGGTAAAAAATGAAAAAACAACTATTGTTGAGTAAATTTTTGATATAGATCTTTTGTCAAACTATGCAAACAAAATGCGACAGTAAGAATAATAATAATAATAATATAGATTTCATATTTTAAAAATTTTATTGTTAAATATGAAAATAATTAAAAAAATAGTAAATTATAAAAGTTGCTGGTGATGGTGGTGGTGGCCGGTGGTGAACAATGACTAGTCGCAGTGGCTATTGATGATTAATAAATTAAAAAAAAATATGAATATATAAGGTTTCAATAAGTTTGCCAAAATCCATAAAATATTTTATGTTTTTGAAAATGAGAAATTATTTTTTCTTAAAAATGATTTAATTTTTTTTTTTATGAGGAAAATATTTTCCATTACCTCATTTTTCTGAACGCTAACAATAGAAAACTGTGAAAAATATTTTACTGCAAATTATACCATTTAAATATACTATTTTCACCTATTAGGTCATGATTCATAATCTGAAATTGCGACTGCTAAAATAACTTTATTTGAATATTACTATCTTTAGGGCATGAAATCACGTGAAAAATAATTAACTAGAAAAATACAATGCAAGATTAATTAAACGCTTTTCTTTTTTTGCTTCCTCTCCTTTTTTTTTTATGTATGAGTTGATTTAAGTCTCTTCTTCATTCCAAATTTTCATTTTTTTTTACTGTTTTTTTTTTTTCAAATAAAGAGCAATACAATAATCAGAATATATATTTCTGACAAATAAGTAACAAGCTTAATATGCTCTGTCTCCTCCAAAACCGTAAGATTCATCGGTTGCTGATTGCAAGTTATGATGGTTTCCCAGTGCGATGGATTTAATTTTTTTTATTTTACAAACAGTGAAATGCATAAAAAAAAAAACCATCGTACTGTAAAAGAGAAGCAGTCATAACTACCATAGAGTAATAAGAAGCAGAGTTTCTGTGTCTGTGTTGTCATTCAAAATGTCATAACATAACAATAATTAACTAACTAGTTGGTAGGTAATTGCAGATTTGGACCATATAAATTGCATTAACTAATTGTGGGACCAACTAGCTAAAGTGAGGGAGGTTGACCTCCAAATATTACAGCCTCTATGTGTATAGTCTGGTCACTACTGTGTCCATGTGAAAAGGAAGATAATATTAATGAACGATGGTGATTTATCCAGCTGTTTCCATCAAATTCTAGTACTCCGTCTGATTGAATTATTATAAGCAAATGATTTTGCATGTTGGTAAAAAATGGTTTTAGATTAATTTATGTTTTTCCATAAACTTTTGCGCAGCTTTTTGTAAATGTTCATTAAAACTCGCCTCAGATGTGGTTTGATGGTACACTTCACAAGTTGGATGAAATTTTAAATTTTATTTTTTAGTATTGATCGAAAAATTTAAATTTAAATTTATTATCAGATCATATTTATATTTATCGTTAGGCTATCTTTTAGTGTGCAAATGAAATTTTTAGTTAAACGTATACATATAGAAAGGGTGGATCTACAGTGGGGCAGTGGGGGCACTTACCTCTACTGGTTTTTTCAGTTTAATTTATAATTTTTTATATTTTAATATATATATATATTTATGTTAATTTATACTTATTCTACTAAATTTTTATATTGTCTCACTAAATTACTACTTTCATGCATTCTCCCTATTAATTTAATTTTCTGGATCCGTCCCCTGCATATAAATTGTCATAGTAATTGATTTGTTCAATGGGCGTGTAAAATTAATAAAATTCATAATTTTAAATGCGCTATAATTCTTACTTAAAATTAGAGTTACGGATAATCCTTAAAAGTTAAGACATTTGTATAGTTCGCCTTTTTTAATTGCAAAAACCCAATGTAATTGCAAACGATGTTCATATGACAAAAACTTTTAAACGACCGAGCAAGTTGCCATATTGATAAACAAACGACTAGTCGCTGAGGGTAAATATGGTACACGGAGTTTTTGTCGCTTTGTGTATATTACATTGTTGTCGACTAGCTCTGGGATAACTTCGGGAGGCGGCAGCAGCAATGGCAACTGAGCTTGAAGAGTTGGTGGGATTTCTATCTGCTTCCTCTCCGCCGGTAGGTCCCTTATTCTCTGCTCAAGCTCCGTTCGCTTGAAAATAATTGAAAAAGGAAAGGGGGAAAAAAAAAAAAGTTAACTACTAGTTTGTACTATTGGCAATTAATTTAAAGTTTCGACTTTCTTCTTTGGTCTAACTCTAATTCGATTTCTCAGCTCCAAACAGACTAAAATTTGTTTCTTTTTATCTTATAAAAAACCCATTTGATTCCGCTTCATATATTATTTGATAAAAATTGCTGTTTTTTCTAGGCTTGTTTCCAGATAGTCATTGTTATTGATTGTTGCTTTTGATTATCTTCATTTGAAGAAGCTCATGTGGGTTCTTTTTGTTTTAATGTGAATTTCAATGAATTCAGGTGCAGAAGGCGGCTGTTGATATTGTTCGGGACTTAACTGGGTCTGAAGATGGGTTACTGTCCCTTTCTAAGTATGCTAATATTGTGCTTCCCTCATTATCTCGACTTTTAAGCCGAAAGAAGGTGCTTTGTTGTGCTAATCAATTATTAAGCTAACAAAAAAAAAAAAAAAAAACCATGCTTTAATAATTTTGTCAATGTGCTTACATTTTATAGTGCTAAAATTGGTTTGGAAGTTCTGTGATTGTTACCAGGTTCTGAGTTTTGGTAATTTATGTTAATGATGACTTTGCAAAAGAGTTGTTTTTATAAATTCTTTGTTTTACTGGTCAGTCATCTGAATTTGACCATTGATTAAATGTTTCAGGAGGTATCTGAGCCTGCAGCAGAAGCTCTTGTGAATCTGTCACAGAACTCAAATTTAGCTACTAAGATGGTTGAGACTGGGATGATTCAAATGGCCATGGATCTATTATATAAGCCAGACTCTAGCATTACCCGATTACTTGTAATGCTCCTAGTTAATCTCACTCAGTTGGATGCTGGTATTCAATCCTTGCTTCAGGTGATATATTCATCAGTTCATGCTATTGTTACGAATGCTATTTGCAGTTTCATATGCCTCATTTTTAATTAATTTTTATTTATCAAAAGCATTTTTCCATTTTTAATTTATTTTATTAGTAGCTAACCTTTTTTTTTTTTTTGTACCTTTCCTTTTTTTTTTTTTTTTTTTTTTTTTTTTTTTTTTTCAGCATTTTTCCATTTTTTAATTTATTTATTAGTACGCTAACCTTTTTTTTTTTTTGTACCTTTCCTTTTTTTTTTTTTTTTTTTTTTTTTTTTTTTTTTTTTTTTTTTTTTTTTTTTTTTTTTTTTTTTTTTTCACTTTGTGGATTTTTTAGTAAAATGATTTTGCTTTACTCTGACTTGTTAGTCACTATACCCAAACAATATTAGTTATCATGAGCATTTTCCCAATTTGCTAGACTGATGATGAGAAGATGCAAGGACTGTTTGTTATGAAGCTTGTGAGATCATTCTGTAGAACCTCCAGTGAAACTAGAGGTGTGTATTGCTTATATTGTGCATAAGTTTGCTTCTGCATGTAAGTTATGTAAATTTCTACACTTAGTTTTTATGTATGTGACTTATCAAAATGAGTTCTGGCAATATCCTAGTGCACATAGCCTTGAAAAAATTAAATTACTTCTCTTTCAAGAGATCACATATTTTGATTGATAAGAATGACTTTGGAGGTTTTGGTGTCATTTTATTGGATCTTAGCCTGACTTTTCTCTGTGGCATGCCTGAAATAGTGGACAAGGATTAGACTTCCTGTTTGCAAGAATTGAAGGCCAACTCATTTGCAAGGTTGCTTCCCCTTGAAGTTCATGCATTTGATTGGCTTTTACAAAACCACTAATAATTTGTTTCTATTTTGTTCTTCTCTTATATGAGTTTTATGACTTTTCTAGCATGTATAGTATTTTATTTCCCATACTATGGAACCTAACTTGTGGTGTTGTCATTTTCCAGACAATCCATTTGATCATGTTGGTTCCATTCTTGTAAATATATCAAAGAAAGAAGCTGGTAGGAAAATGTTATTGGACCCTAAGCGAGGGTTGCTGAAACAGATCCTCAGACAGTCTGACTCCACAAGTCCATTGCGGAGGAAAGGGGTATGCATAACTTATTAACTTAGAGTTCTAAGCTTCTTTAGAGAACTATTAATTCATTTGGTAGTTAGTGATTATTTGTGTTTGCAAAATAGAATACGTGTTCTAGACTTTCATAAGTAGCATTTGTTCATGGAAGAAAAAAAGAGCTAGGGGGCGGGAGTTGTGAGCAGTTGCTGAGACTTGCACGCCATTTTGCATGCAGTCCTTTATTCTGGTCGAACTTTCAATTTTTTTATCAATTATACTTGAATATCCTTTGTCTGTGTGAATAATTTGCGTGTGACTTGTGTTTGTCTGTGTGTCTGTGTAATGTATACAGTTTTGAAGGACTCTTTACATGTTCAAAATGTGTTTGGACTTCTTTAGGATTTAAGGTTGTACCATCCATTTGTTGCATGCCAAATGGGATAAATCAAGGGTAATAGTGTAGCTTGCAATTTCAGCTGCTGTTTACTTTTGGCACATTATTACCTCTTCTCATTGTGTGGACACTATAAAAGGTTTTTCCTCTTCGATATATTAAGAAGATATTGTCAAAGTTTCTGAGTGGGAACTTACAAGTCCAACACTAAACATCCTCTGCCTTTCTCCCAAAAAAAAAAACAAAGGTAATAATAATAAGAAAAATCGTTAGCTGTGTTTGGTTGCTGTCACACAATGTTTAAAACATAAGCTTTCAGAATCTCACTAACAGAATATATGTTGAATGAATGATTGAAGCGTGACTGTTTGAGAGTCAATGTGTTTATTTTGATGAATTTTGGTTTTACTTGTATGTCTATTCAATTAGGCTTGTGAGTATAAGATGCTTTACTATACCTACAGCAAATTAAACATATGTGGCTTGAACTATTGTACATAATATAAGCTTCCCTCTGATCATGAGTGCCTGGGCTCAATGCAGTTCCTGACTAAAACTGCACAGAGAGAAAAAAAGAAAAAGAAAAGAAAAAACTAAATATGATCTGAGGCCTGTATGTGCAAGAAAAGCTTGTCACCAAGCCCCATAAGCTCAAGCTTGAATAACCAATATTCTTGGCATGGCAGAAATTTAGTGGGATTATATTTTTCATTGCAGGTTTCTGGAACGATTCGCAACTGCTGTTTTGAAGCTGAGAATGAGCTTCAAGATTTGCTTTTGATATCTGAGTTTCTTTGGCCAGCACTACTCCTGCCTGTTGCTGGCAATAAGGTAACTCTTTTACCTTTCTATTTATTCTTTTCATTTTTCAAGGGTGTTATTTGTTTTAACACGTTTGCAGTTTGTTCACATTATGGATGTGGTTTATGGTATAGCAGTAGTAATAAATTGATGCCTATTGTCCAACTGAATCACTGTCAGTTGAGAACAAAACAACTTTCATTCTCTCTCGCTATAAACCTGATCATATAAGGATGTTTATGAAACCGACTTCTTTCAGGCAACCAATTTTAGTTGAAGGCATTACAAATTGAATATTAAAATATGGATAAGACGAGCTGATAATTTCACTAGCTACATGCCAGTGTAACAACAATTCTCTCTCCAATCTTTCTGTTGTACCTACACATGGTACTGATTAACCATCATAAATCCTTCTGTATGGATTTTCCCATGAGTCGGCATTTTTTCCTCTAGAGCCATTTCCATTGTGGCAGTTGCTGCCTTGTTTACCTCATGAATAACTTAAAAGATACATGACAATGATTCTTAGAGTGTGATGTGCTTTTCTGTATTATATACCCATTTCATTTGCATTTTCAAACATTTGTCTTCCTGTCTCTTGCTTTCTCTATGCAGAAGTTAATTAACTCTTCTTTTGCTCTTCCCAGATATACAGTGAACAAGACATATCAAAAATGCCTCTTGAGCTTGGCAGTGCACTTTCTATCGAACGTGAACCTTGTGATGACCCTGATATTCGTATTCAAGCACTGGAGTCTATTTACTTGATCACATTACAGGTAAAATTTCTAATTTCTGTCCCTATCTTATTGTAATTTGTTTAAGTTTGTGTTGCACTTTTGTTATCTGATGAACTAGAAGTATTCAGATAGAGAGGTGAAAGATTGCAAAAAGAATATGCAGACATACATTTTATCGTTGTCTTTGGATTTCAATAGGTTTGAGAGTTGGTTATCATAGATATACAGTTGCAAACTTCTAAACCCAATTTAATTTGGCTTGATTATTGACCTTGCTTTCTAAGTTATTATATTTTGGCACACAATTGTTTATATTCTAAAATTTGGACTTGAAGCTTATTTCGACATGGTGCACAACATGGAATTAAATTTGTTATTTCCTATTATGGCTTGCATATTCTTATTGACCAATGTCGAGTCTGTTGTACAATGACAGGAGGCGGGTCTAAGAGCCTTTTGGTCTGTTAATGGACCTCGTATACTGCAAGTTGGATATGAAGATGAACAGGATCCTAAAGTGATGGAAGCTTATGAACAAGTCGGCTCACTGGTGTGTTATTTCAAACAATTCGTTTTTCCACCGAAGTGTCATCTTCTATTATTTCATCTTACGTCCCTTGAACACAATTCCATTTGTTTTACAGCTGGTTCATGAGCGCGGGGCAGCTGTGTCTTCGGGCGAAACCTCATAGCAGCAATTCATCATTTTGTGCATGCATTGGAACAAAATTGGTCGAGAAAGAACGAAATGGCCTTTCAATTTTTCGAGAGGAACCTGAAAATTTTTGTATCATTGTGATATTTATTTATAAACTTTGTAGTTTTATCTTGTTTTGCCCATCTTCATGTTGTGTATGTGAATTTGGGAATTTTTTTTTTTTTTTTCATATATACAAAATAAGTTATCTTTTGGTTTGTTCTGTTATGAATTAATCTCAAATAATTCCACAATAACCTAGATCATGCACACCACTAGATTCAACAAAATAGATTGAATAAGAAAAGGTTGCGTACGTTTTCTCCACCGGAAAGTGTCGGAATAACAATTGCATAAAAATCTATTTCATCTTAAGACGTCACTCAATTATTTTGATTTATTTCACAATTGTCCATTTGTTTTACAGCTGTCCATGTGAGGCGCAGGAGAGGGCTATGATGTCTTCGGACGCGATAAGAGCCTGGTGCATAGCGTAAGCAAATTCATCATTTTGGCATGAAAGAACTATCTGGAACAAAAATTGGGCGTATGGACATGAGAAAAGAACAAAGATTTAATATAATGGACCAACTTTCAATATTTTGTCGAGTAGGGATAACCTCGAAAGAAATATTTCTTGTATGATCAATGGTGTAAATAATTGTATTTATAAAAAACCTTTATTACTCGTATATGTAGTTTAAATTCTGAACGAAATTTAAATGGTGCTCACCCTCTTCAGTGGGTTTGTGTATGTGAATGGGGGGGAAATTTTAATTCTTTCTTTTTTTGTGTTTTCAGTAATCCTATAGCTAAAATTCCATTTGGAAGGGTTAAATCTTTTATAAGGTGTTGTTCTAGTTTGATGAAATAAAAATTAATGCTCAAATTAATATATTCCCACCAAATAACCTAGTATTACGAAAATGTCAACACCAACTAGATTCTATACCAAAGTAAAATACGAAAATTTGAGCCAGGTGAAGGAGATTACATAATGGGTTTGAGGAACGTAGGGTCTCTGAACCAACGATTTCGTTGTTAACGTGAATCGGGGTCTGGGTAGGAATAATGCCCTTAAAAGATTGTAAATATAGATTGTTAGGTTTGTCAGTCACTTCCAGAGATTAATTGAAGTATGAATCGGTAAATTTAAAAGTTAATGTTGATATGCGAACAAAAGCAGTAGCCGCAATACGATTGTGTATTAGGTGTTAAGTATCGCGGGTCAATAAAAATATTTCGGTCGGGTGGTAACTGAATCGTATTTCAAACTCCGACGCACGACTTTATATACCTGTAGCGGTTAGTACAATTTCTATTTCGGTCCCTTTAACGAAATTTTAGGAATGATAAATATATATTTAAATGCGAATGTTAGTACAATTCCTATTTCGGTCCTTTAAAGAAATAGGAATTATATAATGGTCTCTACACTTAATATCTATAATTAGTTGATACCTCAATAGTCAATTATTCACAATCAAGACCGCATTTAAAATTGACTTTATAATTAGACTGCTGTACATATTTAATTTTACATATTAAGCCCACAATAGAAAATTAAATCCAACAATCTCCCACTTGGGCGACATTATGTTATGTTAAATAAAATACATACACCAAAATGAGCTCAACAAACGCAGTCATACGAGGTATCCAAAAACAATCTCGTCCATTAATTATATTGATAAAGAGCTGAAGAAACATTCGCCATAGATCTTATGACTAAGTTCATCATCAACTACCTTACCAATACCCCTAAATGACACAGATTCATTATAGAAGTGTAGGATGAAAACTAAATGTAATGTGATCATCATGTTTGTTTCCAACTGGTCACCAACAAAAGTGAGATCAAGCAAAACAATAATAATACAGAGTGTAACCATCAACCAAAATGAGTACTCAATAAAATTTCATCAACATAATAAAACATATCCAAAACAAAATAGAGCATTCAAAAACATAAATAGAGCATTCAAAACCATAATGTATACATAAAGAGCAGACTCCCACTAAAACTAGACAGTCTCAAACAAAACGATACCCATATGAGCGGTGTGCTCATGGAAAACTTTCGGTATAAAACTTTCGGTATCACTGCCTTTGTAAGCGGATCCGCAATCATAGAGTTTGTTCCAATATGCTCTAAGGATATCTGTCCACTCTGTACCCTCTCCTTCGTAGCCAAGAACTTAATGTCAATGTGTTTTGATCGAGAAGAGCTCCTGTTGTTGTTGGAGAATAAAACGACTGACCTGCTGTCACAATACAACTTCAGTGGTCTTTCTATTCCACCTACTACACGCAGCCCAGTGACAAGGTTTCTCAACCAAATAGCTTGATTGGATGCCTCATAAGATGCTACAAATTCAGCTTCCATGGTCATGGTGGAGGTTGCCACTAGAGTTTGTTTCACACTCTTCCAAGAAATAGCACCACCAGCCAATAGAAAAACATAGCCAGATGTGGATTTTCTTCTGTCTTGGCATCCAACGAAATCAGAATCAGTATACCCAATGATCTCAAGCTGATCTGATCTCCTATATGTGAGCATATGTCCCTTAGTCCTCTGAAGATATCTCATAACTCTTTTGGCTGCTTTCCAATAATCCATTCCTGGATTGCTAAGATATCTACCTAACATGCCAACTATAAAAGAAATGTCTGGACGAGTACAAACTTGAACATACATAAGACTTAAGACTTCCTATAGCTGACGTATAAGGAACCTTTTGCATTTCCTAAATTTCAAGTTCACTCTTTGGACATTGTTGATTACTAAATTTATCACCTTTTGCAATAGGGGTATCCAATGGTCTAAATGGTCTGAATTCTGCATACTAATCTCTTGAGCCACTTTATAATATAGCTCTTTTGTGATAATCCAGAATCACCTCGAGAACGGTCTCGGATGTATCTGAATCCCTAAAACAAAAGAAGCCTGTCACCTAAATCTTTCATCTTCACAATGCTTTGAAAGAAAAACTTTGGTTTCATGTAGCTAAGACTTTACAATTAGTAGCAAGAAGTATGTCATCCAATATAAGACCAAACAAGATAAACTAACTCCACTGAACTTATGGTAGCCACAATTCTTCAATTTGCCTCAAAGCCAAACGAGACAATTACTTAGTTGAACTTAAAGTACCATTGACGAGAAGCTCGCTTGAGTCCATAAATGGATTTCTTTAATTTGCATACCAGATGTTTTGGATCTCCAATTACAAAATTTTCTGGTTGCACCATATATATTGTTTCATCAATGTTGCCATTGAGAAACGTAGTCTTAACATCTATTTGATGAAGCTCAAGATCAAGATTTGCAACTAAGTCCATGATTGTCCTAAAAGAATCCTTCGAAGAAACTGGAGAGAAGGTTTCTTTATAGTCAGTCCCTTCCTTTTGAGTAAAGCCTTTTGCTACAAGACGTGCGTTATATCTTTCCACATTACCTTGAGAATCCCTTTTGGTTTTAAATATCCATTTGCAACCAATGGGTTTCTTTCCTTCAGGTAATTGAACAAGATCCCAACAAGATCCCAAACTTTGCATTGTCTTGCGATAGACTTATACTCTTGGTTCATTGCCTCAATCCACTTTATGAGAGTCAGAACTCTGATGGTATGATAGAACTAACTGGACATCATCCTATCATGTTTACAGATCCTCAGTTCCTCGAAGAAACACTATATAATCATGCCACTTCTTCTCTCCCTAGTAGATCTCCTCAAAGGCATTTGAACAGACTCTAATTCTTGAGGTTGTTGAATTTGTTCTTAAGGAAGAATAGCATTGTCTGGAATTGGATCTTGAATAGTGACAGGAGCAACTGGAGTCTGTACGCTATCAGAAACAACACAAAAGGAATGAGAACCGAATCATCCTTACTTGGTTCCTCTTCAAAGACAATGTTTCTTTCTTTATTTCTCCCTCCAAAATCAACATCCAACAAGCCAGGGCTAAAAGGTTAACAATCTTGTTAGCGAATGTAATACCTTGGTAGCAGTGAAGATGATGAAGGGGGACATAAAACCTCCTAGCATTGTTCGCTCTTTGATTTAGCAGATTAAGACGATTTCATCGGAATGTTCAAATCTGCCGCATGCTTCGTAAAGCTAACTTTTGTGCTGATTCTTGGTAGGCAAATTTGTTCCTTCATGATCATATTGTTCGGTGGTTAATTCATTATTCTTATGGGACAATTAATCAAGATGGTGCAATAGTTAGTATTTTTCTCTTCCTATTGTATCAAAAAACCAAAAAAAAAAAAAAAAAAAAAAAATGACTATCAATCTCCTTACCCATATCCACATAAGAGTCCTATTACGTCTCTCAGATACACCATTCATGCTGGGAGTACCAGGCATTGTATATTGAGGGACAATTCCACATTCCTGTAGGAAAAGCGAAAAGGTCCTGGACGTTGTTCGCCTGAACCGTCATATTTACCATGTCATATTTACCATAATATTCACCACCACGGTCAGATCGAACAGATTTAATCTTCTTTCCTAGTTGATTTTCAACTTCGGCTTTATAAGATTTAAACAGGTCCAAAGACTCAGATTTTTCATGAATGAGATATAAGTAACCATAACGAGAATAGTCATCAATGAATGATATAATATCTTTGGCCATTTCTAGCTGCAATATGGAATGGACCGCAAATATCTGTATGAATCAGTTCTAAAACATTGGATGACCGAATGGCACCTAGTCTCTTCTGTTTAGTCTGTTTTCCTTTAATACACTCAATACAAGAATCCAAACCTGTGTAATCAAGTGTATCTAAGATACCATCAGAAACAAGACGCTCAATCCTTGATTTGGATACATGACCCAAACGTCTATGCCAAAGTACAACTGAGTTATCAATATTCAATTTTCTTTTGGTACCTCTTGTAGTAACATGCAGGGATTCATGATAACTAGTATCAATGTCTAACATATATAGATTATCACATTCATTCAAGCAACCAAACCAGTAACCAAAACTTTTGAATTCATTAGATTTTTCTCTCACTCAAGTAAGTCCACTTATAATCCCATTCTACCCCAACCGGGTTTGGTTCAACTCGACTCGACTCGACTCGACTCTAAGACTCGACTCGGTAGGATGTCACAGTATCGTTTATAATTTATTTAAACATAATCTAAAATGTCCAATTGCCTCTACTTCAACCGGATCGCCATTTCCTACATAGACGTATCTTCTTTCACCGTCAGTTGGCTTTCTGTAGTTAAGGCAGCCCTGCAATGAAACACTTATATGAGCGGTAGCACCAGAATCCATCCAATAAGTGTTTTTAGGAGCTGAAGTTAAATTAACTTCATAACAGACTAAAACAAGGTACTTACAAGGTACTTACCCCTCTTTGCAAGCCAATTAGCAAATTTAGGACAGTCCTTTCTCAAGTGATCCGTCTTTCCACAAAAGAAGCATTTTGGCACATAAGGCTTCTTTTGTACTGGATCTACAGCAGTAGCAACAGCAGGTTTCTCAATAGCCTTTTCAACAGTCTTTGCAGAAGGCCTCTTTCTTTTCTTGTTCTTGCCCTTCTCAGCTGAAGAAACAAAATGAGCACTCTCTCTTTTGTTAGAATTCATCTTTTCCTCCTCATCAACACAATGAGAAATGAGCTCGTTAAGAGTCCATATCCATTTATTCGCTGACAATTTATAGGTAGGAAGTCCTAATTTGTCCATACTGAGAAGGAAGAGAATTCATAACCAAATGGACTAAAAGGTCATCTGGTAAAGCCATCCCCAGCGACTTCAGTCTCTTTGCAATCTGAGACATGCTAAGAATATGCTCCCGAACACCACCATTGCCAGCAAACTTCATAAAGGTTAATTTTCCTAAAAGTGTTTCGGCTTTGTCATTCTTGACATAAGCCCTCTCCAGCTCGGCAAGATAGTTTTGAGCATTGTTCTTTTCAGCTGAGACAGAGTCTCGAACATGTTCTGGTACTCCTTTCTGCATGATCATCAGACCTAAGCGATTAGAACGCTCCCGCTTCTCATACTGAACCCTTTGAACATCAGTGCTCGTAGCAGTAAAGAGGAGCAGGTTCGTCCATCCTGAATGCAAGATCCAAATCCATACAGCCCAGAAAGATCATAATGTCTGATTTCCAAGACTCAAAATTTGATCCCTTAAGTTTAGGGACACAATCAGGATTAAATGACATGTTAGCTGACATCAGAGAAAATAAACAAATAGATAAGTATAAGCTCACAATTCACAAATGAAACAATTCACATAAGTAGAGATAAAAATGGAAATAAGATACAGACTCAACATTAATATTCTCATCTTTGGATGTAAAATATTCACTTGTAATTAGTATCTCAACGCAGCAATCAAATATTGATAACATAGTCCTGACAAATAATAAATCTTCCTTTGGACCGATATATCATTGTCATGGAAAATAATCAAACAATTATCACATACTTATTGCAACATGTATTCAAAACTCAAGCCAGATAGCAACCTTCCTTTGGGCGATTAACTCATCCGCAACGAATTCTAATACACCTAGTCGTAATATTCTAAAATAAAATCAATTCAAAGCAAAAGGTCACCTTTGGTGACTGGTGACTTATTGATCAAATCAATTTATTTTAACAAATATTAAACACAATAGGGACTTAATCACTCCAAAATTTAATCTCAAGTCGACAAATTAATTCATTTAATTGTAATTAAAGCAAAACAATTGCAATTAAAGGAATTGATTGTCTAAATATTTAATAATCTAAAATTATTTAGCCCTAAAAAATAAAAAAAAATTATAATCTAGTCTTTAAGTCACTAAATTAGAGACTAAGTTATAAAATTGGACTAAATAAATTTGAATAAATAAAGTTCGGGGTTCTAATATAATTAAATATATGTCCACGGGTCTAGACGAAAAAAATAGCCTAATCTGAAGTTTACAAGTTACAGAAAATTTAGGGACCTAATCTGAAGTTACAGAAACTTAGAGGACTAATCTGAAGTTACAGAAAATTAAGGGACCAATATGAAATTACAGAAATTTAAGGGACTAATATGAAATTACATAAAATTAAAGGACTAATATGAAATTTGCCAGGGACCTAACCATAATTTTCCATCCCTAACCTTGACACAAAAACGAACAGAGAAAAAACAAAGAAAAAAAAAGAACCAGGTCCGCCGCCAACTCTCTCCACCTGCCGTTCCAGCCCCTTTCGGCCGCCAACACCACTAGTTCCAACCGAAGACAAACTCCAGTAGCCATTGGACGGTGAATGGCAGTTCAAAATCTCTTACTTGTTCTTGGGGAATCCGATAGAAAAGAAGAACAGTGAGAAAAAATTTTTTTTTTTTTTTTTTTTTTTTAATTAAACAAAACCTCAATCCGTAAACAGTAGGGTAAACAAATAAAAAACATACGAAAATCAATCTAAAATCTAGCAAATTTATGCACAACGCTCTTGATACCACTTGTTATGAATTAATCTCTCAAATAATTCCACAATAACCTAGATCATGACACCACTAGATTCAACAAAAATAGATTGAATAAAGAAAAGGATTTAAAAGGTTGCGTACCTGACATCGTTGTTCGTCGATCTTGATGTGCAGAATTAGGTTTGCAGCCTTCCAGAGAATTGAAGAATCGATTTAACGGAAGCAGTACGAAAGGAACGTAAAACTGAATCGTATTCAACTCCTCTGGGGACCACAACCTTTATATACCTGTAGGTTAGTACAATTCCTATTTCGGTCCTTTAACGAAATAGAAACTATATAATGGTCTATACACTTAATATCTATAATTAGTTGATACCTCAATAGTCAATTATTCACAATCAAGACCACATTTGAAATTGACTTTACAATTAGACTGCTGTGGACTGCTGTACATATTTAATTTTACATATTAAAGCCCCACAATAGGGAAAATTAAGACCACATTTGAAATTGACTTTACAATTGGACTGCTGTACATATTTAATTTTACATATTAAGCCCACAATAGAAAATTAAATCCAACATGTTCAGCGTAGTTGATCTTCCATAATATTATTAGTGCTAATTAGCTGTAGTGTTAATAACTTTTTGATCTTTTCTTTTGTAATTTATTTTTCAAAGTATCATTTGTTTTCAGTTCATTGTGATGATAAAACGAAGGAAGAAGCATCAATAAACGACAGTGTCGTGTGATATGAATATGTTTGTCTTTTTAAGATCTTCCCTTTAAATTTATTAAAAACATACTAACAAACATATTATATTCAAAATACTTATTTTCCTTAATCCGATTAGGGTTGCCAATTGGTCAAATTTATTTCAGCACTCGATCTGACCGTAAAAGAATGAATTAAGGTAATTTATAAATATGATCAGTATACATATTATATTTTTCATGAAGTTAAAGTATAATTTTATGATTTTTTAAAAAATAAAAAAATATTTTTATATTTAAACAAAAAATAGAAATATAGAACTACAATTTTTTTTTGAAAGGTATAGAATTACAATTAATACCCCTAAAATGAACAATTAATCGACTATGAATTACAATAAACAATTAACTTGGCGCCTAAACTTCCCGGTAAATTCTAGCAAAAATAGTGCGCGCCAAACCTTCAAAAATTGCCACAAAGGATTGCCGGCAATCTGTTTCCCGCCATGTCTGCCAGTTTATTTTTCCTACGTATTTTTCTCTTCTTACTTCAGATGCCAAAAGGAGAAAAGCAATTTCCTCTTATATTCTCCAATTCTGAGTCTCAACAACAGACCAGAAACCCAATAAGCGGCAAAAATACAATCCTTCATCAATCAAATGGATCTCTCGGAAATTGCAAAGAAACTGGGTCTCTCCGAATCCAAGAATCTGATCCGAAAAGCGGCGGAGCTCCGCCGTCTCTGTGACGTGCAGTTTGACTCGTCCATTATCGGAGTTGTAAGTACTAATTCTAAATTTATATTTTATTTGATTAAATAAGCAACATTTTGTTTCCTTTCTAATGTCGCAAACACTGTGTAATTACTTATAGGGAGAGGTTAGCAAGGCTATAATCTGCTTAGAAATCGCTGCAACAAGGTACGCGTCTCGATTATAATATCTTTTTGGTATTTTTGATAGACGGTTATGTGTATGATTATGGGTTGGTTAAACGAATGCAGATTTCAAGTGATTTTTGATAGACAAGCTGCAATAAGACTGAGTGGACTGTCAGAGAAGGCTTATACTAGATCTTTCAATTCACTGCAAAACAGTCTCGGTGTCAAGTGGGTTTTTATTCTCTTCTTCGTGGGTTACATTTTTTTATTCAAATTTTGTGGAATCTTAATTTGGTTATTTTTTTGATTTTGCTGTAGAACAAAGCTTGATATTAGAGAATTGGGGATTCAATTTGGCTGCATAAGGCTGATTCCTTTAGTGAAAAAAGGATTATCATTGTAAGGTTTCTTTGCCCCTTTTTGTTTGGATTCTTTTGTTAACATTAGAATACATAAAGTGCTATACATGCTATGTGTTTGTAGAAATGCCTGTGAACAACTGATTCTAACTTGGAGGTATCGATTGTCAGGTACAAGGAGCGGTTTCTTGCATCACTGCCGGCTACTAGACGAGCAAGTGCTGACTTCACTCGGCCTGTGTTCACTGCAGTTGCATTCTACTTGTGCGCAAAAAAACACAAGGTAAGTGACAAGTTTCTTCAATAATTTATATTGAACGATTGTAATGTCTTCATATTTTAGCAAGTGTGATTAATGTTTCTTGCTTCACAGCTCAAGATAGACAAAATTAAGTTGATTGAAGTTTGTGGCACATCTGAATCTGAATTCAAAAGTGTAAGAGAAACTCTCACCTCTGCATAAATATTTAGTTTAAACTGGAAAATTCGTTTTCCACTTAGCAATATATTTCTTAATAGGAGTTTGATATTATAGGTCTCCACCTCCATGAATGACCTCTGCTATGATGTGTTTGGCATCTCAAAAGAAAAGAAGGATCCAAGAGAAGTGAAGGGTAACCGAGGTAAGAGCTTATCAAGCTTTAAATGTTTATTCACTTCTGTTTTTGTTTCCAATTTCTCAATTTTTGATATCATTGAACTGGAGAGTAATGACTTGAAGGTTAATGGTTTTAGTTGAAAAAGTATTTCACTTGTTCAAGATTTTTACCCCAATTTTCTGGTTGCAGAACTGCTGGATGTTTTACCTGAGAAAAGAAAATTTGAAGATGGTGGTTATTTATCTGATGATGGAGCAGAGGTACTACTGCAGCTATTCTCTGTCTCTTATTCTTTATCTGCTTAGCTTTGAGATTCTATTTGGAAAGACATGACATGCCTGTTAGACAGTTTGGTAGGACCTTTTTACACAGTCCAAAATCAGATATCTATTGATTTAGCTTTCAAGTAACATGAAGAGCCATCACTTGTCACTTGCTTTCATCAATTCTGCTAATGCTGAACTACTCAGTTAATACTAATTTGCAAATTCTAGTTTTTCACTGTCCTTTAAAATTGCTAATTACATAAAATGCTGCAGCTTTCAAGTTACAAGAAGCGCAAAACAGCGGAGAAAGTTGCTTATCAGGAGTGGAAGTCTTCTGTCTTATCATCCAATGCAAAGAGCAAATCAAAAGGTTAACTGAGATTTTCACCTTTTATTTATTCTGATGCATTGCAATCAAAGGAGGCCAATTTAACTGGTACTTGTCTGTCTCCTCAGGTCCTTGTAAGCAAACCAGACAAACTCGCCTTAACTTTTTCAAAGAAGTTCCTGAGACTGCAGGGTTGGAAGCTCTGTGAAAGACATATAAGGCCATTTTTGCTATACTATGGTTGTTTAGTCCAATTTTTCTGGAAGTTTAAATGGGAAGGAAGAGGAAGAAAATTGCTCCAAATTTGGTTTTTTTGTTTATTTTGCTGATGCTCTCACAGAAACATTTGCCGTATAAGGAGAATGCCTGTTTTATAACAATTGAAACTGTACATATTGGCAGCTAATGTTATTCATTTAATTATAGTTTTTTCAAATCTGTTAAGTAAATTTTATTTCACAAGCATCAAATTCTATATAAATCCCATATAAACATGTCTAAATTTAATGCATTCTACTCTTGAAAGGGTATCTCACCATACAATATTTTCAACACAAATACTTGATAATTGAACTATTAATAAAGTATTTCAAGATTCCTAAAACAGCTAGGTGGAGGTTTTCTTTGTCTGTTGAGAATGAGCGGGGCGGTTCAATCTGATGTGCAATCACATGCATCAAGCATATAATACTCCAGATTTTAAACCTCTAAAAAAAATATATATAAAATCATAAGATTTTTTTCTTTGCTAATTCATTGCCAGATTGGCCAGTGAAAAAGAATTTTCTTGTTAAATTTTAAAATAAATAATCGTCTCTTGTCAAAGCATAATTAATTTTCAGTGATTTGTTTGTTGCATGATTCTACATAAAGTAAAATTAAGCTAAATTAATAAAAAAAATATTTATATTAAATTAAATTCATCATTTTGTCTTTTAGTCCACTTAAGCTCGATGACAAGGCCTTGTAAAAATCAAACACGCGCTTACGCTAACCTTTCCTTTCAGTTCTTAGTCAGAGTCGATGTCGTTTTGACCAAACACACAGGAAATAAAACAAACCACCATCCCCGAGTTGTGGGCTTGATTTTTCTTTTTACTAGTATTTTGTTATTATTATTATTATTATTAGTCTCTATCCAAAGCCAAATTCACCTCCTTTCCTCTCTCTTTCTCCTCGTCGATTCCAACGACTCGAATGGAATCTTCTTCTCCTATTCAAGCCCTAATTGCAATAATGTGACCCAAATCTTTCGTAACAACAGCTCATGTTCTTATTATTTATATAGTAACGGTGATCATCACTCATCACTATTATCAAAGAAAAACTATTAACTTTCCCCATCTAGCTAGCTTCTTGGGGTTCGTTGCTGTCTTATGCTTTGAGTATTATTATTGATTGATGTTATTTTCTAACATGGGTTTTCAAATTTCTGATGAATTATTGGGTACTTTTGCTCCAATCGTTGTTTACTGGGTTTATTCGGGACTATATATTCTTTTAGGATTTTTTGATAATTATAGATTGCATACCAAACAAGACGAGGATGAGAAAAATTTAGTCTCTAAATCCACTGTTTTCAAGGGCGTTCTTCTCCAGCAGTCTATCCAAGCTGTTGTTGCTATTCTCTTGTTTACGGTATGTTTTTATATATATTTTGTAATTTTAATTTTGGGTCTGATCGATTTGATTTTGATACGTATATATTTCTTCTATCTTTATCTTTTTGTGGAATTGGATGATCGTAGTTGTTTCTAATTCTGTTTGTCGGCTTTCACTTTTGAATTCAGAAACTTCTGAATTACCAAAAACATGTCTTTCTTTTTTTTTTTTTTTTTTTTTTTTTTTTTTTTTTTTTCAGAAACTTTCTTGACATTTACCAAAAACATGTCTTTCTTTTTTTTTTTTTTTTTTTTTTTTTTTTTTTTTTTTCTGTGTTTTTTTAATTTTGATTTCTAATAACAGCACTGCAGGTCTATAATTTTGTTTTTTTTTTTTTTTTTTTTTTTTTTTTTTTTTTTTTCTGTGTTTAAATTTTGACTTTCTAATAACAGACTGCAGTCTATAATTTTGTTCTGATAGTACTTTACTATTTATGTCTTCTGGAAATCTGTCTAAATTGGATGAATGAAGTCAATATTCTGTTATTTCTGCATGGGTTGTGTTCTGTTAAACGATTGGAGACTAATTTTTTTCATGAACCCGTCAATAGTTAATACAAGGAGAGGCAGATAGTGATAAGTGATAAAAGACATGTCTGTTCTAGGTTTTTGCTATCAGGAAGTTTATTGATGCGTATCCCATAAATTATTCTGTTAGATGGATATATTATCAGTTAATAGCACTGAACAGTTTCTTCTTTACCACATAGCACTGAAGAAGATAAATGAAGTAAAATATAAAATCTAAACAAATTTGTACAGAAAGAAAAGTTCGCAAGACTTTATATGGCTGTTGTTTGGGTTTGAAGCTTGAGGAAATATTAAGGTTGAGCAGTTATGAATAATGGTTTTGGTTATCTATTATGCCAAAATGGGAGAATAGAATCTGTATCTTGAGTATGACTATGATGCAGTTCTTGATTTTTAATGAGGTGTAAGTTTGCAAGTCAAAGCGCTTATCTCCATCTGGAATTAGATTTTTTTGTAACTTGTTTTTTTATTTTTTCAATTGGAATTTGTTGGATGTGGGGTGCTTAGAAACTGTTTTCATTTATATGAGTTAAACTTTATCATTTTTCTTTTTTTTTTTTTTTTGTTTCTCTTTTTTGGGTGAGCTTGTCCTTAATTTTAGATGCTATGTGAATTACTAGTTTATGATGGGATCTTGTCTTTTCTATAGGTAACTGGAAATGATTCTCAAGCTGATACATATCCACAGCCTTCCTTAATTGTTCTAGCAAGACAATTTGTTACAGCAATGTTGGTTATGGATACTTGGCAGTATTTCATGCATAGATACATGCATCACAACAAATTTCTGTATAAGCATATTCATTCTCAACATCATCGGCTTGTTGTCCCATATGCATTTGGGGCTCTATACAATCATCCACTAGAGGGGCTTCTGCTTGACACAATCGGTGGGGCTTTATCTTTTCTCATGTCAGGCATGTCTCCTAGATCCTCCATTTTCTTTTTCTCCTTTGCTACCATTAAAACAGTGGATGACCATTGTGGGTTATGGCTTCCTGGGAATCTCTTCCACGTGTTCTTTAAAAACAATACTGCTTACCATGATGTTCATCATCAACTGTACGGTAGCAAATACAACTTTTCACAGCCATTCTTTGTTATGTGGGATAGAATCCTTGGAACTTATATGCCTTATTCACTTGAGAAGAAAGAAGGCGGTGGCTTTGAAGTACGACCTACTAAAGAGTGCAAAGACGATTAGATGTTGCCTGATGAAGGCACACTGTTGCAACAATGTATCACCACTATTTTTTTCCCTGTATTAATTAACTTTACTTTCGTGGTTTGTATATACATAAGTTGTTGTGCTTTATTCGTTCTTTGTTTATATCTTTAACATGAAAGAGGATGTATCCATATAAATTTTGGCAGTGGATTATGTTTCTACTGTTTTATATAAATCGAGCTCTTACGGTGGATTGTTTGGCATACATGTCTTTTATTTTTATCTCAATTTGATAAAGCCTTACGACTAAGCTAGAACATAAAAGTAGGAGAGCAGGCTTGATGATAATCAATATCCTCTATGCTAGTTTTGTATGGCCTAGGAGTTAAAAGAGATTCCTGACTATTGTAACTGGAAGGATCGACCTTATCAATATCTCAGATGTGTTGTTCAAAAGATGTATGCGGGCCGCCTAAGCAATATGCAGGGCAGCCATATTGGACTTTCAAAGGACAAAATCCTTGGATGCTTTATATTTCATTGACCTTGCATTGCTGTGCCTACAAAATTACTGTTACTATATCTAGTGTTTCTGGGTGCTATTATTTTGAAAAATCTTGAAATGCAGAAACTAACACTCTGTTTGGATGGGGTGAGGGAAGGGTAATTAACATAAGGGGAAGGGTAAGAGGAGTTACAATAAAATTAAGTTGATGTTTAGAAAGGGTTGAATTTTATTGATGTTTGGAATTTGGAAAGGGTTAAACCAATGGAAAGGCAAAAAGAGGGATAAATAATTAAATATAGTACAAAAATACTTACCTGCCTCTCCTTTCTTACGGCCCAAATTGGGGTGTAATAAAATTTGAGATTTGAGAAGTAAAGAAGGGTAAGTCTTACTCTTATTTACCCTCGTCCTTCTTTAGCTCACCCCTTTCCAAACGGAATATATATTTTAGTTACCTCTCATTCGTTTTATGTATCCCTCCTTCGCTTCTAACCAAACAAAGTGTAAGTTTCTTTCATCACTTTGACTGGAAGAAAAGAATGGAGGATGGAATTTATTACAATTAATGACTTTTTGCCATGGAAGTAGTTGTAAGTAGAGGTCAAGTATTTGTCTTGTACAATAAGAGATCAGAAGCTTACATCATAGTAGGTCATTCCCTTAATTTCTATTGTATCAAAAGAAGCATAATCTCATTTTTAAGGTAATATTTTTAGTAAAGAAAGGACTCTCTTCCAAGTGGTTTTTTACAGCTTTCAGGTCAATCATCATGGATCGCCATCTCAACAATTCCCAATTTGCAAACCATTAGAATGCGCTCAAAGTGCAGAATCCCAACAAGGACATGTTCAGTACCACTGGTCCAATTATTAGAAACCAACATACCTATGATGGACCTGGAAAATGATAGGCGGCTTCTGAAGACTTTACATAACTTTTTCTTCTATCAAACTCACCTTCAGTTTTTATCAGACATTAAAGCTCCATGGAGGCTCATTTCCATTTTCCTCTCCACGTAAGTAACCTAACCTGAGGGCCTTAAATGCCTGCCTCTATCTCTGTCTCTCTCACAGGTGGTCCGTGACAGGAAAGCACAATACTCAAAGCAGATCACTTATCCTTTAGCCCAAGGCGCAGTGAGTGACAAATTTTTGCCTATAAATATTGAGACAATCAATTGTTCAATTAAGCAATTTTTAGCACTTTGAAAACAAAATGGAGGAAGAGGTTCTTTCTTCTTTCATGTAACCTCAATTGAGGATAGAATTTGATCTAAAACATTCAGGGTAATTAGTGCTTGTGTAGTGAATTTTAATGCGAATGTTGGAAAAAAGTTTAATTTAGTTTAATTCAAAGTCTGATCAAATGTGACTTATTAAATATAATTTAATTTAATTTTTAATTAGAGTTTATTAATAGAATTTATATCTCAAGTGTGAATTAAATTTGACTTAATTTGCTTCTAATTAAGATGTTTTAATTTAATTTAATCTTAAGTGTGACTTATTCAAATTTGACCTAATTTTATCATCAAGTGAATTCAATGATTTTCTCCTTTTATACAGGGTTCCTCGCCTGCACTTTAAGATTTGTACCATCACATCCATTGTTGATTTGTCATTTATTATATTAAAGATAGAATGAAAATTTTAAAATTTAAAATTTCACTCTCTCTTCAATCTATTAAAGAAATCAAACATTCAAATATATTACACTTGACACCATTTATAGTTGTTAGAAACATTAATTTCTTTTCTGATATAATAGGAGATTAGCAATTCAAATCCTCAAATTGACTTTTTAAAAAAAGTTTATGGCATACCAAAAGTACCAAAAGTAATCTACTTTTGGCTGCCACAAATGAGCTTCTTCCGGCTAGAAAATATTCATTTCCTTGGTTGAAATGTCAATGAAGAATACCTCTAAATTTTGCATTTATTGTTCATCTACCTCTGCTCATCCTTTGTACCCCATCATGCACATGGCAAGCTACACAATTATTATCATCTTCTGTCTAAGAAAAAGAGAATGTCTCTGAAAAGCATCTCATTAATTTCAGATTTGTATGCCTCATCATCTCAAACAATGCTTACCACTCAATAAGTTCAAACATATAATCTTCTTTTTTATAGATATTATTATCAGAAATTCAGAAAAGAAACGAAAGAATAAAGCTGGAGTTAAGGGTTGCAGAGGCAGGCAACTACATGCAATTTGGCATGATATTGTATCTCTGATGGACCAAACTGAAAATCTTGTCTGGGCATCTATGAGTAAATACAAAGGTGAACTACTATAAGATGAAAGGACGGTATAGAATTATGGGCCACCTCATTAATATGGTGGTTGCAGATATTGATTGGAGAAGCCTACATTTCCTCATAAACACATAGAGGCAAGTCACAAATTTAAGTATGTCATTTTAGTGCACATTCTGGATCACCTTGCATGAATTACTGCACTGAAATCAAGCTTATTTTCATTCTGGAAAAGATAGCATCTATCCCTCTTTCTGGGGCCTATAGTTCTTAAATGGTGTATGCAAGTATTCAGAGACCTAGATTGTTGTTGATCTATATACGTAAAGCTTAAAAGGGAAATTAAAAAGTGTTGTTCTCTTGGTATTTTTTTTTTTCCTTTCTTTTTTTTTTTTTTTTTCTCTTGGTATTTCTTTTTTTCCTTTCTTTTTTTTTTTTTTTTCCATGACCTCTGAAAATTTTTTTTTTTCCTTTTTTTTTTTTTTTTTTTTCATGACCTCTGAAAAATCTTCCAATATGTGTTCATTAGTTGTAAATTTAATGCAGGTATTAGCTCTTCAGTTTAATAATCAATAGATTTGTTATGGTCGTCAGGGTTATGCTAATACAGAACAAGATAAAAAAATACGAGTATCGAGTCTTCGAAGAATTAGTAAATGAGGATAGCAAAAGGAAATTTTATCAAAAGTAGTAAAAACTAAAAAGACAAAAACATTAATGTTTACAAAATTTAGTACCAATAACACAGCAAAATACTCATAGATCCCGAAACACGCTTTTAATTTCCTTAGAAACTTACACGCTAGAACTGAAAGTGTAAAATGCTGATAACTACCAGTACTAGCTAGCTTTATTTCACAAAACAAAGAACACATAACTGAAATTAACTGACATTGGGAAATTAAAGGTAGAATTAATTATTGAATGTACAAAAGATGCGAACTTTGCGATGGGTGTGAGCGAGGGAGTGAATGAGAGCTGGTAAAGCCATGTTGCCTTTGTCTGTGATCAAAGCCCATCAATAACTTAGTTTCAGCAGGACACTTTGCGACTGGCATGTAGGAATGCATTACTCGAGGATCAAAATTGGTCTTGTCATTTGGTGTGTAACCATCACCTGCAACTCTTACAGCTTTATGACTATTACACCCCAAGAAAATGCCAGGGCGGCACGTTGGAATGATTTCCTTGCTAGATAGAAATCTTGTGTTTAAGTTATTATTTATAGCAAAAGTTTTGATAGGACTTAATGGACCCGGTGGAGGCCTAAATTCTTCATAATCTGACATAGCAGAAAAATCTGCAGCACTTGCAGTGACAACACTCCATTCAATGCTAGCCTCACTTGGTGCATAGCAAGTTGTAGGGGTAACACAACCAGAAGTGACATCTGATTTTTGTCTTGCAAGATATGGTGTGACTTTTCCGGAGAGACTTTCGATTTCAAACAAGTCTGAACTTGCATCGCTTTCATTGTCATTGTAAATTCCACCGCCTGAAGTAGCAGAATAGTCTATTTCTTCCATTTTTGGATTCTTTGTTGTATCCCACGATAACATTGATAATCTTCTTTCAATTCTGAAAGATTTGCTTCGCTTGTCGTCATTTACTGGAGATCCAAAGACTTCTAGTGATTTTCGCGGTTTTAGTACTTGTTTTTCCTGAATTTGAAATCTTACTGATGAGAAAGAATTATTTGAAGTAGTTGAAGTTGGGAAACTAAAACAGGTATCCTTTTTTATTCCATTCTTGGAATGAATTTCGTCTGAGAGTGATGTCTGATCAAGTTCGTCAAGACTAGTTTTAATCACTGGTTTTGTGATTACTGACTTGCCTTGAAACAAAGCAGCAGGATTAGGACTTTTCTTGAAACTGATTTCGCCAACATGTTCATCATCAACATCAATAGAATCTTTATCGGAACAATAACATTTGCAGCCAAGACCAGCAAGAAAATTCCTACCGCTTTTGTTTGCTTTTCTTGAGGATGTCTTTCTTTGGACAAAGTTGTGCAACAGCGCAGTTTGGCTATGCCTGCTCGACTCAGATACAACACTTGGCGTTGCAGGTTGAATATTCACTTTTGGCGTTGCAGGTTGAATATTTACTGCGGGTTTTGCAGGAACTATATGATCATTACTTATTTCTTCTTTTTTAGGCTGCTGATACTTTCTTGGAATTATTTTTGTAATTCTTGGACTATCCTCATCTATTACTCCATTGAAGTATTTCTCTGCACTAAATACTCCAATTTCTCCATCTTCAGCTACTTTCTTTCTTCCTGATGATGAAAAATGAATCCCTTCCAAAGCTTGACCTATTAGTTTCTTATTCGATTCTGCAAGTTCATCCACAAAGGTTTCCTCCGCGTTGCTCAAGTAGGAAGAGAATGAAACATTTCGAAGATTGTTGTTACTGTTGATTTCTGATGATAAATTTTGTTTCAGGCTAGTGTTTGATGAGGCTGCCATAACCATGAAATGGAATATAAAAAGAAAAGGACTTTACAGAAAAGAATTTGGAAGTAACTAAAACAAAAGAGAAATGACCAAAGTTGTGAAAGATCCTGATGGGGGATAGACAAGAAGAATTTTGGATTTGAACTTAACAAAGAGAAAGAATGCTAGATTTATGAGGTCCCTTTATCTACCAAACTGAAAGAAACTAAACATGGAGGATTTGTGAAGCAAAATCAAAGGCTGAAATTAGTTCAGGAGAAAGAAGTGAATGGAGAGGAAGAAAGTGTTTGTGTTATGTTTTGTTGGTTGTCTTATTGAGAAAATTAGCTCCTGCTATAAGTAGGCAAGTGGAGTAGAAGATGTCAAGAAGTAGTAGGTCCATATGCTTCTAACCTAACTGACACACTGTTAAATTTCTCCCATATAAGGTTCCTCTCCAGGTTGTTAAAAATGGGTTTGAAATTTGAATTTCAGTCTTAATGTAAATGGTATTTTTTTTCTTACTGATTTGGAGAGACGAACTTCAAATAGAATGCAAAATAAATATTACAAAAAAAAAAAAAAAAAAATATATACAAAAAAAAAAAAAAAAAAAACATTATTTCCTTTTTTTAGTTTTTTTTGAACTAATATTTTACTTTATTGGTACAAATTGATTCTACGACCAGTATATAGACCGTACTTCCCCTAACTAATTTATAACATGCCACCGTGGAACGTTGCGTCTTTGTTTATCGCTTGCATACAACAGTGCTTACATCAGATTTTTTTTTTTCTTTTTTTTTTTTTTTTTTCTTTTTTTTTGTGGGGGGGGGGGGGTGGGGCGGGTGTCCTGAATAATTTACATAATATTTTGTGGATTACAACTTTCTAAGATAAAAAAAATTGGATCTATTTTATATTTTTTGTAAGAAAGTTTCAGTTGACATGTTGATTTGCCAGGCTATGACGGGGGGGGGGGGGTGTCTATTTACATATATTTTGTGGATACAACGTTTCTAGATAAAAAAAAATTGGATTATTTTATATTTTTGTAAGAAAGTTTCAGTTGACATGTTGATTTTGCCAAGGCTATCGACAAGTAAAGGACCAATTTGATCGGATGATCTGAGACATTATGTCGATCCATTTTGGCTCACTCTTAATAACCATAGAGGGAATCATATTGCAAGAAATCTCAGATTGGTCAATTCAGTTTGTAGAAATAAAAATATTTTTTCCATTTCAGACTGATAAATAAAAACATTATTATTAATTGTTTCGTTTGGGTTCAAATGAATAAATTTATTCGTACACTTTATAAAACTATGAAAAGTGATATCTGTTTATGAATTGTCAAAATTATGTGTGTTCTGGAACAGTCGTGTTTGTTTTTAGATTGATAATTTGGAACTTTAAGAAAAAATGGAGGAAAATAAAAATTATGAAAAATCATGTATGTTTATAAACTGTCATAACTATTCATGAATCATTGATCATGTCTGTTCAGTATTCACAAGTAGTTATTTCCGTTCATAAACAGTTATATGTATATGAACAGGTGTCATTTAAAGAATATACTTTTTGTTTTTTAATCTCTCAAATTTAAAGGTCATATAAAATGGAAATTTTCGGAGTTGTTCAAGATTTCTTAGATTTTATCATATCTTGATGATATATTTCTTTAACCTTCAAAGTCTGCATTATACACACTGTCATAACACTTGTTACACCATCAAACAGACAATCTTAATTTTAATGAGGTCCTTAGTTAATTTTTTAGATAATTAATTTCATTTTTCATTTTAGAAGCCTGGTTAGATGTAATTGAAATAGGAAAATGACCATTATATTAGATCTCAAACATGCCATATAAGCAATAATTTAGCCATGCATATTCTGAAGGTCTTTACATAACATCCAATTTACATAACATCCAATTGTAGAACTCATCTTACAATGCATATATAAGGATTCCGCACAACCGTGTACGGGCTCAAGACCTTTGAGCATCCTGGACAGTATAGACCCGCCTGTATCGAAACTCCCACTCCAGGAGAGATGCGCACTATAGGCCTTCGGCCCTATGGTGTCCATAGAGCTCATTCTCTATGGAGACATCAGTCACTTTTGATAGAACATGATGCCCGCATCTTAACTCACTAGGGCTTGTCCCGCATATTGGCCCTGGGGTGGCGGAGAGCATTATGCCGAGTCTCTCCTCTCATATTCTTGGTTCATATATCATCCAACATGCTATTCTCGCCTCCAATAGCCTTACTTAGTCCACAAGGTCACCATTGTGTCCGAATTCATAAAATTAAAATTTTAAATTTTGACATTTGTCCGTCTTATTAAATAGGTCATGCCCTTCATTTGCATAATACTGATAAATTAAAAAAAAAAAAATTCGATAAGAGACAAATTAAAGTGATTTTGTTAAGGTTGTTTATGTTGAATCACTAATAATCCATCATCCAAGAATGAAAGGTGAAGGCTTGTGATAAAAATAAGAAAAAGATGCATTTTCTTCTGGTGTTCCCATTCCTATCCAATCTGGTTGTTAAGAACTTGTAGTAAGAAGGATATTAATAATTTGTTAAAGAATCCTTAAGTACTAATGTTACATCAATCTCATTAATTTCTAGAGAAATTTTAGAGGATGACTTATCTAATATTTTGATATATTTTATAAAAATATAAAACATAAAGGTGATTGAATTTCAAACTGAATAGTAAGCGACATCAATTTTAATTGGGGCGGCGACCTCCCTTATGGTTAAAGCAGCAAACGACCTCAATTCTCATATGAATGAGAATGTAAATTCATCTCTTAAAAAGCACACTTTGCTGAAAGAGCAAAAAGATATTTTTATTCTACAATCTAAAGGGATAATAGGAAAGGATACAAATCCACCAGGTATTGTTCCATCACAATCAAGCCAATAGCCATTGTTGGTTTATGAGAGCAATCAAGATATAGAGTCCACACAAAATTTACCTGATATCACTTGACTAAATATACCATTACTACTACTAGGACAAATAACCATATCCTTGGCTATAAAACCAAATTGGTATTACCTCGATCAAAATACCAGCTATAAGTTTAACGTTAGAATGACAAAAGAGGTGGACCAAAAAAATAATTGATTGCTGTCATAAATCATACAGGCATACATCTATTTATAAATTATGACTACAGAATATCTTTGGTTATAAAACCAAATTGGTATTACCTCGATCAAAATACCAGCTATAAGTTTAACGTTAATGACAAAAGAGGTGGACCAAAAAAATAATTGATTGCTGTCATAAATCATACAGGCATACATCTATTTATAAATTATGACTACAAAATAGCATTGTCAAATAATAGACCTTCTCTTTCTATGCTAAAGATTGCTCTCAAATGCATCAGTGTTCATGTCAGACCTCCTATAACATTACATTGCCAGCTTAACAGCTCGGCAGACATCCCCCCAAAGCTTTCACCTTTTTTCCGCATTAACTCTTCACTCCGATGATGTGGAGTTTCCGTCTGCAACCCAGTACTGTTTGACGGCAACGAGTATCTTCTCAGGAACCAGAGGACCATCTTCATGGTCCACCATTTTAGTATCCCACCTCATTCCTCCTACTATCTTCCTCACCTTGATTAGCACATCAACCTCATCCCGGAATATAACTGCGCCTTCTGGTCGCAAAATTCGATCCATCTCAAGAAGAATGTCCTCTGTGTTACATCTGCATTCACTTGTTTACATCATGAATTTATAATTGCATGCAAAAATAATGCTTTGTGCAAAAGTCATTCAAAAAATAAAGGCACTGCATGCAGAATTATTGTATGGAATTGAGGCTGATTACATTCCAAGTAAAAGGTGTTATATTAGACTGGTAGAAAACTTGGACGACACCAAAAGAAAAATGTCAGTCTGGTCTGAAGTAGAGTAGTAGCAAAAACTTAGCCCAATGGTAGAGAAGAAAATAAAAACAAAATAACAACAGATCATCCTTGTATTTTCTAGAGAAGAAAAGGATTCTTAAAATGAGGAGAAAGTAAATAAAAATTTTAAATCCAGAAGCTCTCAAGATCCTCCCATCTCGGGGATTTCAAGGGATGGGAACATATATATCCACTCTTCCGTCCATTCCCATTATGTGATTTTGTCACCTAAATCACATAATTCAACTATTCTACTGTGTTGTAGAAGGGCTGGCTATTTCAACATAGAGGCACTAGTTGCAATCAACAAATGGAATCCATCTGATTTGTATATATGGATCCATTGTGCCATTTCTACTTGTACTTTGAGTATGCCAATAGAATAGATCAAAATTGTACTCATGAACTAAACTAAAGACAGAAATAGCAAAAACTTGTAACCAAATAAAAAACAAATGCAAAAGCTTACTTGTCCTTGTACAAACTGAAAACACCATTGGCATGAATAAGGTCGTATGTCCTCGGGTACGTGGAGAAAGCTTCACACCTGAAACAAAACAGATACAAAAATAGAAACTCAATTCACTAAAATATACAAATTAAAGAAACTGTGATGAAAATTAATAGACAAGGAACTTCAAAATAGCTTACCAATCATGATATATTCCAATCAATCCTCTCTCATATATGACACCCAATGTACTTTTATCAGCTATGGTGGGCACAACATTCATAACCCATAATTTGGGAGACTCAAGTGCAGCAGCAAATCCTCCCAATCCAGCATTCATATCCATAATGTTGCGGTACCTTCCAGAGTCAATAAGCTTATTGATTTTCTTGTAAGCCTTCACATGCTTCTTCCATTTATTGTTGTCCTCCTGGTATGTCTCAACAGAAACTCCAGGAATAGAACCGCTGGCAACTCTGGGAGGAATAGCATAAAGCCTTTCCGGAAATGCCTTCAATTCCCCACCAGCAACCTCATCACGACTGCTGACCTCAGGGTATGGAGTTATGCATGTCTCCATTTTCTTGTACCTATCAGCAACAACAAATAAACAGACATCTTAAGATAAAACTTGACGATGTTCAATTGATGAGAATTTGGAATATAAAGAATGATGATCTCACTCCAAGCACAATGGCAGATCCAATATAAACAATAAATTTAACTGAATTTTCACAGATTCATACCACACATCATTTGGGTCTGTCGATTTGCAAAAGGTAACTTGAGAATCATCTTGTCTACTAGGACAGGATTCTGCATTTACTCTCTTTTGCCATATGGCCATTTCACCCTTCTCATACTTCTTTTCCCAGCAAAGAAGTTTAGCAATCTCTTCAATCTTTCGCTGTTCCTCCTCAAGTTCCTCCTTGGGACGCTGCCATGCTTTGTAATTATTCTTCCAATTGATCGGAGGTCCCGAAAGCACCCAGTAACCACCAGGTCTAAGAACTCGGTCAACTTCTATCATATATGTTCCATCTACAAGAGAAAATCCATCATGTAACTACAGCTATCACAACTTACGAAAGTAAAATAACAAGAGAAAGGACAAAAGAAGAAGAAAAAACAAGCAAATTATTTATATGAATAAAGTCTCACCATTTGATCCCCATGGAATCAAGCAACGAGAGCAGTGAGCCATGTCAAAGGCCCTAGAAGGGTAAGGCATCTTTACAGTACCAAGAACACCAATAACAGCAGGTACACCTCTTTCCAAAGCAAATTGAACTTGTGCTTCATGCGAATCTCTTGGTGCAAATGACATAGCAATAACATTTCTACTCCAAAGGTATGCACCCCAACTGGCAACCTACGTAAGACAACCAAATGCACATGGTCTATTGACAGATTCACATTATCAAACAGAAGTAACATGAGACTAAAAAAAATTCAGGAATATAACATACCCCACAACCAGTGTCCAGCGCAGTTCTGACTGTCCCATTAGCAATTGGTATCACAGAAGCTAGTTGATCAATATACTTATCTGCCCCTTGTGGAAACTGTGTTCCTCCACCTGGAAACCTAAATACATTACCCTCATACTGGACCCAATTTTGAATGGCCTTCTCAACTGTCAAGCTCTTATATGGCGCATTAGCAAATGGTACATAGTCACGACTCTTAGGCCAAGGAAATGGAGTCACATAACCTTTGGGTGCAGGAATTAGGCAATGTAACTTTTCTCCCTCTGGAGGGCAATGCCTCTCTCTATAAATCATGTTTTCCCTAGGGAAAGTCATAGCACGCCTCTGATCTTGGCATGGCGTGTAGTCGGTGTAGCGAGGTTTACAAGGTTTAAACACTTTTGGTTTCGATTCAGAATCATTGATGCTCTCAATTTCACCACCATGATGGGTCTCAAAATTTAGACTAGGGATTAAATTACAGTCTCCCGTATTCTTAGTGATCTCCATAGCAAGATTGTCTGCCTTCCCAAATCCACTCCTCTGCCATGCGCCTAGTATATAGAAGAAACAGCATAGCCCAACTACAATAAAAATTTGTATAGAACTTCTAGTTCTACTGTCAGCTGAATTAGTTTTCAATGCCATCAGAACCCTGAAAAACAGTTACAGACTGATTCAGCATGAAATCCACTCAAAAATAAGAAAACATATCCAAGGCTGACTAGATCCACAAGTAGCCAAGTATTACATATATATAGAGCTAAATTAAAGTCCAAACCCACTTTTAAGCAAGTAATATCTCTTCCACCAAAGACACATGCCATGCTATATATGGTTCAACATCTAAAAGAACCATACAAACAAAAGAAAGCAAACTCATCTAAAAGAAACAAAATATAAATAAATCAACTCCTTGTTTATACTCACTTTCTTTGACATGTATACAAGATGCAAGTACCAGAAACTAAAATCAAGCTAAAAATTTATGCAGTATAGAATAAATCTGCAGAGTACCCTCAAAGGGAGTATAATGGCATTACTTTGTGTTAATTCATTAATTCGAAGGTAAATCTGTCATTTAACTCTATTCTGTAAGCTACCCAACAAAAAAGGAAGGAACCTCATTTATCTTTTTCCAAAAAAAAAAAAAAATGTGAACTTTAAGCAACTAATTTAAAATTTTGCCACGGATCCAATCCAAATCTAATCTCAAACCCGCACCAAATAACAAAAATAAGAAATAAATAAACAAATACCGACTGATCTAACCCAACAAAAAGAAATGAAAGGAAACAAACTTCCAGTGAAGCTAAAATATAAAATCAGACGAGAAAATTTGGAAAGAACAACAAAGGCAAAGTTAGAGTAGCGTGAAGGAAAAGAATATTAAAGAATCAAATAGCTTACCAATCGCATGAAGCAAAGGGGGGTGAAAAGATCTAATCCAATCAGAGAAAAAGAATGGCCAAAAGAACAGGAAGTGGTTCCAGTTGAGTAGCTTCACTCAAGTTATACACAGAAAAACAATGACGAAGCTGTATGTATGTGGAGAGATACTTCTTAGTGGAGATCTCAGAGATCCAATGCTAACGCGCCGTGTAAATAAATCGCAGAAAACCTTGGCTCTGATCGCCTATTTTATTATTATTATTATTATTTACTTTCTAAAAAAGATATATATAAAAGAAAAGAAATTCAGAGTTCCAGAGGGTGTGTTGTTGCTCCCACTGCGGTACGTCGAACAACGGAAGCAATATAAATCCACAAAAGAGTGAAACACGTCTTCTGTTTCTCTCTCCCATCCATAATATTTATCATTTTCATTTTTCAATTATTTTGCTATTTATTTATATAAGGTAAATTATTAGTTAGTCCTAAATTTTGACTATAATTATTATTTGGTCTTTATTTTGATATTTTTTAACTTAATAACTTTTTTTAAAATACTTTTTTGAGAAATATAATTCGTTAATAATAAAATCAAGTATCACAAAACTCATTAGACCAGATATAAAACAAACTATTATAATTAATAGAAAATTCGTTGATCGTTTAACAATAAAAGAATTATTTATATTCTTTTAATAATTTAATTTTTTTGAATCTATTAAACTATTTAATCTTTATATTAAACAGTGTAAATTTTATTAATTAAGGAACCAAATTATGCATCACTTTTATTTTTGAAAATGTAATTCTCTAATATATTCATTATTTTTAATAATTTATGATTCGATCTTTATTGAAAATAATATTTAATATTAATATAAAGATATATTTAAAAATATAGATAAAATATATTGTTCAAATAATATCAATTTTTTAATCTATGTAAAAATATAATCAAGTCTATCTGTACAGGGCGGAGGAAATATGATGTTAAACAATAACAGAGGCGCATATCAAATAAAAATATAAATAAAATTTACTATTCAAACTATAATAATTATTGTTTTTCTTAAAATTGTGTGAAAATAGAAATAAGTTTATTGTTCTAGGACATGGGGAGTAAATCCAAAAGCTAAGGGTATTTAATTCTTTGGTCAAAATATAGGGAGTAAATGATAGTTGAAGTGAAATATCAGGAACTAAATAGTAAATTTACTCTATATTGCATGAAATATTATTATTATTATTATTATATATGAATTACTACAAATGTTATTTATATTATTTTTGTTCTTAATTTTTCAATGGACGGAAATCATAAAATTAATTATATTAGTTTTAGTATGTATTATTCTTTTTTGTCAAAGGCAAATCAATTATGCTAATAACAAAATATTTACAAATGCAGACTAATCAATTATGCTGATACTAAAAAATTTTATAAATATACATATAAAATTAAAAAATTCATAAACAAAGAAAATTTTTATTTACAGTATGATCTTAAAAAATTAATTGTAATCGAAGGAGAATAGAGGGGAACAGAGATTATTCTTGAAATTCATTTTGAAGTTATTTAAGCTAATAATCAAATTGGAGACTCTTTTCAGAAAATAATTTGGAGATTTTTCGAATTTTGGTTCCGCGTTTTCTAAAATGCATGGAGGTGCGCGATGCGCGCCGTGAATTAAATATGGCCCACGCTATCACGATTATTTCTTTTTCCTTTTGTGTTTTTTGGGTTGTTTAACACAAACAAATAACGTGTTTGGAAGATGGGACCCACGCGCCAATGAGAATTCCCTATTTCCATTTTCAGTCTTTTGAAAACTAATCTTGTGAGTTGTGGACATGAAACCGTTTCGGAATCTCCGTTTCATATGTTATAAAGAAAGAGAAAATAATAAAATTAATTTCTTAAAAAAAAAAATTATGTTTGAAGTATATTTAAACAAATAAAGTTCAATTTGCTCCTTGAATTTTAAAACAATATTCAATTTGTTCAAAAATTAATTTTTTATATAATTTACTTTTTAAATTTAGATCAAAAGAATAAAATTGAATTGTGAAATTTCAATTAGTAATTTATGTTGCATTAAACATTTTCTATTTTTTGCTTTTTAATAAAACAATTTTCTTAAAAATTGAAAAATGTGTTCACTTGATAATAATAAAAAAATCATGTTTTAATTTAACTTCATAAACATTATTCATAATTTTTATAATTAAAATAAATAAAATGTTATAAGATAATTTAGAAATACAAATAAGATAAATTTACAAATTTTGTATGTAAAAATTTGAGAATTTTACTTTTGATTTATTTATAAGAATACTATCATTTTTTTTCATTTTATAAATTTTTTTAAAATAAATAATATAAGATATTTATAATAATAAAAATATTTATTTATTAATATTTATAAATAATAATATTTATTTTATTAAAGCATTTGTATAATTTTTATTTTAGCTTAAATATTATTTATTTTTTCAATGAAAATGTTTTAATTAAAAAAAAAATTATTTATAGATTTATTATAATTTTAATTATGAAAAAAATGTCATTTTAAAAAAAAAAAAAAGTGAAAAAATATTTCTTTTTATTATGAAGAGAAAATTCTAAAAATAAACTTAAATTTTTTTTTCAAAAATCTTAATTAAATTTTGAAGAAAACTGTTTTTTTAAATATTTTTATTTTTTCAAATGAAAATGTTTTATAAAAAAAAATTATTTATAGATATTATAATTTTAATTATGAAAATGTCATTTTAAAAAAGTGAAAAATATTTCTTTTATTATGAAGAAAAATTCTAAAAAATAACTTAAATTTTTTTTTCAAATCTTAATTAAATTTTGAAAAACTGTTTTTTAGTTTTCCAAATAAAAAACTAACCGATTTAAATATAAAATTTTATTTTTCAGTTTTTTTAAAAGAATTTTCTAAAAAATTACTGCAATTTCTCCGTGTGAACACACTCTTAATAACTGAATTTGCACCAAAAGCCAAAAAAAAGAAAAAAAAATTAGTAACTTACTAATGTTTTATTAATTCCATAAGCCGGCGTTAAATCTAGGAGCTTGCAAGAAACTTAATTTTCTAATTTATACGGCAAAATATTTTATTTAGTTATTTGTTGATACGGCAAAATCAGTGACGTGCCATTTGATCCATTCCATAAGAGTAAAATATCTTTCTAGATATCCCAAAATTATTATGGTCAGCTATACCTGTATCTCCCTTTCTTTCTTTATTTATTTATTTTTTTTATCTTCTCCATTCATCCACTTTCAGAGCCATATTTTTTTTTTTCATACAAATTAAAAAATTTTGACTTTTTAAAAGTACATGCTAAAATAACTCGATCTCCTATTTTTAAAATTAAAAATTTTTCCAATAATACCTAATAAATATAAATAAAATTAAAAAACTTATTAATATATTTTCAAATTCATAAATAACTAGTTAAGATGAGAAACAATAAGATATTCTTACATGGCTTTGAAAGTGAAATGGTGAGAGCATTAAAATTTTTAAAAAAAATTATAAAATGAACCAGTCAAATACAAAGACTGCAATTTATATAATTAAGGGGGCACCTAATATTAATCAAAATCCAACTCGAGACCTTTTTTAATATTAGCCAATATAAGACTAGGCAGTAGGCATCATATAATATCTTGAATTTATTAAAAAAATCATTTAATCTCTTGTTGAATAAAATTTTTTAGGAGTTAAATTGGAGCGGACGACCCAAGAATTAAAAAAAAAATTATAAAGAATTACATTTCAATCCTTAAAAATATAAAAAAAATTATATTTAATCTCTAAAATATAATAAAAATTTATTTAATTCTCCAAAATAATTATCCTAGCTACACGTTAAATTATTTGATGAGAAGTAAGAAGAGTATTAATAGACATGAATCAATAAGATATGGAAGGGATTGAGGTAACACTTAAGGGGCACACCGACACAATGGCAAGAGCAAAAAAGACGAAAAGAAAAAAAAAAAAGTACTAAATGATTAGAATATTGTCAAACTCAAACCTTTGATATTTAAAGCAACAAAATCATTACAAGGAATGGATCAAGGTTTCGCTTTCAAGGGTATAATGTTTTAAGTAGCCTTAATTTAGCTGTCTCCTACATAAATAAACACTAGAATACAAGATTCAAGTTCGGTTAAGGAAGGTCCCATTTCATTTTTATGGCATTTCTTATTATTTTAATCACAGATGAAATGATAGTGTCATTTTATTTAATAAATATATATTCTTAAATTTAGATCTAATCTGAGTGCTTCAGACATGTATTTGGACTTCCATTTTTTATTATTTCAATAATTCCATTTTGCTTTCTTAATTAAACAATTAACATTCCAAAATTCAGTAATATTATAGATATAGTTTATATAAATCGTCGCGTGTAATAGTTGAATGAGAGAAAAATGAGTATTTTATACAAATAATCTGTCGTTTAATGTATTAGAAAAATGAATTTAATACACTAAATGAAAATTGATTAGCAGTAGAATCTCACTACACCTAAATTAAAAAAAAAAAAAAGATAAATAAATAAATAAACAATTAGCATTTTCTATAGTTATCAAGCTTGGAATTAATTAGTTTTGAAATTTTTGGCAAGTAGGTGGCACGTCTTAATTAATCGTTTTCATAGTTTGATTATTTAGCTAATGCAGGCTTAGCACTTTCTTTAGATAGGTATTTGGAATGCAATAAATTATTCAAACAAATTGTATCAAATAAATTTTCAGAATATAGAGTTGAGACACATTAGAAAATAGTATCATAGAGTGGAAGTTGACAGTCTCTTTCTTTGTATTTTTCCCTTTTGACTTTTTCAATTATATTTGACTTCTTTTAACCTACTCCTGATTTGCCAAATAAGACTCGTACAATGGGTGTTTGAAAGAAGTGGTTCGATATTTTTATCCATTAAGAAAAATTACAAGTACAAATATCGTTTATTTGGAATTATTTGTACCGAGACAATGCCTATTGTGAGGCTTTATTAAGCGATTTGATGCGAATAAGAATTAATCAAATTCGCATACAGTTAAATGAATGTAAATTAAATACCTTGCGAATTAAATTTTAAAAAGTAAATATTATGTATATATTTCTGCATATACTTTTGAGTTATCCAAAATATAATTTAATTAATTTTAATTGTTCCTTTTTAATTAATTGTATGTATCAAAATGCCTTTTGATTCTAGTTCTATTTTTTTAATATAATGTATTAAGATTTTATTAAAAAAATTTTAAATCAAAATAATACATGGAGAACATAATTTTTCTCTAGAAAATTAGACATAAAATAAAATTATTAAAGTCAAGGGACAATGAAGTCACGACTCATGATACATGACCTACCATTGTCATGATGGGCATTGGCCGAATTGCATAATTTTAAATGCAATGAATGGTTCCTTCTGACTGGTAAAGCCTGAGAAAAATCAGTATAAAACAATACATGAACTATTTTTTATTTTTTAAAGAAAGAAACAGGGGAAGAAAAGGTCATAAAGAATCTCACTTTTTCCTTTTTTTTTTTTTTTTTTTTTTAAACAATACCATGAACTATTTTTTTATTTTTTAAAAGGGAAGAAACAAGGGGAAGAAAAGGGTCATAAAGAATCTTCACTTTTTCCTTTTTTTTTTTTAATTTTTTTATCTTTTACCTTAATTAGGTGTCTTTATTACAATTAGAATGGGCAAATTAAATTATAATTTTTAGGCATCACCATCTACTAGCCGTTTATATTCAAAATAGGGATCTATTATTTGAAAAATTCTAAAATAATTTTGTTCCGCTCAAATTAACTCTGGTAAGTAATTTTTCCCTTTTTTTTTTTTTTTTTTATTTTTATATTATAAGGCTCATTTGTACGAATATGTTAATTAAAGAACATGAGCTACTGGATTACAACCTGGGACCTTTCCTAGGCCTATTGCCTTTAAATCATGTGATCAAGAACTTCATTGGCAAATAGCCTAAGCTTTTATTGAGGCTATGGATTTTTTCATAATCTTTTTCCTTTTTTTTTTTTTTTTCTTTTTTACCTTAATTAGGTGTCTTTAATTGAATGGGCAAATTAAATTATATTTGCATCACATTATATTCATAATCTATTATTTGAAAAATCTAAATATTTTTCCGCTCAAATTAATCTGGTAAGTAATTTTCCCTTTTTTTTTTTTTTTTATTTTATATTATAAGGCTCTTGTACGAATATGTTAATTAAGAAATGAGCTATGGATTCAACCTGGGACCTTCCTAGGCCTATGCCTTAATCATGTGATCAAGACTTCATTGGCATACCAAGCTTTTATTGAGCTATGGATTTTCATAATATGAACATTGGGTATGAAGGCCCATACAGGTCAAACATGCCCACGAATCAATTGAGACTTTAATTCAGAAAATATTCTATTAGGTGAACTGACCCATCGATCCCATTTAAGCTTTTATAATTGCATAACATGCATGAACCTTAAAAAATGCTAATGCTAAATCTTGCATTTAAAATTTGTAAAATTTACACAGATTTGATTTCCTTAACTGGGTATAGACAATAATACCCTTTATATTTAGCTTAAAAAGGGGAGAAGCCAGACACATATCATTGGGTCACCATGACTTGTTCTTCTAGCCAAACTTGTTGCTTCAATATTTAATTTGGTATATTTTTGCATATTTCGTTCATTAGCATTGTCACAAACATAAATAAAAATTCGAGGCTTTCGTTTGCATTACCGTGTTTATATCATCAATGGCCTAGATTCCAACAAAGATTTATTGGTACTTCATTGCAAATCGAAAGACGATGATCTTGTATCCATGAAGATTTGAAAATTGGAGAAAATTTTCATTTTGGTTTCAGAATTAATATTTTAAGGACAACCCTTTTCTTCTGTGACATGAAATGGGGCAAAAGGATACAAGGATTGATGTTTTTAGGCCTAATGGAGAGGGCTTAGCTTGTGAAGGAACTGGACTTTGCTACTGGTTAGTAGCAGGTACTGGGTTTTATCTTTCTGATGATAATTATGCTTGGTGGAAACAGCATGATTGGCCATGAATATGGTTGTTTTATAATTTGAGCCAGTGAAGGTAGTTTCTTGATGTTATGGGTTTTATGCCCTAAAAGTAAAATAATTTTGCTTAGTGTTAAAACTTGTAATAATTTTAGCTCTGTTATTATGTTTATAAATGCTTTTGTTCTTTTTTTAAGGTGCTTGAAAGGAGATTTATGGTTGACGAAATTTAAATCTTGATGTCTATTCTTAAATTACTACATTTATTGGAATTTTAATTTTGTGTACTTAAAATTGAGTGAGAAAGTTAGGTATCTTCTCCGTATATCACTAATCAACAGAAAAGAAATCAATAAAGTGTTTATCGAAGTGGTTAGGGGACTGAATATCTGTGTTGAGGTGTATTTTGAATTAGTTAAAAGAGCCTATTTCTTACGGAAGGACTAATACCGTTTCAAAATTTTAACTGGAGCCTATGGGACAGTTACAATAGCCTTATCCTCCAGCACCTTCACTCAGCGAGAGGTCACCGAGGCCTCACCCGCACCCTAACCAAAAACCCACATCTAAAATTTCGAAATTTCTGAGTCAAATACTTCCGATAAACAGAAACCAAATCATGGTTTCAACTATCTTCACTTCTTTAGCTCAGTCGTCGTTATACTGTGTCTCTGATTCTGCAAAGCTATCTTCACTCGGCTTATTTGTGAAACAAAATCGCCCTCTTCTTAACAGACCAAATTTATCATCAAATTTTGGTTTTTCGAGGTCATTCCCAGTTCATTATAGAGAGCTACGTTCAGTTTGCTTCTTCAGTGCAAAAGAGAAATCAAATGGCAATTTTGATGGCCAGGTTTGGTCTACAAGCGTCAGTTTATTTAATGTTAGCTGCTTATTGTAAAGCTGTAACATTTGTTGCAAACTAGATGATAATATATGTGTCTTTTAGGAAAATGGATTGGATTGGCCTATACTTAAAAGATGGGACGTGCCTTGGCAATGGCAAACTGCTTCTTTAACCTCACTTGCTTGTGGATTAAGGTTTGTTTTTGTTTAATTAGTTATTGGTTCCCAAATTTAACGGCTAAAAGACTGATTTGTATCTCTTTTAATTGGGTTATCATTTTTTAGCTAAAAAAGCTGTCATGTTTAAGGAAATTATGCAATAAATTAATTTTTCGCCAGGCAGTTTTGTTTTGACAGGATTAGCAGAGACGGCAGCCATACCACTTCTCGGAATTAAAATTGAGGAGTTAAGTTTAGATGAGAAGGCAGAGCTGCTGTTATTGGATCAAAGGTATGGATCAATTCTCTTTGGTCTCTTGTCATTTAACACTAAAATATACACTTTAGTTCCTTAGGCAAATTTGTTATAGATGGTGAAGATGGGCCTTTGTATGCTAATAGATAGGCCTGATAGGGTGCTAACATAGTTTGTGAAGTGTGGATAGAGCTTTGTGAGGCTGCTGATACGTCTAACTTTGTTTAGCTATTGATTACGCAGCATTACAACTGCAGTTGTACTTGGAGTTCTTTATGGTATCACAAACACCTTTCAACCTCTTCCTGAAGATATGTTTCGCTATGGTACTAATCCTTCAAATGTTACACGCTACTTATCCTTTGTACTTTGCTCTTTGATGTCCATTTTGCTGATTTATATGGAGAACTCTAAGCAAATTAAGGATGAATTACTGCCTTATGCGTCATCTTTAGTCTCAACAAGGATACTCTTGTTTCTATGCCCTCATAATAGACAGTCTAGTTTCTGAATTTGAGCTTTCAATTTTGTATTTGTTAACATATGGTCTTTGCCTCATTGGCTCCAGTAATTCATATTTATTAATTTAGCACCAAATTATATTCTTTTAGATTTGAGGGAACCCTTCGATCTACAAAGGGGGTGGTTTTTATGGGCTGTGATTGGTCTTGTGGGCGCTCTACTTGCTGTTGCATTGACAGGAGTTGCCATGTCTGCATTCAATGGTGAGCCTCCACAGAGAGAGGTTAGGAATTGATTTTCTAGTTAAGTTATTATCTTTGTTCTTGTAAGGCAGAGAGAGGGTAAATTGGTAATCTATTTCATCTTTCAAAGACCATATGGTGAACTTTTAATTCAAAATGATAGGCTCCCACATCTCCTTCATTGTAATACCATAATATTGCTTTTAAACAGTCCTTCTTTGAGCATTAATAAATTGATTCCATACGCCTTATAAAGTGGACTAAGGATTTGTGTTTTTTGGGGGAAGTAGAATTTATACTTGCTTGAATAAAGGAATTAGGTTTACCATGCTTACTCGAACAAAGGAAGTGAATTGGTTGATATTCTGCTTGACATATGCTGGTGAATATCAAAACTACATGTGCTTTCTTCTAAAAGGTAATCCTTAACATTTACGCAACATGGTTGCAGACTGATGCACTTGTTCGGCTTCTTCCATTAATTGGATCTTCGAGTACCAGGTAACAAGGTTTTCCGTTCTTGTATGTGTTAACATGCCTAAGCAAATGCTGAATGTTTGTCTTCAGTAATATTCCTCTGATTGATTTGAAAATTCAACAGTTAACTAATTATATAGACTGCTGTTGCAGCACTGCTTGCTTGGTGGTTATCACTGGTGTCCTGGCTCCAATTCTGGAGGAGACTCTGTTTCGAGGATTTTTCATGGTTTCTATAACAAAATGGTATTTTTCTGTCTGATTTCTGGAAACAAGTATTCTATTCAGTGTTGATTAAAAACCTTTTTCTCAATTCTTAGAGCAATCATAAGTGTGTTTTTTTTTTGGCCCGGGTGTTCAGGACACGTCACGTGTGCTAGCCGCCTACGCACACCGAAGCTGGTTTTGAGTGGTGGGATTGCCATTTTTACCGAATTTAGTTACCCTATGAGTATAATTTCTCTCTGATTGATTTGAAAATTCAACAGTTAACTAATTATATGACTGCTGTTGCAGCACTGCTTGCTTGGTGGTTATCAATGGTGTCCTGCTTCCAATATTCCTGGAGGAGACTCTGTTTGAGATTTTTCAAAGTGGTTTCTAATACACAAAATCGGTAATTTTTTTCTGTCTGATTTCCTTGGAACAAAGTATTGCTACATTCAGTGTTGAATTAAAAACCTTTTTCTCAAATTCTATTAGAGCAATCGAATAAGTGTGTTTTTTTATGGCCCCGGGTGGGGGGGGTGGGGGGGGGGGGGATATTCTGTACGTTCCATTATGGACAATATAGGAACAGTAAAATTTACTAATCAGAAAATGATCTATTACCTTTGGGGGGGGAATTCTGTACTCCACAATATAGGAACAGTAAATTTACTATCAGAAAATGATCTATTACCTTTGTTAATTTAAGAGTTGGTGAAGCTTTTTGTTAGACGCCGACATTCACAAAGGGTAAAATTGTGATTTGTACTTTTTGTAAAAAACCTGAAGTATTATTTGAGAATAAGAAACTAAGAAACATCATTTGAATTTTGATTGGAAGGATATAGAGAATGTAGAAATTTCTTCATGGAGCAGAAGCTTCAGCTAATTTCAATTCAATTGGAGTGTAAGTGATTTAGATGGTTGTGGGTTTAACATGCTTGGTAGCATGTCTTAAACTGCCATTGCTGTTACATACGTGTGAATTGATGATAGGATGGATGATGACAGACATTAAAATCGGTGGCACTAGACCCTAATTATGAGTGTCATAAGAGGTACTGCAAGGTGGCAAAAGAATGCTGGTCAAGATTGAGCCAACATGTTGTGGATCAACACAATATTTGTGAACTTCATGAAGTTGAATGTTGGAATATTCAATAGCAAATAGCCGGGATAAGGATTTCACAAGCTTTAGTAGTTTAGATAATATTCAACATTGGACCTCCTTTTTTATGTGTTCTTGAATTTTCTGTCTTTCTTTTGAGTCATTTTCCATTTTAATAATATGCTATGGTTACTTTCTGTAATCAGCAATCATAATTTTGCTGGGATAAATGACTACAAACTTTGCATCCATCCTTATCTTTGGGATAGTTTTACCAGTTTGAGTTTGATTCTCTGGGAGTAATTCCTAAGATGACTCATTATAACTTTTTCCATCAGAATTCTGTTTGCAGTCTCATATTTCCTTCAATTTTTCTTCAGGGTACCCACACCAATTGCCATCCTAATTAGTGCAGCAGTTTTTGCAATAGCACACCTAACTCCTGGAGAGTTTCCCCAGCTATTTGTGTTAGGTAACATGCTTACATGCTCACTATATTTTCTATTTATTCTTACACAAAAAATATGTAGGACCACTATATGCATTCCTTTGGTAATATTTTAAGCTATACATCAAACAATACATCTTTCCGTAGATAAATTCCAAACTTGTCTTTCCTTTTTCTGGAAAAATCAAAAGAACTCCATTACCTGTTCAGGGGTTGCTCTAGGATTTTCATATGCTCAAACTCGTAACCTTCTAACCTCGATTACAATTCATGCTTTCTGGAACTCTGGAGTGATCCTTATTCTCACCTTGCTTCAGGTATTTCCTTTCCTTCTTATGAGTATTTTCTGTTCTTGAAAAAGCCTCAAATCTGACTTTTAATAGTTTATAATCTTATTGGGGTGGCAAATTTAGGTTTTACTAATCTTTTGGTTCTTCTGTTTGTTTACATGCGCAGCTCCAAGGATATGATATCAAGGAAATATTGCAGGCAACATGATAGTGGGTTCCTTTATCGATGACTTGATGAAGCTTGAGAAGTCAGGGTTTGTTCCTAATGTACCTTTTTTTTTTCTCGCTTGTCTTGTACAAGTTGTTTAGATGAAGAGAAAATTGGTTCAGAAGGATAAATGCATAAAATTGATTAGTCACTCTTAGCTATGTGATTTGGAGAAAAGCACAATTTCAGCTTTTTAGCAGTATTCTGTATTTCTGTTGCTAAAAATTTTGTACATCTGAAAAGCTAAAAGGGTTTGCTGTTTTACCCTGTTTTTTTTTTTTTTTTTTTTTTTCATGAGTTGTTTAGATGAAGAGAAAATTTGGTTCAGAAGGAATAAATGCAATCCGGCATAAATTTGTGATTAGTCCCAACTCTGATCCACTTAGGGACTATGTGAGTTTGGAAGAAAAGCACAATTTCAGCATTTTTTAGCAGTTTCCTGTATTTCTTGTTGCTAAAAAATTTTGGTACATCTGAAAAAGTAAAAGGGTTTGCCCTGTTTTTACCGCTGAGTTTTTTTTTTTTTTTTTTTTTTTTTTTTTTTTTTTTTTTTATTTTTTTTTTTTTTTTTTTTTTTTTTTTTTTTTTTTTTTTTTCTTTCTCTCTACATGGTAAAACAAGTCAGTTTGAATATATTTGCTTGCTAGTGTCCTGCTTAACAGAAAGCAAGAGCATTTGTGTTTTTTTTTTTTTTTTTTTTTTTTTTTTTTTTTTTTTTTTTTTTTTTTTTTTTTTTTTTTTTTTTCTCTCTACATGGTAAAAACAAGTCAGTTGATATATTTGCTTGCTAGTGTCCTCTTACAGAAAGCAACATTGTGTCGGGGGAAGGTTACATGATCAGGTCTTGTTTCATTAATTCTTATTATTAATAATTTCATTCTTATCAACGAACCTAACTAAGATTATCGGTCTGTTCAATAAAATTAGTTGTTTTAGTAACTAGTAACTATTTGACTAGCTTTTCATAAAACGCTACAAACTAAACATTACAGGAATTAACATTTTATTAGTCTTTTATAAAATAAAATGTTATCTTAATCTTTAAAAGCTAGTTCAAATGCTATGCAACCGAACCTTATAAAAAATAGCGTTTAATATGCTTGAAAAGTTACTGCGGAACACAATTTATACGAGTATCAATGATATGAAGCATCCAAAGACATAAATTACACTTAAACACGCCAAAGTTGGGATTAAATATCCCAGCTAACTTTCATCTATGAGTTAGAAGAAACTTGAGATTGGGTTAGAATCAACCTTTGGGGAAAAGAAAATTATGTTCACCGTCACTATCGTCTCACCGAGTGAATACGAGCTTCAAGAATTGCCGGCTGCCGGGCTCCATGAAAAATGTGCAGCAATTGGAAAGCTAAAATTGTCAACATTTTTTGGTTTGGATGATTAGTCAGTCCAACGGAGACCAAGTTGCCAACTAGTCCAACTATGTTTTGACTTTGTACTTACTGATATTAATATGCTTAAAATGGTTTTGGAATGATGTTTGAATTTGAATTTAAATTAATCACAAAGGATTAAAATGCAATCCATTATTATTAATTTATCAATACTTAAGTGGACTTGTAACTTACATTATTGTAATTATCAAGAGGGTTATAATGTTGCACGTAGAAAGAGGAATAGAAGCTTGGATTTGAAGAGTTTGACCCTTTCTTTTTTTTTTTTTCCCCCTTCAATTTTCTTTTTTCTTTTCTTTTTTTTTTTTTTTTTGGATTAAAAAATGCTTTGGTTACACGCTTGGGTAGCAAACCCTAGGTCAAGCAACAGACAAAAATGGTTCCAACCGAGGGCTAGATTTTGGGGAGTTTCACTGAATTTGGAGTCCCAAGTTTGGCATTTGACTCAGTGACCCCTAGCCATTTAATTCATGGTACTTTCACTAACTCACTTGCTAACCAACCACTAGACATTGTTGGCAAATTTAAGTGTGAAAATGTTAGAACTTAGAAATCTGCACGTAATGAAATTAGGGTTATTTATTTATTTTTTGGGAAATTTATGGTTTCTTGCATTACCAAAAACAAGAAATTGAAGAATCCTATACCTGGGGTTTTCTCCAAAGCCCACAAAATCTGAGGAACCCGACTTTTGCTTGCTAATAAACAATTTCTAAACACATATTTTCGTACTGTCTAATTGTCTATGTTCAAACCCTTCCAGTTTGAAAAATATATGCGAAAAAAACAAAAACAGAATATGCCAATAATTCCTACAACATGAGAAACGCCCAAGGTTTTAATTTTTATTTTTCAGTTTATTTGATTTGGACAGGAATTCCAACTCCCAATTTTATAGTATTAGATACAAATATTACTGCATTAAACCTTATTGAAATAACCATTTTTAATTTTTTTTTATATCTTTTATCCTCTAATATTTCAGATTGTATTTTCAGAACATCAACAAATCCTATTGAGGATTCCATTCGATTACTGTCCAATGGAAATAAGATTAATTGGAAGTTTTTAATGCCAAGAAGTTTTGTAATTTGATAATGAAATATAATAGAATGTAATCAAATGCATTTTTAATATGAAAAGTACTTATCTCTCAGTGTATGGGACTATCAATATACCAAATTAATGTATAAACATTATTTTAAGAAAAATTTATCATTTTAGAATTTTTTTTATTTTAATATAAATATCATACTGGAAATATACTGATTTTTAATTCATTACGGTTCACCAAGCGGACTCTTTCTATAAAAGCATATAGCTTAATGTAAATTGGACCTTGAAAACGTTAGGAAAGTCATACTTATTACGTTAGAGCAATCTTCAACATAAGTTAATTGCAAAAAGAAAGAAAAAAAAAGAAAAGAGAGACAAAATAATTAATGGTTGAACCGCAATATGGATAAAGATAAAATTGGGTTGTGAAAAGGCAAAAGATGGAACCTATTTTCTCTTCCATAGTCAAAGAGAGCCCAAAGTCAATAATATACAGTGACTAACAATACAAGAGTTCAAAATTAACAGATGCTCTAAATCTTAATAGGGCATGCACGTGGTCTCCTTTATTAGGGTTTTAGCTAATTAAACTTAATCAAATCACACCATTGCTTGGTTGTATTTGTATCTAAATTTAACAGAAACATATATTAGTAATTAAACTGACAAGTTCAGTGGAATAGAAGCTGAGGGAATGGAATAGAAACCGGATTTTCGGATTCTGAGGTACTAAATTACTAAATTAATCTTAAGATAGACTCATGGCAATTTTACAGTTAATATTTTTCTGAACTTATGTTCTTGGAAATTGGTTCAGCTCCACTTACCAGACTACATTAAAAATAATAATAATATTATTTTTTCAGAATTTTGCTTTGTCTTGATTTGATGTGTGGATAGGGCAAAACTCTCGTGGGATTAATGTGATTAATGAAAAATATTAAAAATTAATCAAGAAATTAGTATCCCAATAAACTGCTGATTTGGTAGTTTCTTGAGATTCTTCAATTTGTATTTATTTCAAAGAAAAAGAAAGAACTCCAAATGGATTCATTAAGGTATGTACATAAAGTGAAAGAAATAAGAGTCTTCAAGTCTTTGAACTCAAAGAAAATTAAAATATCCATTTTCTTGACTTGGGGTTTTCTTGATAGTAGTTTCTATTAATAAGAGACTTAATTACCATTAGAGCTACAACTTACAGTGCTTATGAGTTGTGAGCCAACGCGATCCTCGCAAAACACACACTCACTCTCTTCTTTAAAGTCAGCAGAAAAGGCGGCTGATCCTTCGGAGGCAGACTCCTTCTCAGGAAGCATATATTGGCTTCAAATTAAGTGAAACTATTTCATTGTCAACTTGCTTTCTCTCTCTCTCTCTCTCTCTCTCTCTTTCTTTTAGTACTTCACTTCTTCTTCTAGGGTTTGCTTGTTATTAGGGTTTTCTCCATAGTTTAGTGCACTTTCTTCTCCTAGAAACCAGCATATCTGGGTTTTGTAGTTGATTGAAAAAGAAGAAGAGGGAAATTAATTAATTAAGTTATGGATCATGAGAGAAATGATCATGTTGATAAAATGGATGAAGTTATGTTACCAGGGTTTAGGTTTCATCCGACAGATGAAGAACTTGTCGGGTTTTATCTAAAGAGGAAGATTCAACAACGGCCACTTTCCGTCGAACTCATCAAGCAACTAGACATCTACAAATATGATCCATGGGATCTTCCAAGTAAGATAAATTAAATTATATTGTTATATACAAATACATATTTACTTAAGATATAACTTTACTAACACTGAGTTAAGCTTATCAATTTATATGTGTTTTATGAGCATAGAAGACTTGATTACTGTTATATGTGATATGAAGGTTAAACTTTACTGTTATTGAGATATATGATTACTTATGTTATAGTTTTGGACGCAGAGTTGGCGACGACTGGAGAAAAAGAGTGGTATTTCTACTGTCCTAGGGACAGAAAATATAGAAATAGCGCAAGGCCTAATAGGGTTACAGGAGCTGGGTTCTGGAAAGCAACGGGAACAGACAGACCTATTTATTCTTCAGAAGGAAACAAATGCATAGGCTTAAAGAAATCTCTTGTTTTCTACAAAGGCAGAGCTGCTAAAGGAATCAAAACCGATTGGATGATGCATGAGTTTCGTTTGCCTTCTCTTACTGATCACTCTGCACCGCCAAAAAGATTCATCGACAAAACTATTATTCCTGCCAATGTAAGTCACCTTAAAAACACATTAATCTAATTAAGGTTTCGATATTAAAATTACAGATACTAATTAATATTTTTATCTTTGGATTTTCAGGATTCATGGGCAATATGCAGAATATTCAAGAAAACAAACTCCACAACACAAAGAGCTATTTCACAATCTTGGATTTCTCCGATACCAGAAATTTCTGCTTCTTCTTCTTTGCTCGCCAAAGGCTCGCAAAATATGAATCTGCCATTGACAACAGATCAAACATGTTCAGCTGCACAGTTGAACTATAACTATAACAACAATAATGATATAACGAATTTCTCTCCTTTAGAATTTAACTCCTGCTACAAGCCACCTATTTCCAATGGAGAGAATTTTTTCTTTTCACCAATTGAAAGTACAATAGCTCCATCAAAATGCACAGTTGATGTTTCTTCTATGTTGTTAAACATGTCTTCGTCAGTGCTTGGAGAGAGTGGTAGCATTGACCTCGGAGGATTACAAGAAGATCGCCATTGCAATAGTAATAGCTTCACATTAAGTTGTTTGCCACAAGTAATGCAAGTGTGGGATAATCCTTCTAGTGGAGATAATGAGAATATTAATGCAATGTCGTTTAAGCATGTGAATGGGACGAATATGGATGATCAGTGGCAGACAGTTCGTTCGATTGGATTTCCTTTCAGTTTGGGTGATGCTTGGAAACCAAATTTGCTTTGGGATTCTTCTTCTAGTGATATGTCCACGAGTTTTGCTACTGCCAAGTGCTATACTTGAGGAAAATATGTAGCTAGCTTAGCTAATTAGGTTGCAAACTTTTAATTTTATGTTAGGGAAGGGAAAAATATATTTTGTTTACATTAACACAGATTTTTGTTTTAGGTATTGAAGCATTTTAGAATTTTTGCAACATATTAAATTTGATTCCAGCATTTTCAAGAATTTAATGGAATTTAATTAATTGAACAACAATGACTTAATTGTTTAGGTCTCGTCTCATAATTTTTGCACAAAATATATGGTCAAATACATAAAGTCACTTTTAAATTTTGTTACTTTAGCCTTGTGACACTCTCAACTTATATTTTAACTAGTCAAACACTTCAACTTATAAAATTATACATATTAAACATTTTAATTTTCAAATTTATTTTATTGAACATTTTAACTTATAAAATTAGAACGATTAAACACTCATTAAAAAGCTAAAATTTATGAAAATTATTGTTTCAAAAGTTATGCTCACCACATATCAAGTCGATACGCAGATAAAAGCAAAAAACTTTAAAGGTTATTTGATATTAGTGCCGAAAGGTGTATAATATTATCAAAATTTACAAATTCAGGTGCACAATAAGTCACCACCAAAGTACTGTGTGCCATAATATTGAAGTTGCAAAATTCAGAGATAAATTTATATATTCAGCAAAAAAATACATGCATATTGAAGTTTGTAATGAACCCTTTTCTTACATACATGGATTTATGTTTATTGTTCCAATATGTAGATGATTATACATATTTTAATTTATAATCTATCTAATATATATATTGTTCCAATATGTAGGATGATATACATATTTTTTAATTTATGAATCTTATCTAATCATATTAATATATATATATACTATAGCTAATATATATATATATATATTATATATATATATTTTGAACATGCAAATGAGTTCTTCAAATTACTGTATTTTTGTTGAATTAAATATTAACTTTTGTTTATAGAAACAAAGATAACCATATCTAAAAATAAGTAATATATATTATTGTTAACAAATATTTAAATTCTATAACTATTATATATTACATAGTTTACTTTTCTGTCTCAAGATTAATATTTTTTTAAAGTAATAATAATGTAAAATAGTATATTTGAACATGCAAATGGTTCTTCAAATTATGTTTTGTTGAATTAAATATTAAACTTTTGTTTATAGAACAAACTAACCATATTAAAAATAAGTAATATATTATTGTTAACAAAATATTAAACTTCTATCAACTATATATATATAGTTTACTTTTCTGTCTCAAGATAATATTTTTAAAGTAATTAATAATGTAAAATAGGATTAAAATTGTAAATTTGCATAAATAATATTTTCTTTCTTCTATAATTTGGACCTTTCCAAACAAGAACCTTTCCAAACAAGAGAAACTATATTTTATTTTCTTTCCCCCTTTTATTTTTCTTCCAATCCAAACATAGGATGAAAAATAAATATGAAAAATAAGGAGAGAATGAATAACATAATCATTCATTATTTTTCTTCAGGTCTTATTTTCTTTTCCCTCCCCAAAAACATAATGTAAAAGTCTATCATTGCTTCGTTTTTTTTTTTTTTCCTAAAATGACAGACCCATCATCCATATGCACAAGAAACACAACGCTTCATTTATTTTGCTAAAATGATAACTTCCTTTTTTATTTGTTTTTATTTAAATTGTGAGTTTCGGACCTAATGGCCGATCAACAGATTGCCAAATGCGGTGAAACGCAGATGTCCTGACAAAATCACCTTTTCCAAGTGTGAACAAGAGACAATTATTCTCAACAAAAAAATAAAAAAAAATAAAAATAAATAAAAAAAAAAAAACCCTACCAACAGTAAACTTGGGGCACCTTCAATATCCTCGCAGGTGCAAATGCTTGAAACCATCCAGCCTATGAAGAAGCTGTTACTGTAGTTTTTCCTTTAAAGGCTGTACCTCTAACTTATAGAAATTGTACAGTACCAGTACAAGCATCTCCATCTAATAACTTATCTTTACAATTGGCATCATCACAAGCAAATGCAGTCAGAGCTAAACTCAAGATGCCTTGCAAGTATGAGGGACTAATTAATAGAACAAAGTAATTGCAGTATCCAAGAAATATGTCATTGCACAGTCATCCAAGCAAATAGTTCAAGACAGCACAACAGAGAAATGATAAAGCGGAACAAAATTGCAGCATAATTTGTGGACAAAGCTAAGAAACCATGGTTCACAAGAGCCAAAACAAAATACATATTCGAATTGGGATCCCCTTAATATTTTCCATGAATCACTAACATTGGCTGTTTCGACAAATCCTCCAAATCACTGGACATTTCTATCTCAACTTCTTGAGGCTTGCTTTTCCTTTGCCTTTTGAATCTTCAAGACCTTTTTCACAATCTTTTGCTCTTCAACCAGAAAGGCACGAATAATCCTGTACAATAATCTCACTTAATAACACTCCATAAGACAAAATACAAGCAATAATGTCTTGTTCCCACAGCTATATGAAAACAAACCTTTCTCTGACAGCACCACCAGACAATACACCACCATAAGCCCGATTCACAGTCCTCCTGTTTCTTGACAATCTTGACCTCTTATATTCAGCAGGTCTCAAGTGAGGAACCTGCAGACATAAACAACAATTTAGCAGAAATGAAAATAAGCTCTTCATTGGGTAACTAGACAGTTCAAAATCTCACAAATTCCACCATAGTTTACAGTAAACTAAATTGATCCATGCTAAGCACAATACATTTCCAATGTCTAGAATCAGAAAATAATATTATTTTTTCAACAAGATCCAACATTTCAGATAATAGGCAGGAGCTCGTAAAAAAGCAAATCAACTGATCTAAATATATCACTTAGACCCACTTAACTACCAACTAGAGATCATCAAATACACACTTGTAGGAATACAAGTATTGGGAAAATAGGGGAGGGACGCATGAGCAAGTTCACATGAAGCCTTGCAACAATTGTTAAGAGGCAAGAACTCAAAACTTCTTAAAGGTCATCTCTGCTAACATAACAATCTCATATTAAAAAGCATACTGTAGTGTTCACAGAGACAACAAGAAATAAGAAAGGCAATACGGTGAAATCTGGAATACTTGTCTTCATAATTTTAGAATGAAGACAAATTACACGTATGATTACTCTTCTAATATTCAAGGAGGGACCTATTGCGATGACATAATCCCCTAATGATTCATAACATAGACTAAGCGACTGCATTTAACTTAACATGTCAAATTGTCACCGTTAGCAACCAAAACCCCATTTTCTATTCATTATTTCACTTCCATGAATGGCAAAAAGAATGCCAATAGATATCATCCGATCTCTCACACAAGAATGGACAATTTGGGACATGTTTAACACTTAGGTAATTGCTAGAAAATAAAGAAAACGAAAGGCAGCATTCAATCTCTCTTGCCCCCATTTTCCCATGTACTTCAAACTAAAGTTAATTTGCGCTTTCCACACATTCAAATACACAAATGTTTCATGAAATAAAGATTAATTGCAATTCTACATAAAAGAAATTTCGAAAAGATCACAATTTCCATGCAATAAAAGTATCATGTTTATTGCCAAAAATAACATACCCCTTGAATCCTCTTGCCAGTAACAGGGCATTTAGGGCCACTAGCTCTCTTCTTTGTGGTCTGGTAAACCAACTTTCCTCCTGTTCACATCCACGCCCATTTCAAAATGTTAATAACTTGATATCAGATCTAAAATTACATATAAAGAAAAGTTTGAGTGGGAAATGATACCGGGAGTTTTGACGACCCGATGCTGGTTCGACTTCGTGGCATAGCTGTGCCGTTTCCGATATGTGAGCCGCTGAACCATTTTTTTTATTCTCCCTCTCCCACTCTCTCTCCTAGGGTTTAGAGTGTGGATGCTGCTTGGCAACGCGGAGGCTGAAGCAGAGAAGAAGGGTTTTGGACGATGGAGTGAGGATATAAAAGCGACTTTATTTTCAGTGATTGTCGCCCTAGATCCTACGGTTGAAGCTCAATGATAAGGAACGGCTCAGATTTAGGCCCTGCATGTTTCGATGAGTTTTACAACAGTGGTCATTCCTAATTGGGCTTTGGCCCAAGTGGACAGAAACATCGGACAAGTTCTCTAATTACAAATTACTCCTCTTAAATTATTATTATTATTATTATATACACCATACATTTATAAATAAGCAGAATTTTTTTTTTGTTTTTTTGAGAAATAAATAAGCAGAACTGTTAAAAAGATCAACTCAAACAAAATTCATTCAATAAGTTTAATTTAAAACTATTCATTGAGTTTACTCAATCTCGCTTAACAAAACTTTTTTAGGAAAAAAAAAAAGTTAAATTAATAATTTAGTGGAGCTCAAACTCAAATTTTAAGCTGGTAAATGAGTAATTTTATTAATTATAAATTGCAAATTAACTTAGTTCGAGTTCAATAAAATTAAATTTAAATTCTTTCATTTTGTAGCTTACGGTTCATTGTAAATTTCACTTTTTATTTATGATATTGAATTGAATAATAATTTATAATGAATAAAATTTACAACACTAGTGGTATTGGAAAACATCTTTCAAACTACAAAATCTTAAATTTAAACCTTAGAGATTAATTAATAAAAAGTAAATTGGAAATTCCCAAAATTATAAATTATTCTAGTTAGTCAAGAAGTGGGTCTTATCATGGAAATAGTAATTCAAATCAAAATCACAACTTGTAAAAAAAGAACCAGACGTGTAAAATTACATGTATAAGCCTTTTTTAAAATGCATTTATCTACAGCAACAAAATGGCTGCAGTCACTACTGATCACCATGTCTACATGGCAAGAGCAAAAATGAGGATTCTACAGAAACTTTTCTATTACAAAATTTAATTTTGTCTAATTTTTCATGACACCAAATCAATTGATCTCTTGTTAATTTTGACATATTTAGTACTCTTGAAACCAATTTTATTTCCACCTGAGCTATGAACAATGTATGAATCCCATGTATTTGACCTTCTTGTTGCTTTTTGAACCTCTTCACTATGCAATTTCCACTTCTTAATATATCTTTGAGTTTTTTCTCCTTCTGCATCATAAGAAAGCTATTAATTCCAATGACTAAAATGATTATTAGAACAAGATTTAGACATTAAAGAACTTACCTTTTGAAAATCAGTTCGAATATCTGTCAACAGCTCTGAATCTACAAGGTCTTGCAGATTAACATGATGAGTTTGGTGATTATGAGAATATGAAATCATATTGCTTTCATCTTTATCGGCGTGAAGGAATTCCCAGAAGACAATCATTGATTGTTGAATAATTTTTTTTAGCATTTCACTTGTAATTTTATCTTCTTCATCTTTGCTTTTGAAACTATCATCTGCAGTGAAATTACAGCAACTTGAATATAATGAATGGCTCAAAAATAAATTAATGGTTGATTTAGAAATAACCTTTTTACCTTTAACTAGGGGAACTTGAAGAAGACTGCGAAGGACACATCGGTTCTTGACATAATTTTGTACCCTAGGACCTTGGAACTGCTCATTCTCCAGAAACCTTTGTATCATTACTTGAAATAGTTGAAATTCGGCTGCTACTTGATTATATTGATAGGATCTTTGAGAATCTAGTTTTTGCAATTCTTGAATTTTCCAATATTGCCAATTGAGTATTTCCCAAGAAAGGCAAAGCTGTCCAACATATATGGTTTCAAAATCTTTATGCATATCAGCAATTACCTTCTTTATCGGATCAATTACTGCAAACCCTTTGCAAGACCATAAATTCTGGGAAAGACTTGACATAATTGCTGGGACCGATGATTTTCGAGCTGTCTGAAACTGAACTGTTTCTTTCATCTGAAGTAAACCTGGAAATGGGACACAAAGCACGTTGATATTATTACGATAAAGTTCTGCTCTTATTGCAGATCTTTTATTAAAAGTTTCTGAGAAAAAAAGGCAAAGAGAAGAGGTAGGTCTTTTAGCAATAGAGACTTGATTAAAACATCTAGAATGCAACGACTAGACAAAAGATTGGTAACTTAATAGGGACATTATTAGTGTACAAATTGTAGAAATAAAGAAGAAGGAGACATATCATTCAATATAATTTTCATAAAAGGTTTCTTCTGGTCAAAGAAATCTGCAAAATTATCAGGTGGATTAGCCAAATGTAGTATTTTCTGTTATAGTATATAATAATTATTTAAAATCTTTTTAAACATAAAAATATTATGATTAATAGATGTTCTTGATCCAAATATTAAGATTTGATTAGCCATAACATAATACAAGAAGACAGATAAAATTATATGGCTAAACTCACCAAGTGCATGCATGGTCTGGAAATTCAAGATGTCCAATTTTCTCATTTTGTCCGAGTAGCTCTTGTAAACCTTTTGAATCCCATCTAAAAAATCTTTGCTTTCAAGTTTTTGGTCGTTAATCTTCATTGGCTTTAATTCTTGAACTGTTCTTGGGGTTTCCAATTCTTCAGATTCTGATTCTTCAAGAATAGTTGGCAGACCCCCAGTTCTTGCTAATTTAAGCTCCGTTTTCAGCTGGTCTATTATCTCTTGGTGCTCCAACATGTAATCTGCATCACTTTGGGCATAACACTTTGAAGAATTGTGCCCTTCTGATTCTGGATCTGCCTTCTCATCAAGCAATTCTTCATGTTTGTCCTCAAATTTGCTAAAATCCTTTCTAGACAAAGTCTCCTCCTCATCCAATAAAATTGAATTCTGCTTCTGGAGTTGTAATTCTATATATTCATCATCAGAATCTGTGGATTGGCATGTCATTAAAACAGCTTCAGTTTCGCTTTTATGTCTTGCCTTCTCCTCATCCACCAATACGCAACTTTCAAGTCCAACTCCATCAATTAAAACTTGTTCTGCCTTCTCCTCATTGATGCAAACTGGAATTTCGGGTTCTAATACTTCATTGACAGCTCCATCACTCAAAATTTCACAGGTGGTTGAATGAGTTTGTTCTTTATCATAACTCTTCTCCTCAGTTGATATTTTCACTTCTGGCTTATCTAAAACCTCTTCAAGGACCAAACTTTGAACAGGGTACTCTGTTTCCTCTGTTTTCAATTCATGATTTCCAGAATCCATATCTTCATTAACCACACGATCATAAACAAACAATTCCTCTTCAAAATTCACCTCCTCAATTAATTTTTCATGTTCTTGTTTCATCTCTGAAACCTCATCAACAACAAAACTTTTGAACAAATCCCCTGCTTTCTCTGTTTTCTCTTCTGCTTTTTCTGTATCCAATCCAACATCCTGGAAATTCTGATCAATGGAGCCTCCAGAATCAAATTTTATCGGAGTATTAACAATTGCATCATTACGTGAATGAACAAACATTTCGTGAACACTAAATCTAAAGGTCATTGGTTGTTCTACGAACCCATATATACCTTTCCCGGTTGAGAACTCATACCTATTTGTCTCCATAACAACAGAGTTCTCTTCTTCTTCATTGTTTTTATCAATCTCTGAATCCTGAGACCAACTTGAACCAATTTGATGAGATTCATCCTTCTCAAAGTTTTCACCTTTCTGAAACCTGGCACAAAATTAAAACAACCCACTAACAATAATCAATCAAAAACCTTTAAAACAACACCAAAAAAAAAAAAAAAGAACAATTTTTCGTGAAACACTAAATTCTAAAGGTCATTGTGTTCTACGAACCCATATATACCTTTCCACGGTTGAGAACTCATACCTAATTTGTCTCCATAACAACAGAGTTGCTCTTCTTTCTTCATTGTTTTTATCAATCTCTGAATCCTGAGCACCAACTTGAACAATGTGAATGAGATTCTCCTTCTCAAAGTTTTTCACCTTTCTGAAAACCTGGCACAAAATTAAAACACCCTCACTAGACAATAAATCAATTCAAACCTTTAAACAAACACCAAAAAAAAAAAAAAAAGAAAGAGGAATATCCTGAAAATTTGTCTGAAATAACATCCAACCAAAAAAAAAAAAAAAGAACAGAGAATTACCTGAAAATTTGTCTGAATAACAATCCAAACAGATAAAACGCATAGTTCCAAATAAAATTGGTGACCCTATACATACTATCACATACAAAATCGATTTCAAATAATTTATTATTTACAAAATCAAACTGGGTTCTGATCGTGTAAAAGAATTTGGTACCCATTATTCTTCGCTCAATATTAGCTTGTTTTCTCAAATTGGAAGCAAAGATAAAAATGACAGATGAGTCGCGCACAAATAAAAATTCTCCATCGAAAATGCATAGTTGATAGTGGACTTCCCACTTGTATAGAAAGTGAAATATGTGGAGACAAAATTTAGGCATCTGTGTGCGTGATCAAAGTGGCGAGACTCACGGCAGAAATGAGATATTCCTTTCATTCAACTCATGAAAGAAAGCTACGTTTACAGGTACAAGCCATGCGAATTTTCTTAGGTTTGGTATGTTTAATTGCTTAGGTTAATTGTTAAAAAATATTGATTTTTTTTTCAAAATTAATCATACAATGTCTCTAGTTCACTGAATCAAAACTAGCTCGATCTCCATCAACCTACCAACAACACAGCGCTGATAGTATATATTTATTTCATTTATATTAAAATCAAATTTTTAATCTCTCTTCAAAGATGAATATTCTAATCTCGATCCATCATTTTAATTTTTTTAATTTCAAATATTATATTCACAGAAAATCAATTAGATTAAATTTAAAATTTTAATATCAAAAGTATAATTATATATCAATGAGATTCAAATTTTTAATACTCATTTAAAAAAAACATTTAAGACTTTATTGTATTTTAATTTTAAAATTATTATATTTTTATATTACTTGACGTTTCAGAATATTTTTATTTTCAAATGATTAGATCTTAATTGTTCGAAGTCCGAAGTGATAAAGTGAATAATAAATAAATGTCACAATTTGTCAATTTTCTTTTTTAATTTTTTTAACGTATAAAAGGAGTTTCCATTTCCATATGATTTTTTTAGTATTAAATGTCACAATTGAATGGACTTTCTGTGAAGTGACACGTTTCAAGGAGTGAGTCAATTTAGAGAAGGTGAGGTTTCTTTTTATTTTTCTACTTCATTTTTAATTATTTTTGAAAAAAAAAAAAATCTTTAAAAAAAAAAAAATGGTCGGTGGTGTTTGGAGCGTTAATTAGGGTTTAAGGAAATTCGAGAGAGAAATTAAAATCTTTGGCACGTACGTAAGTTGAAACCCACCAACTGCCGCCCTATATCTTGTTGTCCACAATCGGGTATTCAAACTAAATAAAAAATCCAATTTCAGTTTCAGTTCACGCTTCTGTCTGTGGGGACGTTTTAGGTTATCGAAGTCTATTGTGGCCCTGCTTTATTTTGGTACTTAGTCTTTTTCTTTTTCTTTTTTTTTTTTTTCAAATTTAATTATTACTCTATGATTCATTGATCTTTAATAGCAATTGTCCTCTTCAAATGAAATTAATTTTGAAGTTATTGCGGTTTTGCTCACGCAGCGTAATATCAATAACATTTTATAATAATTCAACACTCAATCTCTTTTTATTTAAATAATTTAAAATTTAAGTTTTTTTCACTTGAACGAAATCATCATAAATAAAATTTTATCCGTTTTAATGTATTTTTGTCTGTATATATAAGAAGCGAGATTTTTAAATTAAAATTATCAATAAAAACAAATAGAGAATTAAATCGAAAATTTTGTTAGTTTAAGTTATCCATCAACCTTTCTATTTTATTTCCTTTTCTCTCCAATTGTTTTTGATATTGTCTTAAATTATTGACTTGAAATGGAACCTGGCCTGATCTTTTGTTTATTTTGGTTAAACGCTTATATGATATAAGTATTGAATTTATGTTTTGATATATTTTTTTTTTAATAAAGAAAAAATGGGACTACTAGGTATGTCAGTCACTCCTCATCTGTTCGGATCACGGGTCAAGAATTGACATTCTGATTTAAGACACCCCATAGGGCGCACCGACTCTCGATCACTGATGGGAGACTATGCTTCTTTCCTGCAGGATCATAAAATTGCGGTCCTTAGCTCACGACAATAGAGCTTAACCTAAGGCAGCTCATATAGTAGGTCGTGACTCCTAGATAACAGAGTCAATATATTTAGACATCATGTGTAACGGATGTTGTCGTAAATGATCGAATCTAAATCAAGCAGGCGGATGATCAACATTTTTTACCTCTGGTAATTTTTCATGATTTTCTTTATTGGAAAAATGTCATCTCTTACACCTCTGTATATTTTATTTTCTTCTTCCTTCTCGGCCAAACTATTAAACTTTTTCTAGCAAAAGCAAACACTATTACTTAGTATTTGGAAAGGGTAAAGTGAAATCTGTAAAATCAATTCTATTTCTCATTATTTTATAAAGGATAAAGCAATATTTAAAAATATATGAAAGGAAGAAAATTGAACTCGTGAGCTTATGTTACATATCACAGTATGATTTCTTTAAAAGTATATGTTTCCAATTCATATTTCATCATTTTCATTTCAGTACATAGATGACCTAAAATGAAATTAGATGACCAAAACAAATCCATTGTATAAGTTAATGATGATTAACACTAATCTCGTTGACACGCAATCATTTTTATATTACAGTTGAGAAATTATAAAGTTGACTGTCATGAAATTTTTGTGAAGCTTTTGTAGAAAGAAATCGCCAAAGTTATGGTCTTTAATTCATCAGTATCTTAGATATCCTCGTGATAGTACAACCAATGTTGTAGTAAGTAAACAGACAAAACCCTAATTACCACTTAATTAGCTTGCATAATACACAATTCATAAAAATACATGAAAAGAAATTTCCTACCATTTTTATCATTTTCCATAAAGTGTTCTGATTAATATGATGGTTATTAGGAACTAAGTCCACTTAAGGGTCATTTCTTCTTTTAGTTTCAATAATCCCATCATTAACTTTCAATGCCGGCTTTCATCATCAGGAAAATCTCAAGATTTAGGCCGGCGGTGGGTGTCATTTTCCGACTATTGGAACATCACATTAATTATTACCTAATAATCATAACAAAGAAGAACATATAAATATAATAAAATGGTTCTCTTTTCTTCGAATTTAAATTAAAATACACCGTTTTTTTTTAATGTGAAATCAAGAGGTTTAATCCCCTTATGCCGTAAATCGTAAAGGTTTTTTTATTCTCCCAACATAGTGTGTTTTTTCAAAATTGAATCTGTATTTTCGGCTTTACGGGTTGAAATTGCTGAGAAATTAAGATAGATGGTGAAATATGATATTGTTTGTGTTGTGTTAGTTTTCAAGACAGGAATGCACTATAAGAAGTGGAGGACAAGGAACTTTGTCTTTCGAGTTTCAACCATTGATAATGTCAGCAGTAAAAACAAAAACATATTTTTAAAACAAGTTGTTTTTTATAATTTTTATCTAAAGTAATATATTATAAATATGTTATTTTCTAAACCTCACTATTTGACAACGTTTCCAGCCGTTAAATATGGGGGGAACATTTTGAGTTTCAGAAGTGAAATTATGCCAAACAATTAGGCAGGTTCAAATCTTAGAGTCAAATTAATTTTTGTACATTGAGTGTCCATTTAGATCGTTATTAATAATTTTATCACGGCACGAACATTTTCAAAATTTTTCTTCATTTAAAAAAAAATTATATGTCCTAATTTATTATTATTTTTTTTAAAAGTGATTTTATATTATAATATTGATTCCGACTTCCAAACGACAAGCCGTTCGGTAATGGGATATATTATTGTAGGCATACGTAATGATGACTTGGGCTTTTCAAGCCCAATCAAACCAGTAGAGGCAATAGCGAATTCCAAGTCGTGGGCCCAGAAATAAACCTAATCGAGTAACCGCATTGCAAACTGCTCTCTACAACAAAACGCAGCGTTCCTAAGCGAAGCTGCGAAAATTTCTCGACCCAAATCAATGGACCACAAAGGAGAAGAAAAATGGGCATGCAGGAGGTGCGGCCATGTCGGCCTTGATGAATCCGACGGCTTCTATTATTGCCAGGAGTGCGGCGCCCAGGCCGACGACATCATCTTGACGGGCGTCGCTGACGATGATGTTTTCAATGCAGACGGAGGCAGTATACTCTACAGCGCCAGACGCCCACGCCTCTCCCAGCATGTCCAAAACGACCCGTCCTCTCAAGCCTGGCTCCGATTCACGCAGGAAGAAGAAGACAATAAAACTGCTACTAAAATCGAAGCGAAGAGAGAAACGCAGAACGATTATAACTATAGTAATCAGAATTTGGACGGGGTGGGGCCCATGGAGCCTGACGATTTCGGCTCGCGTGCCAATGGGAAGTTGAGTTATGAGGAATATTACAATGAGGTGAGGTTTAGGTATGTGATGGGGATGCAGTGGATGATTCAGTTGCAGTGTGAGGCTCTTGTAGAGAAATTCAATGCAAGTCCCTTGATTTGTGGTATTGCTGGAACTGTCTGGTTAAGGTACTTGTATTCCACTGGGGTTTATGAGGATGGCTGGGCAGATGAAGTGTTGCTGGAATCCGAGACCCAAACAGTAGGTAAAGAAAGAAACTTTGAAGCTTTTTGTTGAATTTTAAAATCTTTTCATTACAGTTTGGTTTTTATGAATTTTGTGTAAAGGGGATGGTTATTGTTACTATGGCATTTGAAATTTATAATTTTGAAATAACACAATCATATAGACATGATAGTGAGTTATGTTTCTATGCTTTATGATTTTTTGGTTTTTTGTTAGAATTATTGTTTATTAGTTTTTGCACTAGCTTCACTGGGTTTATACGGAATATTGATATCTGATTGTATCATGTGGGTTAGATGTCAAGTTTTGAATGAATGTTTTTTCCCCCCTTTTCAGGAAAACCAACAAATCATCGGCCTCGTAACAGAAAGGAGCCCCACAACGCATACGGTCAGCGCGCAGTGAATGTCTGGTTTCAATGTTTAAGGAAGAAAATACCATTATCTCATTCTCTAGCTATTTCATTTTTGTCTTGTCATGTTGCTAGGGAAGCAATTTTGCCAACAGATATACTAAAGTGGTCGCTCGAAGGAAAACTTCCGTACTTTGATGCTCATGTTGAAATTGAAAAACGCTTTGAACGTGCTTCAGCTGCTTGTCCTATCAGTTCAAGTCTAATGTTTAGGCCTTCTCAAACAGTTCCTGTACAGAATTTGGAGCCAATGGCAGCGAGAATTGCTGAGTCAATAGGTTTACATTTACCGCCAGTGAACTTCTACAAAATAGCTGCTCGCTATCTTAAGAAGCTCTCTCTTCCAGTTGAAGAAGTTCTTCCACATGCACTCCGCATATATGAATGGTCACTGCCCCCAGATTTATGGTTATCAACAAGTGAGCTTAGGCTTCCTACACGGATCTGTGTAATGTCAATACTTATTGTGGCTATAAGAATGCTCTATAACATTAATGGTTTTGGGGCATGGGAAAGGAGTTTGTTGAGGCGCAAGTGCTCTGCTTCCCGTTCTTGTCATACAGATGCATTAGATTCAATATTTACTTCTGAAATGGAGGGTGATGCTGGAAAATTTTCTGCTTCCTTCCTTCATAGGATGGATGATTCTGGTGAAAAATTCATTAGAAATCCATCACACGTTCAGAAGCCTGGTTTGGGTTCAGCAGAGTTATTGCTGCACCACCTAGAAGCAACGTACACCAAGATTGTTGACACCTATGGTAATTACTTGGAAGCTCGGCTGCTGCTTTATAATTGACTCTCATGCTCTAGAAAAGTTCTTGTAGCTGTAATCTCCCAGCCTCGTAATTTTCCCTTTTTGCTCCTGCAGAGTTTGCAAAGGACTTGCCCTCATACCTCCAATATTGTAAGGATGTGGTATTTGCCGGAGCAGGACCTTCACGTACAGATTATCGAGTGGAAGAAGAATTAATAGATAAGTTATGGGATTTCTACCAGAATGAACAGGTAATATTAATTAATCAGAGGAAAGTTAATTTATATACTGAATGTTTATGTCATCTTTATTTTCAGATGTATGCTCATGCTGAAAGTTTGTTCCATTTTGTAAAAGTCAATTTAGTCTTTGTATCTCACGGTAGATTTCAGATTAATCCTATGCTTCTAGCCTTCTAATTGTCTATAGTACTTTACTGAATGTTAATTCAATGTTCTTCATGGTAAGTTTGGAACACAACTGGAAAGTGACCCTGCAATATTTGTTCATTGATTATTATCTTAAAAATTGAAGACATTAGAACACTTATAAATAACAAAGTACGAAATTGGATGTAATTTACACGAGGATTCTGACTACTAGAATTTAGGATATAAATGTGTTAAACATAGTCAATTACTTTATTGGAATACTAACAATTTTATCGTTTAGATGTTACTAAAAGTTTTTTCTTAGGGATCTCAATATTTTGTTATTATCTTCCTTGACTTTTCAAGGGTCCATTGGAATCTATAGATTTTTATGTTTTTTGCTCAAATGTATCTGTACAAGTATTTTGTTGATACAGTCAGCTGCAGCTGCCTTCTATCAAGTTCATGATATTATTATTCCTTTTAGGTGCATAAAAGGGAACGAAGAATAATAATGATAAGCTGAAGTAAATTGCATGGTACTGTGTTAAACTGCAGTCTTGAGTAACGTTATATGTTCTTAGATTGTATGATGCAAGTAAAACTCTAATTTTATTTCTTAAATATGTGCTGCTGCATGTAAGCGTGATTTCTTATCTTTTCATGCCATATGTGACTTGTGCAATTCGCTTCCATTAGATTCTGAAATTTAGTACATCAATATTTTATAATTTTCCTGAAATCAAAGATTGTGACAGAGAAGTTGCATTCCAATTTTACATTATCAACCCTGGCCTAATAGCTTCTTGTTTTGGTGGGATGTTTTCTTCTAATAAAAACTGCATGTTCCGCAGTTATTATCAAGAATCAAAATATTAGATAGCGAACTTTGATTTCAAGCTTCTTTTTTTCTTCTTTTTTGGATATCAGGAGTCTGAGCTGGCACAAGAGCCTCGGATGCCAAGTAATACTGTTTTTAACCAAAAGAGATCAAGGAATGATGATGAATGTGTTAAAAATCTGTTGGAAACGAAGGAAGTTAGAGAAGGATGGCATGACAGTCCGTCTGGTAGTCGGAGCAGTACTGACAACCCCCCTGAATGTAGCCGACAGCAGAGTCTGGATAATGACCAATTTTCCAATGAAGCACAGGAAGATCAAAACTTAGAATGCAGCAAAGACTCAGAAGAGGCACTCGAAGAGAAAGAAGCCATTAGACGGCTTAAGTTAGACATGGAAGAGAATAGATTCTGCTACATTGCACCAAGAGCCAAACTCAAAAGATTTGATTACCTTCATTACACGAGGAAGAGGGGTGGCGGTGCCTTGACTTATGTTGCTCACGCAGATTATTACATTTTGCTTCGATCTTGTGCTAGGGTTGTACAGGTTGATATCCGACTAATGCATATTGGGGTATTGAGTTTTGAAAAGAGACTGGCTTGGTTGGAAGAAAGAACCGATCACTGCTTGCATTTGACGCCTCCTAGTATGACTTGTAAGTTCTGCAGAGACATGCCAGATTCTTCCCAACTAAGCTTTCAGTGCTGAATCTATGAAATGCACTTTGATTGTTTTGTACCAAAGCAACTGAAAGATATTAAGGCAGCAGAGGTGTGTTTGAAAAAGACTGGACACTTACATTACGGTGAAGATTATTAATTAAATAATTAATTTAGTTCGATTATATAAACGACCACCCTAGACCGATTTTGATTTGATTCATCGGAATCAGACCTGCGGCCGGTTCTGGGGCCCAAGAAGCGTAAAGTGAGTCAAAAAAAAAAACAAAAAGGATTGTAAATAAATTCATCATGTGCAGTCTTCTGGCTTGCATTTTAATAGTGTAGGATACAATGCATGTGGTAGGTTTTCAAGGCATATACAATCATCACAAGGGACTCAAAATAATAAAATAATAATAATTAATTAATTAAAGTGGTTTTGAAGCAGCTTTACGATACATAATTAGAAAGTAGAAGAAGAAAGAAACAAAACTTGCCGCTTCCATCAACCGCCCAAATAAGGAAAGGTGGTAATGCTCATTCAAACCAGCTGCTTATGTCACCTAACATGGATTAATCAAAAAAGCCACCTACCCTTTAAAGCCTATTTTAACAATATCTTGCGCAAATACACAAACATGTCATAACCCTTTGAAGCAGGATTTCTATTTCCCTAATTTCTCTTCATACCTTTCTCCTACTAATACCAAGCGATAATGTCTCTTTTCTTGCATACAATTCAAGATAAAACTTGTTTAGACCCCATTTTTTCCTACAATTTACGATAAAAAAGTACAAAAGGTGCAACTTTAAACCCTAAAACCACCCACTATGCTTATAAATTATAATGCGTTATGGGTATTGAAGGCAAGAGGGTAACTTTCCTTTCAACTACAGCAACAACCAAAGAAACACCAAAAAAAAAAAAAAAAAAAAAAAAAAAACACCAAAAAAAAAAAAAAAAAAAAAAAAAAGAACAAATAAGGGGAATTTTTTTTAGGCTGAGAAGGCAAGTTGTTACCAAACCCTAAAATAGAGCAGAGACAGAAAAAAAAAAAAAAAAAAAAAAAAAAGAACAAATAAGGGATTTTTAGCTGAGAGCAAGTTGTACCAAACCCAAATAGAGCAGGACAGAGCCATCATCCCTATAGGACAAGGGTGCATATTCTGCAACAGTAGAGTTGCCCTCTACAAAATGGAAAAGGACATTATTGCAGATAACATGTCATAACAAATTGCACCCAAAAGTGATAAGGCTCCAGCTTTGTACAAGACACAATATGAGCATGGAGAGTAAAGAAAGAGAGAGGGTTTTTTGTTTTTATTCTCATTTCAATTTTTATTTACCTTCCATTGGGAAACTGTAACTCAAAAACAAAATATGGATTAATAGCAATTAATTAGATCATGAATATAATGAGAAATTGAAAACCCTTGCCTAATGAAAGCTATAGCTATAGTCACCAGAAATACCAATTAGTCACATCCATGCCTAGCCAGTAATGAATTAATGACATCTCTTCTACTTCTTGATTATAATTATACAAAGAAAGAAAGAAAGAAAAATAAACATTTGATACCCAGATTGTTAATAATTAATAAAGATCAGCAAGAGAATTAATTTTCCCTTAATTGTCATCCTAGCTTCTATTCTGAATGTCTGATCCTTCATCGTCAGTAATTAGTGATCACTAATCACTAATTAATCAAGAAAACAAGAAACAAAAATACCAGAAAAACAAGAAAAAGAGAACCACAAAAGGAAGAAAGAAAAAAAATCTCCATGCTTACTACTTACTAGCTTCTGTTCCTTTCTCGATTAAGATGAAGAAGGAGAAGACCCATCATCAAGAGAAGCAATTTTGCTCTCAATCTGGTAACTACCGTAGTTACTGTCGCAGTTAAAATTAACAATTTTCTTGTTAATATCACAACCACCCTTCTCTTTCCTATGCTTGTTGTTATGCATCCAAACTTTAAAGACATTTCTTTTAACCCCAACTTCGCTGCAAAACTCTTCCACTATCTTCTCATCATTTGCTCTCATCATTTTCCACCCTAACTTCTCTGCAAAGAGATGCATCTTCTCTTTCTGTTCCTCAGTGAACTTAGTTCTTGCTCTTTTTTTCCCATGTGGGTTCATCACCGTTGGATGATTCATCTGATGATGATGATTCTCCTCAAACGGTCCAGAATGACCCGTGCTTAAAGCCAAAAGCATATGCGGTGCAGATGGGTAAACAGACTGTTGTGGAATCGGTGAAGCCGGCGAATTTGGATCACTATGACTCGGTCCTGAACTCGTTTGCCCAGGACTTGGGCTCGAAGTACTCCAGTGAAAAGCCACCACCGGCGGTGGTTGAAGGCTGTCACGGCGGTGGAAATTACGGTGACAACCACAAGCAACACATTTGAGGGAAGTTGGGTCAGAAAGCGAAGCAGAAGGGCTAGGCATGAACTCACCACAGCCATCTAAGGCTAAACCACCAAGAGTAGCAGCATGGTTCTTGAGACATTCTTTGTAAGAAACCACCGTTTGCGGTGGTGGGTGAAATGAGGGGGAGCCATTAGTGAGAGATAAGGCTCTGGAAAGGTGGGTCTGAAGTGGGGTTTCGGTATCAGTATCTGAGTCGGGAGTTTTGGTTTGAGGGTTTCTTGTGGTTAAGTCCATGGCTTAATCATACAGGGCTTTTGGTTGGTCTGTGGGGTGGGGGATAGTTAAGTTTTTAGAGCAATTTCTACTCCAATAGGTGAATGGAAAAAATATATATTAAAATGGATATATGAAATGAAGATGGTGCTAACAAATATATTAGAGGTTTACTGATATAATTGTGGTTTGAGTATTTATAAATACATATATTGAGGGTTAGTAAAACTGTGTAATGAAAACTCCACAAGATCCAAAAACCTTTTTTTCAAATATTAGGAGAGGGGTCTCTTGGTTAGGGCACTCCATACTTAAAACCCCTAATTAAAATTAAAACTTTTAAATAATTTTTTTTAATAATAATCTCAAACAAAATGCAAATCATATATACAGATCAATTAATAAATATTAATATTGTTACATTAATTAATTGATATATTTATTGTTAGGGCAAAGGGACAAGAGCCATAAAAACTAATAATTATTAATATGGGTTTGTAGGGGATTTTGATTTTATGTGGGATTTTCACCAGGGAATTGGCTGTTTTGAAGATCACTGTATAAAATTAAGGGCAGGGTCCTGCAACACAGTCCAAACACGTGGCACATACATAGGATCAGCCATTAGTACCAAAGGACAGTTTGCACCTACGATGCAGAGCTCATAACCCTTTGAATATGATCTCCAAGACAAAGCATATTTATTATAGAGGGGATCTATGGCTACAAAAATTGTCTCCACGGACATTTTAGATGGCGATTCCTTCAAATTGCCCTAATTTTTTGTTTTCTTCCACTAACATATTGAGTGTTTGAAAATGCAGTTTCATTCGCAAAATGAGTTTTTAACATTCAAATGTTACTAGCTCGTTGCCCTCGCATGATTGTAAATTGACAATGTCTAGTGACCACCAAAAGCTAACTTGCTCTTGCAGGAACTTAATATTTTATGTACAAAGGCTGGTTAAGCCTTGAAGGATGGAGATGGAGTCCAATATTTTACCAAAAAAAGAATAAATTTATCAAATTTTGGGTGACACCTGTAAAAATTAAGCATTAAAATATGTTGTTTTAGGGTTACTCCTAATCATCATTTTGCCTTTTTCTTATCACGTGTTTTCAAAAGAAAGCATTTTATTGCGGCTGCACGTAATGTAGTTTGCCGACACATAATCAAGCTACCACAATGAGTAACCACTAACCATTAATTTAATTAGCCGCATTAATTAATGTTTTACCGTTAATATGAAAATCCTCTATGAATAACGAGATTAACCTCGTATTATAATTCACCGAAAAAACTTATTTTTATTATATAAAACGTTAACAACCTAATGGTAATTACATTTTTTTTTCTTTGACCCAAATGCAACGGTTCAAACAGATAGCATTTGCATAGTAAATAATACTTTTGAAATTGATACAATGACTTAAATCATTATTTCGATCATTTATAATGCAAATGATTAGCCAATTAAAATAGACACAATCTCTATGTTTAACAAATATATTAAAAGAATAATTTCTCCTGAACATTTTAAAAAAAAAACTTCATGTACAAAAATTTAAAATTGTAATTAAACGAAAATGAATTCCTATCGTACTTGGGAGACTTTAGAAAGTTTGGCATCCTGTGGGTGCTAAGTTAAGAAATCCAAAACAAGAGTCAAAATTATCTGACCCATTCCAATTCTTCATTAACTTAACTATTTCTATTGAAAATTCACATTATTTAAATTATTAATATATTGTTGCATTGTAATTGATAAAATTTATAAATTAGTTTTATTCTTGTAAATTAAGAAGTTAAACTAGATTTTTTTTTTTTTTGGCTTCTTTTAAAAAAAGTAGCTTGATAAGCACGGCTAGACAGGCCTAATTGGTTAGGAGAACTGAATTTCAGTGATTAATATCCCAAAAAGGTCAGAAAAATTAAAAAAAAAAAGAAAAAAGAAAAAGGAGAAGAAGGAGCAAAGCATGTGGACGAGCACAATCAGAAATCGCAAATGGTGGTAAAGATGTGATATTTGTTTTGTCGTTTTATGCTTTAAAATAGAGATTAATCTTCTCCAATCATGATTGATTAGAATCCAAGATAGAAAACAAAAAAGCATATTTTATTAGTCTAAAAAATATCTATGAATACGAAATGATACATAGAGAGAGAGAGAGAGAGAGAGGCATTAATTCTATTCTCAGCTTTGACATGACAAGAGATTAAGAGCATGCTTATGGGTTATAATTAAAAATTAAAAAGAAGCTACTCGTTTTTTAAATTACGACTAAATGACAAAAATACCAAAACCCTAAGCCTTCCAAATTGCCCCAAAACAGTCAAAAAACCTCTTAATTGATTAGAACAATACTCTGACAATCATGTCATCATCAAAAACCACGCGCGTTGTCCGAACATGCCCACACCCTTTCATTTTCTCAGCAAAATAACAGAACCAATACCTTTTCTTTTCTTATAAATCCTAAACAGTCTTTTCTTTCAAATTTTCAAATGTATTTAAATTCTAATGGCCCAAACTCAAATTGTCTCTTCTCTTCACATTTAATGATGAGGCCCCACCATTTATGGCCACAGTCCACCTTAATATGTATCACAAAATTCACATTAAGTATTTAATGTTTTTATTTATTTATTTATTTATCTTGTTTGAATTAATTGGGGGTGGTGGATAGATAAGCATCCACCCACAAGCATTTAATTTTATTTTTATGCAAATATATTTCATAAGAAGAAGATAAGATAAGATTTTGAAGAAAAATATCTTGTGATGAGAGCCTTCCAATCCAAACCATGGATGGGATAAGAGTTGCCCATAATTATGGTGTACAAACATCCCTTATTTATTTCTTATTCATTTTTGTTATTCTATTTCATAATCCATAATTTTTGTTACATTTGAGAATTCTAATTCCTTAAAAAACCATTCTTTGAGGCTCAACCCAATTTTTAGCCCAATTACTCAATTGGACTTTGAAAATGGACCCAGCAAGCCCATTTGGGGCGGTTATAGCTGATGTCCATACGACACGACGACGTTGTCAACAACAGTTGCCTTTGACGAGGGAATTCGTTATAGAAGCCATGGTAAGACGTCTTTCGATAGAAGGAGAACACAGACCGGCTGACGGAAAGAGATGGCTATAGATTGAAGGGTTTGGAAGGCAAAAAATTGTTTGTCCAGAGCCATGAATAACAGAAAGTTTACCTCCCTTATTCTGGCCGCGTTCATCTCGCAATAGCCATGCAACTCCTGCTTCATTCGAAGCTTCAGTATAGCATTCTGCCCAGATGGTCTCCAATAAACTAGGAAAGAGGGAATAATAATACGGGACACCGCCTTTCCTATCCGGAAGCATTTGCTTGGATCAGTATATACACTTTTGAGCATTGAGGTATCTATTATCACATATATACAACCTTATTCCTTTGGAAAACCATATAGACCACAACAAGCAGAAGTACAGCTCCCACTTCTGTCTATCACAGTTTGATTTAAACAACAGAAACCAGTCCTTAATATCTCCGAAGTGTTCCCCATCAAGTAATTCTCAACATTCCTTTGCAAAAGAACAATACCATAAGCCACGTAAAATAGATTTACCTTCTGCATTACACGATGTACAAATGGGGTCCAAGGGAATTCTTCGAATTACTAGATTTTGTTATACTGGCAGAATATTTGAGGCTAATCTCCAGATGAAATTGGCAACTTTAGGTGGAACTTGCACTTTCTTGAATAGTTCGAAAACCCAGTCCGCCTTGATCTTTTCTTCTAGCAAGCTTCTTCCAGTTACACCAATGTATTCCCGAGTCACTATCCACAAAATTTCTCCACCAATACACGTTCATCAGTATTTCTTTCACATCACAATATAGAGTAAACATTATATTACAAATATATTTTTATTATATTACATTCCAATATTACGGCTAAACATTCTGATGTCAACTGTTGATGGTTCATGACTATCGTGTTTTTTGTAGGACACTGATAAAACCATCAGCGCAAGCACCAAAGATGCCAAAAATAAAGTGGGCATTGGTTTAGTTTCTAGTTAGAAGTGGTTAGAACATCATATATATTCTGTTGAAGTTAATTCCTCACTCTTCTGTTTTTATTACCTTCCCTTATGTAACTATGTTATGAATTTTTGTCTATTAAGTCCTTGTAGTTTTATTTGTTCAGTCTGAGCCCTTAAATGATTTTTATTTGATGACACTGAAAACAGATTGACACTCGCTGCGTTTAGGTGGAAAAAAAGTAAAAAAAAAAAGGAAGAAGGTGGTTAGGTAAAAAATTATTCTACAAATGAAAAGGCATTTGATTTTTTATTTTTATTTTTATTAATATGTATAATTAAAAATTCATTTTCATTTACAAATTTGTAACAGTATAAGAAACTTCATTTTGAAATTCTTATTGAATTATTAAATAATATTATTGATTTCGTTAATTATTAGAAAAAAGAAATAGAAATTTTTTATTATCTATCTATCTATATATCTACATCTAGAAAAATATATAAAAATTGAAGCAAATTTACTAATGTATAATATTGTGAAATTTAATTAATGATGTGAAATTTTCACAAACTACAAATATATTTCAATGACAATATTAAAAGTAAATGTCTTAACATGTTCATTATTATTATCATCATAATCATAATTAACAATGAAAAGTTAAATTTCATAATAAAAAAGACAACCAATAAAATTAAAAATAATCAGCAACATAATTATAAAATATATTTAATTTAAACTACAATATACTCCAAAAGCAATAGTATTCGAAATTGTAAATCAAATCAATTAAATTATTTATAATTTATTTCTGAATGTAGTTAGACCTTTAAATTTATCTAGTAAATCACTAATCTAACTCGATCCGTTAATTATAAAAAATACCCATCCAACCTAACTTATTATATTTTTAAACACATCGTTGAATTGGATTGGATTCCCTGGAGCTAAATCGAATTATAACGGGTGAACCTGGACAGGAAAAAACAACATTTTGAAATATACCAACGTTGGCCTAATTGAGAAAAGCAAAAATACAAAATAACAAAAACTCCCAAAAATTTATAATTATAATAATATTAAATATGGTTGATAAATCCTAAATGTTCTCTATGTTCCCATTCCATCCTTAGAAAACGCGGAATTTTCTCTCTCTAATAAAAAACAAAAGCATACCCATTTCGCTTAAATACAAAAATTTATCGGGTAAGAAAAGAAATATCTATATTTTCCTTTTTTCACTCTCTCTCTTTCTCTCTCAATCTCTTTCTTTGAAATTTCTAAGAAACCTGCGATCCGCTGTTTGAATAGCGTGATCTTAGGTTTCTAAGACTCTAATTCGTCTTAAATGTTTCACCTTTTTCTGGGATTGATCCATATTTTCAATTAGGATTTTCTTTTGTTGAGTTCTTTCGAGGGGATTCGTAGAGGAGCAATTCAATTTTGAAAATGAGTGATCACGTGGTGCTGTACGTGGATCGGTTGATCAGGCCGCCGGTGGAGGCGGAGGCTGATCACAAACCTGTGGAGGCTGCTGCTGGGCCTTCCTGTTCTCGGCCTGATGAGGAAACTGATAGTGCTGGTTTGGGGAAGGAGAGGAACGAGGAGGACAACGACGAGGATAAGCCGTTGATTCAGGTGGCGGAGTGTCGCATTTGCCAGGAAGAGGATTCTGTTAACAACATGGAGACTCCCTGTGCCTGTAGCGGCAGTCTCAAGGTCAAACTTAATTAATTATTTCATTTTATTTTTTATGTTTTAAATTTAAATTTTGAATTTTTATTTGTCAATGTAAGTTTGGTGCTGGTGACTGCATGTTACAATATTGAATGATGAATCTTGGTTATTGGTTAATGTTAGTATATCCATTTATTGAGCTAAAGCATTAATTTTTTGTTCGATGTTTAGGAGTGTTGTTCCGTCGGAGAATTGATTTACATATTTGCTCTTATTTTGTGTTATTTGGATATAATTCAAACCAGATAATTGTATCCTTATTTCCTAATGATGCTAATGCCTGTATCTTGCCCTGTAATTGCAGTCTTCACAATGATTAGAAGTATGTTACCATCATGGCGTTGTGCAATTTATGTTGGAATGGCCCATTACATTATTCAATCTATTATATGCCCGCTTTCGATTGAAATCTATCTTGCAATGATTCTAGTTAATTTGCCATTGGATTAAACTTCAATGGGATCCAATCTAAAGTGATTGGTCAGCAGTTCAATTTTTTGTAGATTCAACTAGGAATTGGTGTTCATATGAAATAGAGTTTTACACTCCTACTATTGTTATTATTATTATTACTTTTGGCTGATATGTTTTCCACATTTACTAATGGCTGCTCTATCTTTTATCCAGTATGCTCATAGGAAGTGCGTTCAGCATTGGTGTAATGAGAAAGGAGATATCTCTTGTGAGATTTGCCATCAGGTATGTTTATTGAGTATTGTTTAAGTCTTTCATGCTTGATTAGAATTTAATTTAGTTTAATAAGAATGATCAGATGTTGCATATTTTCACTTGTACAAACTATCATCTTGTTCTTCTATGTAATGCATAATAATGAACTGTGACCAGTTGCATAAAATATCCTTGAAGTCCTTGCACCAAAAGTGCTCATATTTTTGCTAACTTAATTTATCGTTGATCCTCATGAATATTGTTTAGAATCTTCAGAAGTGGTGGTAATCATCTAAATTCTGTATGTATCTTTTAGATTGGACTAGGACTAGCTGCTTGTTTGAACTGTTGACAAATTGTTTGAACTGATCTATTTTATAAATTTATAGATACATCTGTTGGACTTGATTCTTTTTTTTTTGGGTTTGACGTATAGCCTTACCAACCTGGATATACTGCTCCACCTCGTCCGCCTCGCACTGAAGATACTGCAATTGATATTGGGTAGGTCAAAAGTCTCTCTTATGTCCTTGAAATTTTTCTGTAATTTTTGCCAATTTTGCTTTTCTTCTGGATATTTGATGCACATCAAGAATGCTCGTTGAATCTTTGGGATATGCTATAAAGATATCATTTTATGCCATCTACTTTTAAATAATGATTTTCACATCATGCTATTGCACATTTTTTTTTTCAGTGGAGGATGGACCATCTCGGGCACTCCTTTGGATCTGCGTGATCCTCGTCTATTGGCAATAGCAGAAGCAGAACGCCATTTTCTGGAGGCTGAGTATGATGAGTATGCTGCTTCAAATGCTAGTGGAGCTGCATTTTGCCGTTCAGCTGCTCTCATTGTGAGCCCTTTAATTTATAATTTTATCCGATAAATTACACACAATTATAAACTTGCAATATTTCTGCTGCATGCCATTTTATGGAATGAGAAATGTGAAGGATAGTATTAAATAGAATACTCATTAGATGCAGTGAAGAAAGATATTGATTTTAATCATTATATATGCCCCATAGCTTCAAGGTCTTATTTTTCTTCTGCATGATAATTACTTTTTCACCATGCTATAAAAATTTTATATTCTAGCCTTGGTGGAATACCTACTTAAGTTATATGAGGGAGGCTTCACGGGGGGCACCTGGACATGCCACCTGGGATAAAATGCCATTTGTATTTATGATTTCTCTCACTATTTCTTATTATATAGGTTTCATGCTCCATTGACCTTCGTAAAACTTATATTTGATTTTAATGCTTACTCTGCTTTTTTTCCCCAGTTGATGGCTCTTCTCCTCTTGCGGCATGCACTGACTGTTACAGATGCTGATGGAGATGATGACGTGTCTACATTTTTCTCAGTAAGTTGAATTATAATAGACATTTTAACACTCTAATCGATTGCACTCTGCCATGCCCATGCTCAAATGCTTTGTTTATTTTTGAATGGACATATTATTCATCATTCTTATGAACTGGTTGGTCCTTGGCAGCTTTTCTTGCTACGAGCAGCTGGTTTTCTTTTGCCCTGTTACATCATGGCTTGGGCCATCAGCATCTTGCAGCGTCGAAGGCAAAGACAAGTTAGTATATTCTTCAGTTTTTATTCCATTATATTATTACCTTCACCTATGGCCACCTTTTGTGGTTCATGCTAAACTTTTAGTACCATAATTTGATGATTCAGGAGGCTGCAGCATTAGCAGCAACACAAGTTGCTTTTGTGCTTCAATCCGGACAACGTAGGGGTCTGCAGTTCACAATAGCGTCCGGACCTCATGTAGCTGCACACCAAGAGCCTGTTTAATAAAGAAAAACTGATTGAAAAGATAAGTAGAAGAGGGTTCCCATTTCAATAATGTTTTTGTTTAAACCAAAGAAGGAAAAATTTAGTGTGTGATGACCAATTAAAGAAGGTCCTAGTGTTCTCAGTTGGCACGCTTGTCTGGTTTTCCCTTCCCTAATATGTATATATGATGCCACCTCATGGGGAGCTTGAGAAGTTGGTTGATACCTAACTTTGCTGTTCAATATGGGCATTTGTCTTCAGTTGTGTTTGTGTAATTTGTTTAAATTTTTTGTTTTCTCCTCTACACCTATGCTAATGTTTCAAATTTTTCTTTGGAATTCAGAAGTGTTTTTATTTCAATACAAAATACTGCTTTTATTTATACTAATGCTTTTGTACTATATGAAGCGTTACATCTTTTTTTTCCATTTTGAAAAGTTACAGAGTGAATTTATATATTGAGTCAAATACTAAGAGGTTACCAAAACGTAGTGTAGTTTTAGAACACTGATTGACAATTGTTTATTCAATGTTAACTGCAGTTAAAATTGGGACCTTTTGCTTCATAAAGTAACTCACCCTCACCTCAACTCCATTTTTTTCTAATCTCTACTGTATTTATTTATAAGAGCATGGTAATGAATAAAGTCCAGTTTCGTCAAGATAATGTGACAATTGATAATGCAAACTAAATGAAAAAATTTTTTACACTTTCTCTAAAGTTGCAATTCTTTAATCTACTTGCTTCTAATCAAAGAAGACCTCCACTCAAACTCAACTTAATTATTCCAAGGAAATAATATAAATAAATTTAAAAGAAATCTTTTGTCAATTGGCCTATTAGCTCAGTTGGTTAGAGCGTCGTGCTAATAACGCGAAGGTCGCAGGTTCGAAACCTGCATGGGCCAATCAATTTTCCTTTTCCGTTTCTGCTTTACTCCATTTAAATCTTATACCCGAGTCTTATATTTTTTTTTTCTTTTTTTCTTTTACATCTTTTAAATTATATACTCAAATTGTATATGTAAAATTAGAATTAAATCATTTATATTCAAATTATTGTAGGAATCCAAAATCATATTTAGTTATCAAATAAAGCTTAGTTATTAATCAATGGAACTTTTGGCAAGATTATTATTATTATTATAAAATTGGTGTTTAACCATAGGTAAGAGGTGTACAAATTACTATCCAATCCGAACGCAAAGTAGAAAATGTAATTACTTGGAATTAGTTTTGGTTTATAAAAAAAAGTTAAATGAATGGTTAAATCAATTGGATTGTATATGTTCATTTGATACCACACATATATACATTCGTGTCCGTCTCAAAATTATATATATCATTACTTAAATAATTTAATAATCGAATATTTATTTATATAATATAAAAATTAAGATCCCAAACTCTAAAAACTCTATCAAAATTTGTTTTTATTATTTTGTTAATCAACTTTTGAGTGTCCTATATTTATATTATTAAAAATTTTTCATTTTCATTGTTAATTTTTATATAAGAAATTTTTTTTAAAACATTTTTTTAGGAGGATCACGGTCCCTTTAGGCCACAAGGGAGCTCCGTCGCTAAGAGCTATACAATATAAGTATTATTTTTTTTTACTTTACTAAAACGGTAAAAACTCTTATATTAGAGAAGATTCGGATATCTCACTTTTTACATAAACCAGAAAATCAATCAAATCGATTCAATTAGTAATATATTTAAATAATTTAATAAATCGAAGTATTTATTTATCATAGGATATATAACAATTAAGAATCCACCCAAACTCTAAAAACGGCCTATCAAAAATTATTGTATTATAATTTATTATTTTGTTGAATCCAACATTTTGAGTGCTCCCTATATTCTTATATTATTTCAAAAATTATTTCATTTTCAATATGATTAATTTTAATATATAAAAATTTTTTTTAAAAAAACGATTTTTTTTTAGGAGGATCACGGTCCCTTTAGCCGCCCACAAGGGAGCTTCACGTGCGCTCAAGAGCTACTACAAACATATAAAGTATTATTTTTTTTTACTTTAGCTAAAACGGTAAAAAACTCTTATATTGAGAGAAGATTCGGATATCTTCACTTTTTAGCATAAATCCATGATATAATCAATCAAATCGAATTCAATTAGTAATATATATAATATAATAATATATATATATATATATATAATAATAATACTATATATACAAATTGTAAATAAGTGGAGAAACAAGTAGTTTTGGAGATGTCATTTTTATGGGTTAAGAAAAGTATATGGGTAAAATCTTACCGCATTAGAGCTTCAAAATCTGTAAGGGAGAAGGTTGGGTAACCTAACTCGTAACCATTATATTTCTCATTGACAATTTCTCGTTTTTCATTTTTTATAATTTTTAAGAGGCTCGAAGACATCTAAAGTTTGTGAGCAAATATGACTCGTATCGGCATCCAAAATCGAGTCCGTGGAATAACGCCCCTCTACTATATATATATAAATTGTAAATAATGTGGAGAAACAGTAGTTTTGATCATTTTTAGGTTAAAAGTTATATGGTATTACCGCATTAGAGCTCAAAATCTGTAATTGAGAAGTGTCCTACTCGTAAATTATATTTCTCATTGGTTTGTTTTTCATTTTATAATTTTTTAAGCTGAAACATCTAAGTTTTAGCATATGACTCGTATCCCATCCAAATCGAGTCGTGGATACCCTCTACTTCCAAGAATTCACAGGCTCCCATCATCCAATTTTCTATCCTTACAAAGAAAGTAGAGAAGCTGAAGAAATTGAAGCAAAGTTCAAGAGAAGAAGAAGAAGAAGAAGAAGAAGAACAAAGAAAAGGTATATGATCTGTAACAATTACAAACTCAGTTATACTTTAGTCTTTAATTTTTGCTTTGGCGTTCTTCTTTGCCTCTTTTCTATGGTGGGATAGTCAAGATAGAATAGATGGAGAGATTGCAATGAGACACTTCCAATTTTAAATCAAACTACTGAAGAAAAGTCACCACTTTAAGACCAACCTCGAGAATCTATAAAGCCATATATGGATGTTTAGTGTTTTGATCTAAAAAAACAAGTAACAGATCATAAAAAGTTAAGGTAGGAGTTGTATCCGTAAAAAAACTCTTATGGAAAGGGACAATCATAAATCCGAACGAGATTAATAATTTCTTTTATTCAGATTAAAGATGCTTTAAAATAAATTTTCAAATAAATGATAAATCCGAGTTTGAATAGGTAATGGTAATACTGAATAGTAATTTATCAAACGCAAAGATGCAAACTTATCAGAAAAAGGAATTAGTGGCAAAAGGAATAATTGAGATTCTAAATTCTAATGGCAACTCAACTTTAAAACAAGATAAAATGTATATATAAGCATTTAACATGGTACATACCCGTACCACTAGCCAGCATAGGGCCCCGCTTGTCAATTCTTCTGTCGTGCTTGGCAGTCAGCTTCATTTTAACATGGAGGCTAGTTATTGTGACAAGAAGACCAATTTTATACGGATATTATCAAACCTGCTGAGTGAGTTAATTACGCGAAACATGTTATATTTAAAGGTTTCGAAGAAAATTGATATCCGAAGTAATATATATATATATATATATATATATGTAATAAAAAATAATTCATAAATCATGTTTTATAAAATCATGAGATTAATTCAAATGCGTACTATTTGAATGAAAAGGAAAGCGAATCTAAAAATGTATACATGTTGTAGTTATTCTTGATTTATTTGTAAATCTTATAGAACATAAATAAAATAAAATAGAAAGCAACAACTCATTTAGCTCTTTTACTTTAATTGGAGGATAAAAAGAAGAGAATAAATACATAAACAACACATTCAAGTTGTGGATGTATTGCTTGGACCATAGCTAGTAGTAATATCTCAAGCTACAATAAAAATTGATAAGCAAATTTTAAAAAAAGTGGAAAGGAACAATATGCTTTAGAATGTTCCAAGTTGCATGTGATTTATAAAACAAGAACAGGAGCAGCAGCAACAGCAACAGTAAAGAAAAAGAGAAATAAAGGAAAAGATGGTTTTCATAAATATTTGAACTGAATCATTGAATGGGGAATTAAGAATTTGGCAGCCCCAAAGAAAAGCATAAAGCACCAGAAGCCAACAAGTGTTCTATTTTTGTTGTATAGAGAAGAGAGCTTGGAATTCTAAAGTGGGAAGAGATCTTCCAACTTAGAATGGCTTAAAGTAATGGTTTATTTCTTTTCTTAGTACCAAAGGAATGCTAATTTCCTGAAACACCCCCATCTCAGGATCTTCATACTAACTGCCAACAAATCCTGTTAGTTATTAGTTCATAAAAATCTAGTCTTGGGAATTATTTCTGTTGTTCTAAAAGATAAAAGCAGAAGAAAAGATACTTGGCTTCTCAAGGGTATTGTTTTGTTCCTTCCTGCCCCTTTATTCATCCACAACAGCCTTATTAATATGCTATATATAATTTGGGTGAATCTAAAATTCTCTAGGTGTTTTGGGTCCCTCTCTGCTTTTTGCTTTAAAGCCCAACTCCAAATCCGATACTCGATAGATAACACCAATATATCTACAGGAATATATGGAACATAAGAACAGAAGAAACATCACAATCTCATTATAACTCTGCACAAAAAACAAGTGCTCTTGTTGCTTGTTTGAGAGTAGAAAGGATGGTTTCTAGTGTTCATAGAGTTCTTATTCTTGTTATCTGTGTTGGGTTCTTAGCAGTTGAACAAAATATTAAAGTTCATGGCTTAACAAGCACAGAGCTGGCCATCAGACGCAGCAAAATCACTCCAGGGACAGTTCCATCGTCCACTCAACGTATTCTCAGCACAGATTCTAATCAAAACAAGGCATTTGATCCATATCGATCAAGCAAAAGAAGGGTAAGAAAAGGATCCAATCCTATTCATAACAGGTCTTAGCTAATGCATTCAAGAAAGGAGTAGCTTCTAGCAACAGAGAGAAAGTAGGAGGCGCATGGTGATTTGTATTTGCAATTTGAAGCAGATGATTGATTTTTTCGTTTTCCATTTTGTTTTTAACGTTCTTTTGTTATAGACAGATGTGTATAGTAACGCACTAGATTACACTTGTTATATTCATTAAGCCACAATCATCTCTGCTCTGCAAATTAATTGAGACCATAATCAGCTGTCGAGAAAGCTGCGGGACAGAGATGGTTTGGGCTCCAGGAAGAGGAATACAGAGGTTTTTTTTTTTTTTTTTTATCAGAGCCTGTCGAGAAAGGCTGCGGACAGAAGATGGTTTGGGCTCGCAGGAAGAGGAATACAGAGGTTTTCTTTTTTTTTTTACAGAGGTTTTTTTTTTTTTTTTTTGCTTTTCTCACTTTCTTTCAAAAAGAAAATCGGATCTATTTGCCTTTTTAATATGTTTTCTCTTCTAGATTATAGTGATATTCTTTTGCATTTCAACGTAAAGAGCCTGTGGTTCAACTTCAATTAGCTTAGTGAATAGCCAACTTTAATCCTTGCAAGAATTTACACGAGGGATAGACCTGTTTAGTCCAACAGTAAACCAAGAAACTATCTTGCGTCGGAGACGAAAATGAAAAAACGTGTAAACGCAGAAATAATGCGGAAAACCACGTTTAAAATATAAGTTTATATGAAAAAATGGTATTTTATACAGGAAAAAAGACACGGGGATCAGATATCAGATATATCATGGTGAATTCTTAAGAAAAAATTGGTTAAAAAATTGGTGTCTTCCACAATGGCTGATAAGTGAGATATATATATATCGCGACACATGGCTGATAAGTGTGAAGACTCATACATATATAATATATATATACCTATATATATATATATATATATATATATTATATATATTAAACTACCCGATATTTCAGGATGTTGGTCATCATTTATATAAACAAAATTAGATTTCAAATAGCGTGCCAACTCCCAATTCTGTTTTATAAAATTATATTAAAACAAAGGTGGAAATTAGTCAGTGTTAGTATTTTGTAAATTCATTTGCCATGGCATAAAAAATAATGCTCCAGTAATACTAATGATAATAATATTATATGTCAATTAAAGTCACCTAGTGTGAAGTCAATTTACATTTATTTAGTTAATTTAATGGTCCTTATTTAGTGATTGAATTCATATTCAGATTGACTAGATAATTTTTGATTAACGTTCAAGGTCATTCCAATGGATCATCAGTCATCGGATGTATATTAAAACTACCGATATTCAGATGTTTGGTCATCATTTATATAAACAAAATAAGATTTCAATAAGGTTCCAACTCCCAATTCTGTTATAAATTATAATTAAACAAAAGGTGAAATAGTCAGTGTAGTATTTTGTTAAATTCATTGCCATGGCATTAACAAATAATGCTCCAGTAATACAATTATAATAATATTATTTAATTAAGTACATAAGTATAATCAATTTATTTATTTAGTTAATTTAATGCATATTTAGTGATTAATTCATATTCAGTTGACTAGATAATTTTATTACCGTCAAGGTTCATTCCAAATGGATCATCAGTCAGCGGATGAGAAACCTAAGAGTTGATATCTTTCTCGGGCTGCAGAAAGATAGATGTGTTTTGTCCCATTAATGGAAAACTAAACTATTTTTCAGAATATTCAAACCTATATCCATGTATAGTTAATGAATGCAAAGAAACAGAAAAGTTAGAAACAATACTTGCAGTAAAGCTAACAAAGAAACAGAAAAAAAAGAGGTAAAAACGTGGTTTTACTGAGCCAAATGAAGAAAAAATAGAAACTAAAGATGCACAAAGTTAACCTGGAAATATCAGTAATTTTGAAAAATCGTGGTGGTGAAACAATAAATAAATCCTTTCATACAACAATTAACTATTACTAAAGTAGCAGTTCCTATAACGAGGAAGCATTTGATATGTTGAAATTGAGATTTTGAGCTCCCGCTATATACAAAATGGGCACTAATCTTCTACCCTATGTCTTTCACTACTTACACTAAATTCTCTGAAACCCAGCATGGCACAAACTCAGCAGCATGGCACGGCGTCATCGTTCATATGAGAAAGTGTTGCCTAGGAGGCAAATTTGGTATTTGGAAATAATCTGAGGAGGCATAAACATATTAAATGCTTATTCTGATCACAAAGGAGTTTCTTCCTGATTTGCAATGCCAGGAAATAAGTAACCACCTCATTTAAATTGGCTTATTAACTTCTTCCAACACGAGTAACTATATACCGCCCTTTCTCTAGATCATAAATTGTCTTTAACTGGGGCTTCCTCCATTTTGATATAGACCATGCAATAAACATCAATAATGTAGCAATGGCAATTAGCGAGATCATTGTGGGGGAGTCGTCACCAATTATATTGGTAATCCAATCTGGGTGCTGCACATTCGATGCAGCAGTATTCTGCAAGATAAAAGTTCCCAATGCCCAATCAAGTGGGAGGTTTCCAACATTATTGACATATCCAATCCTGTTTAAATACAAACAACACAATGCATAAGTAATTTTATATGGAAACATAAAAGGTATGAATAATGTAGGATTAATTTGATATTTGGAAATTCAAGAGGAGAAAGAACCTGCATTGAAGGAAAATATTCCCAACTAGTAAGGTAGAAAGTACCTTCCATCATCCAATGCAATTCCAAGACTATCATGAAGTAGAGCCACAATATATGCTGAGGAGAAGCAATAGCGCATTAAATCATCATCATCTAATGATTGGTGCTTCTTTTTCAACCTTGACCAATCCTCTCCACAAAAGTGTTCTCCAGCCATAATCAGATCAGAAAGAAATGCTTTTGGACCCAACCCAAAGAACTAATCAATCCAAGGGAACAGCAAAAAAAGGAAACAGAAGGACTCAGAAGCATGCGATCAGTGCATTAAGCACAGTTGATGTGGTTACAATAACAAGTAGACTCTCAACAGATTTTTTTCCCCAAAATAACCGAAATTAGACAATACTCTTTACAGAACTATGAGACAGTAAATTGAAACCTATTAAATGAGAGAGATTTATGAGACCTTTGATGTATAGAAGAAATTCTCAGTGGCCAGGAACTTCCCCTGAAGCTTAGGTATGAATGTTGATCCTATGGAGCAGTGGTGATACGAGCATGTCTCTGCATCTCAGATAATAAAGCAATGATCATTATTATGTCAAAATAATGAATAAAAACCGAATGACAGAAAATATCATGAGAATCTTTCTAAAGAATTTGCAACCTTTTCCCTTTTGTAAAAGCATTAATGCAGCAGATCTGCACTCAGAGAAGTTACCCCTTGAGTGAACACTGGACAAAAATTTGTCCTTTTTCGTTGAACTTGGAGAGCTCTTCCAAGATTCGATATCATGCAAGTATCCTTTAGGAGTACAGGGATCTATAACTATTCCTTTCTCAGGTGATTCAGAAGCTGCAATATTAAATCAATCAAATCAAGGGTAAAATCTTTGATAAACACTCTACAGCATAAGTTGAATATTTTTCTTCGGACATCTTTTATTTTTCTTCAAGAGCAAAAATTGAAAATGCATGAGATCCACATCTAGCTGAAAAGAACAATAACTCAAGCATGGGACACAGATCAGATTTTAGCAACACCATCTTGTGTTGTTATTATGGGTAATTATAATGACAACTAGTCATCATATCCAAAGACATAAAGCATTATTTGTATCAGCTAAACTTCATGCGTAGCATTCAGAATTCTCACTGTTCTAAAGCGCATCTCTATCATCAGATTATTTGTTGGAAGATTCATTACAATAGCTAAAAACCCTCAGCATGGGCTGGCATTTTAAGGCATAAGAGACAAAATTCAATAATTGTTTTAAGAAATCTGACATCCATTTCACAAGGCAAAAACAAGCATATCTACCTGATTCATGGTCTACCGACATAAGTGATTCCCTAAATGCTTCAAATGCTGCATTCTGCAAAAAGAAATCATAACGCTCCATGAGAAATCAACAACTACAGTTCAATCAGCAGTCTGCAATCTAATTTTAAGTACTCCCCCAACCCTTTTGAAATCCAAATTTGCTAATTCTGAAGTCAGTCACACTACTCAAACAAAAAGGTCCAAGTCCAATAACATTCATGCCGGAGTGGTTTATAAACTTTCAGTGTAGGGTGAAACTAAAGTAGTTCCAACAAAATAAGTAACTAACCGCCCCAGGAATAAAGTTTCATGGTGGAAGCAAGTAAAAACAACCAATGTAGATTAAGCTTATTGAGATCACCTGGCCAAAATGAAGGAAGCTGTGGCTATAGATGCTATAAGTAACATTTCCAAACTTAATAGTGCGTGAGAACTCAGGAGGCACTGGCTCATCTGAAACAAAAGTTACCTGAAAAGATTGAAGAAAAAAAACGCAAGTTTCACTAGAAATTCAAAATAGCAGTCTAATGTTTCATGACATAAGTTTCCAAAGACAACGATTCCAAAATAAAATGTCTTTTCTCAAAGCATGATAACTGATACAAACTTCATGTAGATTACAAAAAGAGCAGAATCAGTGATCTTCATCTGTATCCCAACCCCTAAAATCCACAAGATTCCGACTCTATTAAGAAGAAAGCAAGTCTATGTCAACAATAATATCAGAACAATTATAATGATGACTGCCATGCTCAAAATCCCATTTCAATTTTAGAAATTGGTACTTTAATAGAAGTCGCAGACATGTAGGCAACTAGCTCTTGAAGAGCAGCACTGTGCAACCAACTAGAAGACAATGCTACCAAATCTCATATTTTATGAACGATCAATATGAAAGTTCAGAGAATGAAATAAAACCTGAGCTGAAGCTCCACCAAGTTCAATAATCCCAGTTGTTTGGCGAGGATCACCTCCAAGACTACCCAATGCATAATTGGCAACAACCCAAGCATACACGCCTTCATCAGAGCCTAAAGAGATGGACTTTACAATGTTAAACTTGTTACACAGACAAGATTGCACAAAATGACAGAATAAATGGTACCATACCGGTAATAACTGAGGCCCAATCATCCTTGAATTTGAATCCTGACCTTCTCAAGACCTTTCTACACGACTCCAAAATTCTCTCTTGAACCTCCAAATCGAGTAATCTCATCCCAGCAGTTGCCATTAACCGAATCTCTGTCTCTCCCCAAAGTTCTTTCGGCACTCTCCCTTTCCCAAACTCCAGCAGGTCCTCCAATGACCTGCCCGCCCCTGCCGGATCCTCCGCATACGCCGATAATCCCGGATTGACCCTCATTGCCCCATCTCCGAAATCAAAAACCGGTTTGCCGCCGTCAATTCGGTAGGCGAACACATGAATCCGCGTACCGGTACTGCCTCCATCGATGACAATACCATAGGTTTTACGCGAAGCAAGAGAGCCCCGAGCTCTAAAGAGAAAATAGCAAGATAAGATAGCAATTAAGGTAAATACAGAAGCGCCAAGGAGCATAGACAAGAAGCTAAATTTGGTGGGTTTGGTTTTAGAGAATAGATTGGAAGATCGGGGATTGGGTCGGATCTGGAGCCTGATGGGATCCATTTGGCTATTGAGTACAGAATCGACCCGAGTCCGGGCATGCGATCGTCGCATCAAATACAAGGAATTGAGATTGGAGAGGAAAGAGAATCATATGATTGATTCTTGTTCTTGATTTTTTTATTTTGAATTTTTACTTTTCTTTTCTTAATTTTACCTTTGACAATAGAAATGATTGAAAGAGGGAGAGGGCTAGCTTTGGCCCTCTCGCTCTGTGTTTCTGCGAAAGAGTCTGTCTTTCTCCGTGTTCCCTTCAGGTGGCCAAGGTATAATGCACATGAGAAGGACGAAGACGTACCTTGCTTCTTACGCGCAAATGAAAGCCAATCAGCATTTCCGGTTCGATTGCCACCGTATGTTTCACCGGTTCAAACCCGCCAAACGTATGAATTTCACATTTTCATGGGGTTTTTTTTTACTATTACTACTATTATTTAGGAATGGTCTTATTATGTTTTTAACTTTTTATCCTTGTTAAACCTGATTTTAACTTGTTGTGAGTTTATTTGTAAACTTTGAGATTTTGAAAATTAAGACCAAAGTTCTCGCAATCAATCAAAATTAGTAAATAACTTGCATGTTCTGAATACATGATTTCATTTATAGATCAAATCAACGAAATTAAAATTTTTTTTAAAAATATTCCAATTTTATTTTTTATTTTCCAAGTGTATGGCTAAAAAAATTATTATCATTTCAGTAAGAAACCTTAACTTCGTTGATTTAGTTCATAAGTGAGATAATCAACCCTAAGTTTTTCCCTCAAAATTAATGCATAAATGAATTGTAAGAGGGAGAGAGACAGCATAGGCGTGCACCCGTAGTGTTAGAAAACTAATTGAAACTCTTGAATGATGGGCTAATGGGCCAACTGCAAGGCTACATAATTCAGATAGCTCGCTAATTAAATGGGCTATGGGCCTCACCCTAGCTACTCTGACAATCCGAATGATAAAGCTTGGATCTTCCTCTCCCTGCAGGAACCTTCCTTTCAATTATCAATGGAAATTCAATTACAATTCTTGATTTCACGCCATGTTGTAACTGTTTTATTATGTATTTCAGAAGGCAGAAACGTTCTTAAGAAACTCTTTCTTTCTTTTCTGTGCATGGGGCCAAGATTTAAAGAATTTGAAGTTCATTTCTGAATGAGATTACAGGGGATGACCCTTCAAATTTAAGGTACAAGTCTGTCTATGAAACCATATCAGAGGTACAGTAAAAAAGGAAATATTACTATCAGTTTTCTTGAAAAGAAAAAATAGAACAGGTTGACTGCTCATTCCAGAGGATCAAAAATGACGATGGCCAAGAAAGCTATTGTCACCCTCTTGAAACTGCGAAATGGTGAGTTCAAGTCCTAAATAACTGGAGGTTTTTTTTTTTTTTTACTTTTTCTTTTTGAGAACAAATAATTGGAGTTTACTTAATAAGAAAAGTTACAACTTCTTAATTACGTAACTAATTAAGTCAATAAGTGTACGCTTCCTAATGGAAACTTGACCAGAATGGCACTGAGCTCGCACAAAAAAATGCTGAACATAATAAATGGTATAAGTTTTGTCCATTAGGAGATCATTTATATATATATGTCGTTGTTGCTTGCTGATGCAAATGTGTTGATTTATCATCAGCCACATGTTATCATTTTCACTTTACTTGCTACAAGTGATTAAATTCGGATTAATTTCATCTGTCGTATCTCAATTATATACTCTATTACCCGACATTCACATATTATCATGCTCCAACTAGAGGTTAGCATTTACTTGATTTGAATTTCATAAAAAAATTAAACCAAAATATCAAAATTAAATTAATTCCATTCAATTTTCAATTGTGATTACCTAAATTTCATTGTATATATATTTCAAACCATATATAAACCAGGTGATGCTAGAAATTATCCAGAACACTACAAAAGCCTTTCTTTTTTGTGGAGAAAGGCTAAGCCACAATGAGTGGGAACCAAACCAAGCACAAATGGCAAATCGTTTGATTGTCGGAGAGTTGACTTGTACAGCATGCTAGAAATTTCCACTATAAGTTGTTGGAAAACATATAGAAGAAATAGAATCATTTCATGAGCTGCTTTTATTTCAAGGACTTCATTGATAATGTTGTAGAAAAGGTGGCAACTCTTTTTGATAAAAACAAGTAATTATGATGATAATTCAACATATTTTAAATGACTTACATTCATAAACAGGGTTGGAAAAATTATTTGTTTAAAAGAACATTGATTTTGATTTTTTAAAACAGCATAATTACAATTTTTGAAATCATACCAATTGTTGGAACTACAAAATTAATTAATTCTCAATCATTCTACAATGTCAATGGAGTCTCGTATTAAAAAATATAATGCTTGTAGTTATTTGCTTTTCTTCCTTCTTTTATAAAAAGAAAAAAAAAATTCTTTTTAGAACTAAGAACAAAAAAAGAAAAACAAGTATCATTTCAATTTTTTATTTATTCCAAATCAAGAAAAGAAAGTCATGTGTTAGGTTTCATTTTCTTTCTTTTTGTGATGATATAGCTAGGTTAGCAGAAGAGGAGTAAGTCTTTATTTTTTCTTCTTTGGCTTAATGGTAAGATCCTATCGTATCCTATCTTATCAATATTCACATAGATATTCAGAGGAATTATGTGAATAAAGCAGCAATCTGCTTTAAAATGGATATGTTGTTGTCATTCTTTTAATTATTTATTTAAAGTAGATTCATCTTTTGACTGAAAGGGAAGGCACGTAGTTGTATTTCTGTCACATTGCAGTGCTCATCTACAAAATTTTTATTACCAAATTTCACACCATTTCGATTCATTAGAGTTTAAATTTATTTATATTTAATTTTAAATTACTACAATTTTTATTTAAATGGACATGAGTATTCTCAAGTCCATTTTAGTATATCAAGAATGAATTTATCTTTTTGGAACAATTTATTTTTTAGCTAGCTTTCCCACGTCATTCACATATTGATTTAGTACATTCAAAAATATTAAATTAAGAATTATTTATTTCACAATCAAAAAGAATCAACTCTTGATATACATGAAACTTACTTTTTCTTTTCAATTAAAGTTGCTTTGGTTAAATTAAAATTTATTTATTTGTTATTTGTTTATTTTATTATGTTAGTTTCACCTAAATTTTTTCGATATGTTGTCTGATTAAGGAACTAATACCTTATTCAGTAAAAATAACTGTTTTAATATTAATTATTTTAATAGATGTTATATTAACATTTATCAAATGTTAAATGGAGTGATACTCGCATATTCCTCTCGAATCAGCCTCTTTGCCTCGAAGAACGAGTGGAGATTAATGTGAATTGTGAACCGTTAAACAAACACGGGTTTGAATACCTCGTGCAAGTATAAAAAAAATTACATATTTTTTAAATTTTAAAAACTAGTGTTAACATTAAATGGTTATCCAACAAAGCCTAAATCATTGTGATTCTTCAAAAGCAATAAATTAAATTACATCTAATTAAAGCTACTAAAACATAATTTAATTATTTATGTAAATTGAGTTTATAAAATGCACTAAAGACTGACATAAAAAGTGTAAGTGGTTTTTTTTTGTGCGCTCTCTATCTATTATATGATTCCTTTTTTATTTTTAGTGGAATCTTTATTTATTTATTTATATCATTTTCTTTTTCACTAATAATGGACTTGATAATGATATGAGGCATTACCTGCATGATTGCAGATAGGTCTAAGTACTGTAGTGTAATCCTTTCAATGGTACCACATCAACCAGAGAGGTGAAAAAAAAAATCTGATAAGGAAACTAATACCTTATTCAGTAAAAATAACTGTTTTAATATTAAGTGTATTGTAATAGCATGTTGTATATTGAGATCATTTTTTCAAATGTTAAAGGAGTGATAACCTCGCAATTAGTTCTCTCTCGAATATGTGACCTCGTGTTGCCTCGAAGAACGAGAGTGGTGCGAATATATATGAATTGTAAACCCTGCTAAATTTAAAATACAAAACACGGGTTTAGATTACTTTATGTGCAAGTATAAATGACAACTTACACTCTTTAAAATATTTAAAAACTAGTCCTCAACATTAAATGGTTATCCAACAAAGCCCTAAATCATTGTGATTCTTCAAAGCAATAAATTAAATTACAGTTCTATATATTAAAGACATACTTAAAACATAATTTAATTAATTTATGTAAATGAGTTTATTAAAATTGCAGCTAAATGGACTGCATAAAAAAGTGTAAGTGGTTCTTTTTTTGTCGCTCTCTATCTATGTAGTATGATTCCTTTTTTTATTTTTTAGTGGGACTCATTTATTTATGTTATTTATTCATTTTCTTTTCAGCGCTAATCTAATGGACTTGATAATGATTTATTTATTTATATCATTTTCTTTTTCACTAATAATGGACTTGATAATGATATGAGGCATTACCTGCATGATTGCAGATAGGTCTAAGTACTGTAGTGTAATCCTTTCAATGGTACCACATCAACCAGAGAGGTGAAAAAAAAAAATGAAAATTTATGTTTTTGCATTGCAAGGTTCAGCTTTTAATATCCCCACCGCAAATTTGCAGCCCCCTCTTTTATATCCACATTGTATTCTAAGGAAAAATGAGTGTTATTATTATTATTTATGAGTGTTATTATTTGTTAATTTAATTTTGATTGGCATAACCCCAATATTATTCAGTCACCTATATTAACTTGATACATTAAGAAATATTATTTTCTTAATGTTTCATCGTAGAGTTAAATTCAATTCTTAAAAATGAGTCTGGTTCATAAAAAATATTCATTCTCAGAATAGAACTTTATAATTCAGCCAATCATTAATTCATTATTGTCTAGGAGCGTGTGTGTGTGTGTATATTTGGATTTCAAATTTTATGTTATAATTAGAACAATTAAATCATGCTTATAATAAGAGGTTATGCTTATGCAAGAAAAAATGAATGAGTGGAGGCAGAAAGCATATGTATGCCGTGTGGGAAGAAACCTGAATGGGAAGGCACAATTGACTGTATATGCATGTGATGAGTGGGAGAGGGTGACTTTTGGGAGATAGGTAGGTAACAACTTGTCACAAAATGCTATGTGCCAAGCAATTGAAATGCTTATCTAATCATCTTCACCGGCTACTTCTAAACCTAAGTTAAAAACAATTGAAATGCTTATCTAATCATCTTCACCGGCTACTTCTAAACCTAAGTTAAAAAAGTCAAAAAAGTTTTTTAAAAAAATATTATTATTTTATTTATTTATTTTTTACAATATATGGTCAAAAATATTTTCATTTGAATTAAAATACTATTTGTAATTAATTTAGTATATAGATGGATCCATACACCGGATGTAGGTAAGTCTTTCCCATTATATGATTCGCTTCAACAATAAATACCTAACATTCAAAGCAGCGGGCAACCAAGTTGGTCTGCCTAATACACATAACTAAGCAAAGAAAATGGAGAGCCAAAACCAGCTTCCACAACCACAGGAACCTGTCAAAGGCACCACCTTTCTTAGGACTTGCTTTAATGGAATTAATACTTTAGCTGGTCTCTGCTCTCTCTTTCTCTATTTTATTTAAACATTGTTATATAATATATTTATGTAATGTATGTTTCATCTACTTGTTGTTAGGATTTTGAGAAATAATTTAAATTTAACATTGCCCTTGCAGGTGTTGGGATACTATCAATTCCGTATGCACTTTCTCAAGGAGGATGGATAAGCTTAACATTTCTATTTCTGGTAGCAATTCTGAGCTTATACACTGGATTACTCTTAAGACGATGTATGGATACGGATACAACGATCAAAACATACCCAGACATAGGAGACAGAGCTTTTGGGTATAAAGGAAGAGCTATCGTATCCATTTTTATGTATCTTGAACTATATACTTATTTGGTGGGCAGTAGAGTTTTGATCACTAGAAGGTGATAACTTAAACAAGTTAATTTCAAATATGGGTTTAGAGTTGGTGGATTAAAAAATTGGAGGCAACAGGGATTTGTCTACTCACTTCCCTTGTATATTGCCAACGACATGGTTAAGGAGTTTTAGGCGATGTTAGCTTATTTGTTTCTGCAGGTGGGGTTTTTGGCTTCTGTCGTTTTTGGTTGTTTCTGCAGGTGGGGTTTTGGCTTCTGTCGTTTTGGTTGGTTGTGTGTCGTGGGCTGGTGCAATTGATGGTGTTGGCTTTCATGAAGGAGAGTTGCTCTGGAATTGGGATGGATTGCCTACTGCTATAAGTTTGTTTGCCTTTTGTTACTGTGGACATGCAGTTTTTCCGACATTGTGCAATTCTATGAAAGATAGAAGCCAATTTTCCAAGGTAGGAATTGGTTTAAGAACTCCTGTCCCTATAATTAATCAATTTATCATTATTTTTATTTAATAATTTCAATAAGAGTTCATCTCAATTTTTATATATTATTTATAAGAAGTCTGGAGTTTACATTCTACACTTATGATGTATTTGATTTTTTTTTTTTTTTAATTGTTTAATCCTTCTTTTCTATACTTTCACCTCTCATACCACAACTTGTTCACTTTCAAGAGTAATAATTTAGGAAAAGACTTACCTATATCGGGTGTATGAATTTATGTATACATCAAATCAATTACAAGCAATATTTTAGTTTAAACGATGACATTTCTGATCATATACTGAGAAAAAAATACAGTAGTAATATTTAAAAAAAATATATTTTTTTATTGTCTTAGTGTATAAGACCACACATATACACTGAGTGTAGGTACGTCTTATTAATAATTTATATTTTGATATCCATATATTTCTCCATACTTAGACCTTCTGAACTTATAGATAAATTTCATAACATTCCTCTCGCCCAACTACGCATAACTTGTAAGAAATTCATATCTAATAACAAAGTAAAATAAATTTTTACAATTTGAAAGAAATTTTTTTGTTCTAAAATTTTATTACTTCATATTGTTTTGTAATTATTCATTACTACTATCATGTATTTTCATTTATTCTATTTTATATTTTACTTATTCAATCTTTAATTTCAAATTATTTTATATCATTAATTTCTTTTTCACATATCCCAAACAGAAAAACAAGTGAAGGAAGTATTTGTCTTGTGCTGTCTTGTCTATCATTGTCTCTCAAAGCAAATGCATCTTAATGGTAGAAGTAACTTCTAGGTGGAGCGTTTTTATGAAAAAAGGAAAAAAAAATTCTAATCTATTTGACTCTTTCTCTCTTCTCTAATTGCAGGTTTTACTTGTCTGCTTTGTTTCTAGCACTATAACTTATGGATCAATGGCAATTCTTGGGTACCTTATGTATGGTGAGCATTTGAAGTCTCAAGTGACTTTAAACCTTCCCATCAGAAAAATCAGTGCAAAAATAGCAATTTATACAACTCTGGTAAATCCTTTGACCAAGTATGCAGTTATAATTACTCCAATTGCTAAAGCCATGGAAGACACATTTCGTCTAGGCAACAGCAGATTTCTCAGTATCCTCGTCAGGACAGCAATTATGATAAGCACATTAGTTGTGGCATTAACAATTCCATTTTTTGGGTATGTGATGGCTTTTATTGGTTCTTTTTTGAGTGTCACTGTCTCAATGTTGTTCCCATGCCTCTGCTACCTGAGGATCAACACAGCTGCTCGAAGTTTCGGGTTCGAGCTGGTGATAATTGTTGGAATCCTGATAGCTGGATTGTTTGCTGCCATTGTAGGTACATACACTTCTATCAAACAAATAATAAACCATCTCTGAGACTGTGCAGATGGAATTTAAGATCAGCAAAAATAAAGTAATTGTTTTGCATGTCCAAGAATTGCATAAAATCAATAAATCAGAAAACAAAATACAAAATACTGCATATCTTCATTATAATTTCTGATTTCCAGGATATAGCAGTTTCTGCACATTTTCTGTGCAGCTAATCTTAAAAACTGCATGGATAGCAATTAACTGGTCTTAATGCTTCACTGGTCTAATATATGGTCTATCATAAGATCAATTAACTTAACATAATACTCCAAATAAATCAAGTATTTGATATTTTTATCACAATCACCTATCTCAAAATAATACTCTACAAAGTCTCAACTTAACCATAGAACAGAATTTTTTTTTTATTATTTTTTTTTTATCACACACTTATTATACAGATTGTATCCTTCTCACAATCATCTATCTCCAGGTAATATCTTGTAAATTCACTTGTCTATAATACATAAACTTTCATCAATCACATATCCCAAAATGTAAAACACAATTTAATTCTAAACATGGAGATTTTATTAATCACTTATATTGTACATATCATTTCCTTATCTCTTATTTACCTAATTTGCTTAACATTTAAGAATTGAATTCTCCATAATATGTAGGGTATTACTGCAAACCTTGCTAGACCTATACATTTAAAAGAAATTCTTCAATCATCACATAACTTAACACGAATCTAAACATTAATGAAGACAAACACAGCAAGACAATAGTTTTCCTATACACTCTTGCTTATAAACTGATAACTTACTCGATACTGTAGTCCTTTGCTCCGATACCACCTCTGTCACATCTCTATTTTTGGGGTGTGACAGTAACAAGGTAGCTGACTTCCTAGCCAATATGGCAATTACAGCAGGTCCCAGCATGTGATTCTCCCTTTTAGTTGCAGTCTCTTCTGTGGGATGATTTGCAAGGCATGGCATGGCCACGGGTTATCAGACTTTAGTTTGTGTTTGGTCCTTTTGAGTATTCCTCGCCTTTGTATCTTAAAAAAAAAAAAAGTTGTCTGTGTTAAATTAAAAATTATTTACTTCACGATGAAGTTGAGAACCTGTTTTATTTATTGGTTTATTTTACTTACGTGATTTTCATCTAAATCTTTTTGTTATGTTGTGCGGTTAAAGAATTAAGACTTTTTAAAAATTAAAGGAACTTAAAATTTATTCAGTAAAAATAACTATTTTAATAACCGTTATAATATTATCGGTTGTTATATTAATATTCAAGAGAGTAATGTTTTATAATATTTGTTAATCTAAAAAAGGAATTTTGCGTTTATCAGAGTTTGATCTTTAAATGGAATATGGATTGGATGGTCAAAAAAGTTGCCTGTCTCTCTACTGAATTAGGATTTTGTTAAATATAATTTGGATATTATACATCAGAGTAGAATCTGATTCTACCATTGTAATTAAGTGTATATGAGCTCATCTTTGAAATTTGGAAAGATCTCAATCTCATTACTATAGAAGACAATGATACAAGAAGCACAAGCGATCCTGCAATTTGCATAACCTACTTTCCCTTTAGCAGGAACAGTCGAATTTTGTTGCCTCTTTGCTCCAACTAATTTCTGTTTTCTTCACACTCAAATTCTTTTCTTCTTCTACTCTTCTTGCCTTATTTTTCACTGAAAGGCCCTTATCTTCTTGCTTTTCAAACAAAATATCTAACTTTTCTCAGTTTTGGGGAAAATATGAAACGTAACACTAACCATTATTATCTATGCGGGAAAGTGAAAGACATGTTCTTGTTAGTGAAAAGGTGCATGTGTTGTGTGGTTGATGTTTTAGAGTTGGACACGGCTAAAATTTCATTTTCTTGCACATTAATTTTGTGCTTGTGCTCCTCTAAAATTACACGTGATATATGTTTTTTTCATGAAGAAAATGATAAATTCGGTTTATAAAAGAATCAAATTTTAAAAATATTCATTAATTGCATATACTGATCCATACGGATTAGAAATATTTCAATGATATAAAAATTGCACATCTTTAATAGTATTGAATTATTCAAATGATATATATGTGTATACACATATATAAATAGACATACAGTAAAGAAAAGTTTTAGTATTTTTATGCTTACTAATTTTAGCTAAAATTACATATTTTTAAATTTTAAAAACTAGTGTTAACATTAAATGGTTATCCAAAAAAGCCTAAATCATTGTGATTCTTCAAAAGCAATAAATTAAATAGCATCTAATTAAAGCTACTAAAACATAATTTAATTATTTATGTAAATTGAGTTTATAAAATTCACTAAAGACAGACATAAAAAGTGTAAGTGGTTTTTTTTTTTTTTTTTTTTTTTCTGCTTCTTGTATCATTGTCTCTTATAGTAAAATGAGATTGAGATCTTTCCATAAATTGAACAAAGATGAGCTCATATAACACTTTTACATAAGAGAGATCAGATTCTCCTCTGATGTATAATACCAATTATAATTTAACAAAATCCTAATTCAGTAGAGAGACAGCGCAACTTTTTTGACCATCCAATGCCAATTCATTAAAGAAAACATATAAGAAACTAAACGCAAAATTAACCTTAATATATAATTAGATTACAATATTATAAAAAACATTACTCTCTTGAATATTAATATACAACCGATAATATTATAACGGTTTTATTAAATAGTTATTTTACTGAATAAATTTTAAAGATATATTAATAAAATATAATATAAAAAAGTCTTTAATTCCTTTAACCCGACAAAACCAATAAAAAGATTTAGATAAAGAAATCAACGTAAGTAAATAACCATAAATAAACAGGTTCTCAACTTCATCGTGAAGTAAATAATTTTTAATTTAACACAGACAACTTTACATTTTTTTTTTTAAAATACAAAAACGAGGAGGTAATCTCAAAAGGAAACACAAACTAAAGGTCTGATACCGTGGCCTGCCATGCCTTTGCAATCATCACACAGAAGCTGGGCAACAAAAGGGAGAATCACATGCTGGGCTGTGTAATTGCCATATTGGCTAGGAAGTCAGCTACTTGTTCTGTCACACCCAAAATAGAGATGTGACAGAGGTGGTATCGGAGAAAGGACTACAGTATGAGTAAGTTATCAGTTTATAAGCAAGATGTGTATAGGAAACTTATTGTTTGCTGGTGTTTTCTTCATTAATGTTTTAGATTGTGTTAAGTTATGTGATGATTGAAGATTTCTTTTAAATGTATAGTCTAGCAAGGTTTGCAGTATACTACATCATATGGAAGAATTCATTCTTAAATCGTTAAGCAATTAGGTAAATAAGAGATAAGAAATGATTATGTACATATAAGTGATTAATAAAATCTCCATGTTAGAATTAAATTGTGTTTTACATTTGGGATATGTGATTGATGAAGTTTATGTATTAATGACAAGTGAATTTACAAATATTACTGGAGATAGATGATTGTGAGAGGATAACATCTGTATAATAGTGTGTGATAAAAAAAAAATATAAAAAAAAATTCTGTTCTATGGTTCAGTTGACGACTTTGTAGAAGTATTTTTTTGAGATAGGTGATTGTGATAAATTCAAATACTTGATTTATTTGGGTTTATGTTAGTTAATTGTCTTATGATAGACCAATATAGACCATGACATTTAAGACAGTAACAATTCATTCGCAGTTAGTTAGCTCAGAAAATGGTAGAAACTTGGCAATCTGGAATCCCAAATTAAATTGAGATAATGCAGTTAATTTTGTATTTTGGGTTTTCGACTTATTGATTTTAATGCAATTCTGGAATGCCAACAAATTACTTTAATTTTTGCCTGATCTTATCAATCTGCCAAGGTCTCAAGATGGTTTATTATTTTGTTTGATAGAAGTGTATGTACTACATGGCAGCAAACAATCCAGCTATCAAGGATTCCAAAATTATTCACCAGCTTGAACCCGAAAATTCGAGCAGCTGTGTTGATCCTCAGGTAGCAGAAGGCCATGGCGAACAACATTGGAATGACAAGTGACATCAAAAAAGAACAATAAAGCAATTCAACATAAACAGAATCATAGCAACAATCCTGTTTAGAATTTGATTAAGTTAGCCTATGAAAACTAATAATGTTATGCTTTCATCCAAATAATATGCTCGTGCACTTGAATACGAGGTATAACTGTAGAGAATTCTGCTATTTGGGCGCTTTGTACCTTTTTGACACGAATGTGTTCTTCCATGTAGTTAAAGCTAATAGTAGGAGCATTAATTATCAAACTGCCCAGTAATACTTTGGTCAAAAGCGAATTTAACAGAGTATGTTTTTAGTGATATAAATTTTTGTCTTTTATTTTGTTCGCACCTTGGGACTTTATTTTCTGATGTGGTGAAAAGGTTTAAGGTCATTGAGACCTTTTCAAAATATGGCCTCCTACAAAATTACAATTAGGTAATCACCAATAATTTTGAATATATAGATCTTATTATGAAACACTAATGATGTTAGTTAGTTGGACTCAAGATTAAAACATAGGGCAGACAATGTAAATACCCTGCAATTAAGAGATAGCCACAAGAAAAGCGCTAAAAAGATCTCATAATTTTGAGATGATTTCTTTCAGAAAATTTAAATGCTATTTATTATAATCTCTTATTTATCGATTAAAAATATAAAAGCTACTAAACCTAATTTAATTATTTATGTAAAATTGAGTTTATAAAATTCACTAAGACAAGACATACAAAGTGTAAAGTGGGTTTTTTTTTTTTTTTTTTGTGCGCGCTCTATCTATTATATGATTCTTTTTTTATTTTTAAGTGGAATTTATTTATTTATATCATTTTCTTTTTCACTAATAATGGACTTGATAATGATATGAGGCATTACCTGCATGATTGCAGATAGGTCTAAGTACTGTAGTGTAATCCTTTCAATGGTACCACATCAACCAGAGAGGTGAAAAAAAAAATGAAAATTTATGTTTTTGCATTGCAAGGTTCAGCTTTTAATATCCCCACCGCAAATTTGCAGCCCCCTCATTTATATCCACGTTGTATTCGGGGCTAGTTGAAGGTACAATTGACTGTATATGCATGTGATGAGTGGGTGAGGGTGACTTTTGGGAGATAGATAGGTAACAACTTGTCACAAAATGCTATGATTAATATGCCAACCAATTGAAATGCTTATCTAATCTTCACCGGCTACTTCTAAACCTAAGTTTAAAAAGGCTAAAAAGTTTTTTAAAAAAAATATTATTATTTTATTTATTTATTTTTTATAAGGTCAAAAATATTTTCATTTGAATTAAAATACTGTTTGTAACTGATTTACTGTATAAATGAATCCATTTACCGTTTACCGGATTCAGGTAAGTCTTTCCTTTATGTGATCCGCTTCGACACTAAGTAGCCAACATTCAAAATAGTGGGCAACCAAGTTGGTTGCCTAATACGCATAACTAAGCAAAGGAAATGGAGAGCCAAAACCAGCTTCCACAACCACAGGAACCTGTCAAAGGCACCACCTTTCTTAGGACTTGTTTTAATGGAATTAATACCTTAGCTGGTCTCTGCTCTCTCTCTCTCTTTCTCTATTTTATTTAAACATTGTTATATAATATATTTACGTAATGTATGTTTCATCTGCTTGTTAGGATTTTGAGAAATAATTTAAATTTAACATTGCCCTTGCAGGTGTTGGGATACTGTCAATTCCGTATGCAGTTTCTCAAGGAGGATGGAAAAGCTTAACATTTCTATTTCTGGTAGCAATCCTGAGCTTATACACTGGATTACTCTTAAGACGATGTATGGATACGGATACAAGTAAAGCATACCCAGCCATAGGAGACAGAGGCTTTTGGGTTATAAAGGAAGAGCTATAGTATCCCATTTTTATGCATCTTGGCAACTATATTTGGTGGCAGTAGAGTTTCTGATACTAGAAGGTTGATAACTTAAAATAAGTTCATTTTCCAACATATGGGTTTCGAGAGTTTTCGAGGAATTAAAAAATTGGGAGGCAAACTGGGATTGTTCTACTCACTTCCTTGTAATATTGGCCCATGGTTAAGGAGTTTAGGGATGTTAGCTTATGTTTCTGCAGGTGGGGTTTTGGCTTCTGTCGTTTTGGTTGGCTGTGTGTCGTGGGCTGGTGCAATGGATGGTGTTGGCTTTCATGAAGGAGAGTTGCTCTGGAATTGGGATGGATTGCCTACTGCTATAACTTCAGATTTCTTATAAATACAATATAAATGTTAAGATGAACTGTTATTGAAATTATTAAATAAAAATACTAATAAATTGATTAATTATAGGGACAGGAGTTCTTAAACCAATTCCTACCTTGGAAAATTGGCTTCTATCTTTCATAGAATTGCACAATGTCGGAAAAACTGCATGTCCACAGTAACAAAAGGCAAACAAACTTATAGCAGTAGGCAATCCATCCCAATTCCAGGGCAACTCTCCTTCATGAAAGCCAACACCATCCATTGCACCAGCCCACGACACACACCAACCAAAACGACAGAAGCCAAAACCCCACCTGCAGAAACACAAGCTAACATCCCTAAACTCCTTAACCATGTCGTTGGCAATATTACAAGGGAAGTGAGTAGAACAAATCCCTGTTTGCCTCCAATTTTTAATCCACCAACTCTGAAACCCATATTTGGAAATAACTTATTTAAGTTATCACCTTCTAGTATCAGAAACTCTACTGCCACCAAATATAGTTCAAGATACATAAAAATGGATACTATAGCTCTTCCTTTATACCCAAAAGCTCTGTCTCCTATGTCTGGGTATGTTTTGATCGTTGTATCGTATCCATTCATCGTCTTAAGAGTAATCCACTTATACACTGGATTACGGTTAAGAGAACTAGGGATCCGGTTTTGTTCATTGGGGAGGCTTCATGATTGGTTTTTATCAACATAAACAGAAACGCTGCGTTTTGGTTTACCACAGTTGGGTTAGTTTAAGTATTGAGTCAGTCGTGAGACCCACATGACTATTATAAAATTCATTTTTTAAACCTTGATTTTAAATTAGGGTGGAATTATAACAAATATTTGAAATTAGAGTGTCCGGTTAAGATCAAAATGAAATGTAATGATTACAACTCACAAAGTTCAAGGTACTTTAAATGCATTACTCTGTCTGTTTCTGGTAGCAATTATGAGCTTTATACAGGATTCAGAAACAAAAATGTTAAGCTTATCCACGCTCCTTGAAAAAGTGCATGTGGAATTGATAGTATCCCAACACCTGCAAGGGGAATTTTAAGTTTAAGTTATTTCTCAAAATCATAACAATAAGTAGATGCAACATGCATACATAAATATATTTATGTGACAAACAGGGATTTGTTCGACTCACTTCTCTTGTAATATTGCCAACGACATGGTTAAGGAGTTTAGGAATGTATGTTAGCTTATGTTTCTGCAGATGGGGTTTTGGCTTCTGTCGTATTGGTTGGTTGTGTGTCAGTGGGCTCTGGAACTGGGATGGTTTGCCTACTGCTGTAAGTTTGTTTGCCTTTTGTTACTGTGGTCATGCAGTTTTTCCCACATTGTGCAATTCTATGAAAGATAGAAGCCAATTTTCCAAGGTAGGGATTGTTATAAGAATTCCTGTCCCTATAGATTACGTTTTTATCAAAAAAAAAAAAAAGAAAAAAAAAAAAAAAAAAAAAAAGAAAATAAAAAAAAAAAAAAAAAAAAAAAAAAAAAAGAAAATTATAGGTTGAACATTACAGTTATCTAACTGACTCTTTCTCTCCTGTCTAATTGCAGGTTTTACTTGTCTGCTTTGTTTCAAGCACTGTTGCTTATGGATCAATGGCAATTCTTGGGTACCTTATGTATAGAGAGCATTTGAAGTCTCAAGTGACTCTGAACCTTCCCATCAGAAAAATCAGGGCAAAAATAGCAATATATACAACTTTGGTAAATCCCTTGACCAAGTATGCAGTTGTTATTACTCCAATTGCTAGAGCCATTGAAGACACATTTCGTCTAAGCAAGCAGATGGCTTTTATTGGTTCTTTTTTGAGTGTCACTGCCTCAATGTCGTTCCCATGTCTCTGCTACCTGAGGATCAACAAAGCTGCTCGAAGTTTCGGTTCGAGCTGGTGATAGCTGGACTGTTTGCTGCCATAGTAGGTACATACACGTCTATCAAACAAATGATAAACCATCTCTAAGACTATGCAGATGGAATTTAAGATCAGCGAAAATAAAGTAATTGCTTTGCATGACCAAGAATTGCATAAAATCAATAAATGAGAAAACGAAATACAAAATACTGTATATCTTCATTATAACTTCTGATTTCCAGGATATAGCAGTTTCTGCACATTTTCTGTGCAGATAATCTTAAAAACTGTATAGATAGCAGAAGGTAGAGAAGAAACTTAATGGAGAAATAAATAAAATAATTACATTGATTGCCGATCTACAAGTGTGAGATATCTGACTATCTATCTTTTCGCATTTGTGCGAGTGTGATGTGACAGAGAAATTCTCAGTAGCATTTTTCTATCTTTGACATATCAAAACTCATCCTGTAAACTGTGTCAAAATATTTAACAAGGGCTGAATGTGTCCCTTATGGCTTCTACTTCCATTGCTCAACTTCGTGAAACATGATAGTGGCTTCAACTCTTAACCTTTAAAAGTCTTGGTGCAATTACATTCTGTTCAACAGCATCAAAATCACAAATTAGATTTCAGACAACATACTGGAATATGATAGCATGTCCAGATAAATGTTGCAAAATGGGCTTTGGTTCAAATTCTTATTCAGAGTAAATACTGCAGTAAGCAAGCCACAAATATTATCTGCAAAAATCAATCAAGAAAATAACCTTATCAGCAATCTTAAACATTTCAACACAAGGAAGATCCTACAATGTCAAGATTTGAATTGTAATTTTTTCCATTAAAAAAATCTAGAAAACATAAGGTTTTAATGTGCCTATGCACATTTTCTGAGGGATCTTATGCCCAACTGCCACAAACTAACTGTAGTCACTACCTTGTATTCAACAATACTTGGGATGAACTCTCTTGTGGCCATGGTGCAACAGATTCTGTCATTTAAAAGCTTTACAATGAATATTACTTATAGGAACATTAAAGGACGTTATGAATGAAAAGAATATTGTACTGAGCAGCAGCAGTAAACTCTGGAAGAAAAAGTGACAGCTTCACAACTCCTTTTGTTCCAAATCAATCAACTCTTCCTTTTGGCAAAATGGAAACATTTAAAGGGATGTGGTATTAATATTCTACTGCATAAGGCAGGCACTTGAGTTCTGAGCTACTATCCCAATCCACTTCGAAACTAAATGCTATGAATTAATTGTCACATTCACTTGCCTGGCTGAATCAATCACCTATATGATAACTGATGCTGGTTCCATGGAATCCTAGAACTAGATTTTGGCCTAAGACCCACCCTACTTACAACTCTTATTCCTGATATAGTCAAGTCACCTCCTTAATTGACAAGGCCTGAACACTTGAAATTCCCGAACTATCCCCCAAGTTGCAAAAAAATTAGAAGCAGTATAGACAAATTCCATTGAAATTTTAAATGTTCAAGTAGCTAAAAATTGACTATATTGACAGGTAAACATAAGCATAATCACCTGTATCCAAGGTGCCAGTATTCCCTAGACGAGCTTCACGTCTTAATTGACTCAATCTCATTCTTCCTCTGACACAGATCATCTTGTCCTGATCTTCCTCGCTCTCTGTGATAAGAGTTATATTGTTATTAGTTAGTCCACTTATAGGCCAAACACTAAATAGTGCCCTGCACAACAAATAACAACAGGAAGCGACAATGTTAAAATTAAAGCATACAAATCAATCAAATTAAATTAACTCATACCAGGCACAGATTGATTTACTCCATCTCTTAGGTTGTATTCATGCATACTTTCAACGTCTTGTGGATGACAATCTACATCTTCAAAGCCTGAAAGTGCAAGTTCAGAAAATTGAAAATCCTGTCAAGAGAGTATCACAAAAAATTCAAATAAATATCACATTTCAGCCTCTAGGCAGCTTTCTACATAAACTATTATGGCCGCATTTGAAGTCACAGGCCATCCAAGAGTAGTATTTCACTTTCCAGAACAGACTCTACCAAGCAAGAGAAAACATACCCTGTATATTTCAAGGCCACATGTTTAAGTATAATATTAATTCATGAATTATATATTTATTTCCCTGACATTTCCATTTGTAGTGAGTAATGAATGCGTAACAATGATAAACAAGAAACCAAAATAGAATTTAAAACAATATAGAAACTCTTCTAAATTCATATGATCTTCATGCTATGATGAGAAAGAACAACGCTAACCTTTGGACACATCTTCTTCTCCAAATATATCAGCAATTACCCTCTTTTTCTGATTATCTGGTGCCAAATGTAGAAGACCATGCATTACTAGTAAATCTGAGCACTATGATAACCAAAGATTTTAAAAGAACATCACATGACATATTAAGTGCAACATGAATAAGGCAGTTCTTTCAAGACTGTCTCCTGACAAGGGACCGCATCCAAATAGCAGTATCTGCGGTAAAAGATGTTTTAAGCATGCTTTCATTTAACTCCTTCAAAGATTACCTTCAGAGATTTGGCAACCCGTATGCCCATACATTTGATCTTCAATTGCTTCTTGCACTAATGAGTTACCTTTTGTTCGAGCCTGGCGCCGCAATTCACTCAAACGAACTATTCTTCCTTTTGAATCTCCACCTGTCTGCAGCTGTGAATGATATTTGAACTGAGCTTGATGTCGAATATGATTCAGCCGCACTCTCCTTCCTTGCAAATTCTCAACTGCAGACTCCTCCATCCCTTGCTGCACCAATAAATTGCTTCTTGATCGAGCTTGACGTCGAATTTGACTCAATCTTGGAGTTCTTCCACACCAGTGGACTTCATCCTCTTCAGTTCTTACATAATTCATTACAGGTGTGCCTTCAATTACTTCCCCAGGAGACTTATGATCTGATAAGGGTTGCTACTAGATAAGCAAAACACTAACAGCAGATAATATGGAAATTGAATAGGAAAAGCAAAACTGACCTGTAATTGTGGCATGGCTTACACTCCCTGATGAATGCTGAGCCATTGGAGTAATGGGCAACCCTGATTACATAACTATTAAGGTAACATCAAGTAAACGCTCAACAAATTAACTTGAGAGAATTTGACAAACTCTAAAGCACTAACCTTCAAGGTTTTGATCTTTCCCATATAAGCCGTCAGATTCCAACATGAGTGCAGCAGAATTAGCAAGAATCAACAATTGATCATTACTTCCATCATTCCTGCTTTCCAAATTGACATGCTCTTTATCTAGTTGTGTTTCTTCAATTGAACAATTTCCTTTGCCCTCCACTTTTCCTCTCTGTGTAGATTGTTCAACATTTTGGCTTGGCTTAGTTACTTGCTGTTGATGAGAAGCAGCGTGCCACAATGTCTTCCGCAACTTCTGATGCACATTGCACTCTTGAGGCAACTCTATGTCTGCAGTTTCACTCAATTCGCCGTTCTTTTCATCAAAAACCAAAACTTTCTTCTGTTGTGAAAAATTTTGAATGGTTTTTTTCTGCTTGATGGTCATCTTCAACAGTACATTAATTCAGGAAGAAAACACATGAAATATTCGTAACCGGTCACTGCAGTATCTAAAAAGAGAACAAAAGAAACCAACATATATGTCAAAATGCAAATATTTAGCATTCAGTTAGCGGACAATTTGCTAAAATTCCATGCCCCATCTACATTACGGGAAAAAAGGTAATGGGTAGAGTGCAGAAACCCATCTATCATAAACAGGAACAAAACAGTATCAAACCAATAGATTTCATACTTGAACATTGATGGAACAGTTAAGCACAATATAGGCCTTAATCCTCACATTATACTATCGAGTAGCTAACCAAGAGCCAAGGCAGAAGTTGAACCAGAAACAAAAAGAAAAGGAAATCTGGAAAAGAAACCTCCAACTAGCACAACCCAAAAGCTAATGGCAAATGGATTGATTTTAGAAGTATGTATACACGTAACCCAGCTCAAAAACATTGTATAAAGGTGTTCAATTACATTTTTAAATCACCATTCATAGATTTTAAAAAAAATAACATTACATAAATCAAGATATAAACAATGCATAACTCCAGTAACATTCCAAAATCTAATAGCAAATGGGTTGATTTGAGAAGCATTAAATAAAGATTTCGAATTAAATCTTTAAATCACCATTTATAGATTTAGAAGAAAAGTAAGCATTATAAATCAAGATTTAAACAATGTATAACTCCAGTAAAAAGGTTACCATTGAAACAGGAGTAAAGGACACAAACACAGTAGTTGGGGTTAATGGGTATTACAATAATAATAATTAAGCAGGCAAAGGAGGTAAGGTAAATACTAAGATAGAAAAACAGGAACGGGATAACAAACAAAAAAGAATTTAAAGAATTAAAGATTGATTGTGGGCTTACCAGAAAGTACAAATATTTTTAAAAAAGAAAGTTGGGAACAGGCACCAACAACAGGGAATGAGGAGACATTATGTGGAAAACCCTAAACGAAGTCTCCTAGGAATCTAAAAACAAGTGGGGCATCGCTTGCCTTTCTCAGTTCAAAAACCGGTTTCTTGAAGCGTTTTTTTTTTTTTGTCTCCCACTCATTGGATGCCACATCACCGCCATTTGCCAATTGTTTGTCTTGATTGACCAATCATTGGATGGAAATTTATTTATTTTTTAAATAGAAAATATTTTAGATTTAGAAATTTATTTTTAGTAAATGGAAAAGTGAAAAAACAAAACTTACACACAAATGTGGTCAGACAAAATTTACTCCCACCCTTTTAGTATTAAAATATTAGTATTAAAGAAGCCTCGGTAATATAATTTTACTTAAATTCTAAAAAACTTACTATTATTCATTTACTTTAACTACATATTTGCAACATTTAGGTTTAAAAATAAATTTTCAAACCGCCAACATCTAGTTTTTTTTTATTAATAGTTTAAATCATAATAGTTCGAAGTTTGATTTATTTGTTTTAAATCATAAGTCAGTCGATTTTAACTAGTAGACTTAATATTAGAGTCAGGTTGATTAGTAAAATAAGCTAATTTAGGCATCCATGATTTTGCAAGGACATCTATTTAGTATGCTTATTTCAATAGCTAGGACACTATTCCCCTTTGTTGCTCTGAATTTTATTTTTAATGAAATTAGTATTTATTCCTTTCAGAAAAAATAAATTTTATATTTTATATATCTATTAACAATAGAAAATTCATATATTAAAATTAAAATAATGAAAAAAAATTACATACTTATATTTACGTTCATCTCTTTATCTATCTATCCATACCTATATCTATATAATTTATCTATCTATATATGTATATAATAAGCCAAGTAATTTTGCTTATATGCCATAATATTGAAAATTTTAGTTATTGATGTGGGCATTTTATGAAAAAGCCAATTGCACATATTTTCCTCTCCCCATGCTCAAATGCTTTTGTCCATAAAATCTAACCTTGTCCACCAAAATTTAAAATATTGGCCAAGTATTGGCATGATTCGTGCCACCTATAATTTTTGGTGTAGAAAATATCAAAATTATAAACAATGCTCCAAAATAATGATTAATATATTAATTATCATAATAGATAATATTTATTTTCACATTTAATAGTATAGATAGTTTATGCTGTTATATCATTTAAAAAATTGGTTAATAAATTTAAATTGGTTAATAAGTAATTTTATTTTCTTGAAAATTTGATTGTGAGATTATATAATATTTTTATTACTATAAATATATTTTTTTCTCAATAAGTTATTTAATTTAATTATTTTATTATTTCATAGAATATTCTTTTTTCTATTTTGTGAATACTCCTAATTTTTAATAATATAAATTATTCATAATATTATAATTTTATAATAAAAAATTATATATATAATTAAATTCAATTATATTTATACGAATATACGCACGTCCGCTAAAATTATCACCAACGAACTTGTTATCGGGTTCTTCTCAAATTCTCTCCACAATCTTGAATTAAAACACGAACAATCAAAACATTGCTTAAGGCCTATGCTATGATCATGATGGCATTGGCAGCAACTCCAATATCTGTCACAAACGACACCTCGTACCCATCTCACCCACTTTCACTTCTGCCCAAATGCACCTCTCTTAAGCAACTCAAGCAAATCCAAGCCTTTGCCATCAAAACCCACCTCCAAAATGACCTTAACATTCTGACTAAGCTCATACAATATTGCACCCAAAACCCCACGCCTTCTTCAATGGAGCACGCGCACCAACTGTTCGATACAATTCACCAACCACACATCATTCTCTTTAACAGCATGGCTCGTGGCTATTCGCGGTCCAACACTTCACTCAAAGCCATTGACCTCTTCATTCAAGCCTTAAATGATGGACTTTTCCCTGATAATTACACTTTCCCTTCTCTATTAAAAGCTTGCGCTTGTGCTAAAGCTTTTCATGAAGGTAAACAACTGCATGGCCTTGCCATCAAACTTGGGCTAAATGAGAATATTTATGTATTTCCTACACTTATAAATATGTATACCGAGTGTAATGACGTAGATGCAGCTCGACAAGTGTTTGATAAGATAGCTGAACCGTGCATTGTTTCATATAATGCAATCATAAAGGGTTATGCTCGAAGTAGCAGGCCTAATGAGGCCTTGTCACTTTTTCGAGAATTGCAGGCAAAGAAACTTGAACCTACTGATGTTACTATGCTTAGTATTTTATCATGTTGTGCCTTGTTAGGAGCATTAGACTTGGGGAAATGGATACATGAATATGTTAAGAAGAATGGTTTTGATAAATATGTTAAAGTGAATACTGCACTTATAGATATGTATGCTAAGTGTGGAAGTTTGGATGATGCCGTTTCTATCTTTGAGAGCATGAGGATAAGAGATACACAGGCTTGGTCAGCATTGATTATGGCCTATGCAACCCATGGGCAGAGCTACAAAGCTCTATCTATGTTTCAAGAAATGGAAAAGGCAAGAGTGCAGCCGGATGAAATTACATTTTTAGGTCTATTATATGCATGTAGTCACACTGGGTTAGTAGAGGAAGGTTGCCAGTACTTCTATAGTATGAGTGCTAAATATGGGATTATTCCTGGGATCAAGCATTATGGATGTATGGTGGATTTGCTAGGTCGGGCTGGACGCTTGGACGAAGCTTATAAATTCATAGATGAATTGCCAATCAACCCTACACCCATATTGTGGCGAACCTTGCTATCTGCTTGTAGTAGCCATGGCAATGTAGAATTAGGGAAGCAGGTGATTGAGCGAATTTTTGAACTAGATGACTCTCATGGTGGAGATTATGTGATTCTATCAAACTTGTGTGCAAAAGCTAAGAAATATGAAGATGTGGATGCTTTAAGAAAATTGATGATTGATAGAGGGGCGGTGAAGATTCCCGGGTGTAGCTCCATAGAAGTAAACAATGTAGTTCATGAATTCTTCTCTGGAAAAGGAGTGCACTGTGTTTCTACAACTTTGTATCAAGCACTTGATGAGTTGGTGAAGGAATTAAAATTGGTTGGTTATGTACCTGATACTTCTCTAGTCTCTCACGCTGACATGAATGATGGAGAGAAAGAAATTACTCTCAGATATCATAGTGAGAAATTAGCCATTGCATTTGGCCTCCTTAACACTCCACCTGGGACAACAGTCCGCGTGGTGAAGAATCTTCGAGTTTGTGGTGATTGCCATTCTGCTGCTAAACTTATATCATCAATATTCCAAAGGCAAATAATTCTCAGAGATGTGCAACGATTCCATCATTTCAAAAATGGAAAATGCTCTTGTGGGGATTATTGGTAGTGAACTTTCAAAACAAAATTCCTAATTATGTCCAGAATATTTGCACCGGCTTTAGACTTTCGACTATACTTCTCCAACTACCTGTGTATGGATGGGAAGCTGTTACATTGCATCTAGAATCTCCGTGCATTCAATATGTGCTCTTGGAATCATATATGCAGAGCACGTAAGGATGTTTCAAATTGGTGATTCTGTAGCTTCTCATCAGGTTTATCACTTGGGCACCTGAACCATTAACGCACTGCAGTAGCCAGTAAGTGTAATTCTCTTTATTTATTTTATACTCACTTCTGTAAAGAAACACTTTTTGCTTGTAAAGAATGCTTCACACACTCAACATGAGTTTCAAGAAATGTGACTGAGATAAAACATCATATTTTCATCAATTTTACACAACCTTTCCTTTTGAGGATGATTTGAGTAGTAGTCAATGTTATAAATTGAAAATAATAAAATACAGCTTTTTGTTAATAAATCATTTATGAATTCAAAAAAAATTGTCAACTTACTAATATTGTGAGAGACATACATTAACTTGTCTACTTTACTATATACTGGAAAATGTCCCTTTTGCACGTAAATACACCAAAATTGTTGCCGCAGATTTGGACTAAAGAATGAGTAAACTGTAATTAGGTGTTGCAGTTAGGATCATAAGAAGCACAAACAAAATAGATAAAAATAAGAACAATATTAATTGGGTCCACAAAAAGAAGTAACCAAAATAATTTTGTGCTCCTTTTGTTTGTGGAAATGGAATTGCACCCCACATTTAACATACATGAAATGAAAATGGGAAACCAAATGTGATGTATGATAAAAGAACTTAGTTGGTTTAGTTAATGTGGTGATGATTATCCCTCTTAGAGTAGATAGTTTCGTTATTTAAAATTTTTTAGTTTCAAATTAATATTTCTATGTTAGATTTCATTAGAGCTTCAAATTAGAGAATTGAAAAAAAGAGCATCTTAGATAGAATTAGACTTGTTCTCTCGATTTACTCATAGACCAAACTAATGAGATTATTTTAAATTGTTTCCACTTTATTTTTCACTGGTTTGAAATACTCTTAACTTTATAAAATTTTATGTTTTATTAATTTGATCCATAGATAGACTCATAAACCGAGTCTAGATAAGTCGATCCCATCTTAGATGTGGCAGCATCACCTGTACACATTATTCACTCTAGGAAACAATATGTAAAAAAATTGAAGCATAAGATAATAAAGATATTAATCCATTAGCCATCATGGTATGTACTAGTTGACTTTCTCAGTAGCTAAAGCCCAAAGGTTTTCAATGTGAAAGGAAACAGCAGAGCAAATTGCTGTCAATATAAAACTGAATTAAATGCTTCTCTCTATTAGTCTATTTGTTAGCTCTAAGCATCTTTAATACTAACGGTGATTGCTTTTATTTAATTGCCACGTCAGAAAAATGGAAAGATTTTTCAAAAAATATTCTCTAATGGTAATATCTATTTGCTATATCAAACTAATGTGTAAAAAAATAAAATAAACATTGTCAACTACATCTTCTATTCTTAGAGAGTCTCTTAACAATGTGGTTATTTCTTATTCTATAGTGATTACTGAATAAATGGACATTCAGCCACACTATTATTCATATATTCTATTTTATATAACACATTAGCCAAGATTTATATTAGCATTAGAAATGTTTTTTGCGGTACATTTCATATCAAACTGCAATCAAATCACTTTGACTTGGATGTTCTACTGCCTCCAAGCCAACCGACACAACCTTACCATTGTTTTGGACTCTAATCCTATAATAAACCTATAATTAATTAAGTTTCTTTTTCTTTTACTTTTTTTTTCCCCATATTTATACACAAACTAGGTTTTCTCTTCATACGAGTTTAAGGACATTCTTTAAAGATTAATACAATAATTAATTTTTTTTTTTAAATTTATCCATAAGGTATTCAAGCCCCATATACAATCTAACCACTTTGATTCGCGAAAAAAGATCTTTTACTAAAATGAGAGAGCAAATTCATTTAAATAACTAAACTTTCAATCTTTATTAACATTAATTTAATAAAACACTAAGCTTTGTTGTTAATGTACAATTTAAAGAACTGAATACTCCTCTTCAAAGATTTTTTTTATGTAAGAATTTCAAGAATTAAAAGAACACTAAATGATTCTTGGCCAACGAATCAAGATTAGAGTCAACCCTGATTATGATGATTAATGAGCAATGAGATTGGAAAGGGAAAAAAACAAATGAAAAATCATGTAGAAAGAAGAACCAAGGAGAGCCGACATATGCCAATAATGAGAAAATGGTTTCACACGTAAATAAAGCCAATGATAAGGGATTTATGAGATTGGGAGGCATATGCTGCCTGCAGATACTTTGAGTACCCAAATTAATTACCTTCCATTTTAGCCTATAAATACAACTATAAAAGCAGTGCACGATCATGTCATAATCTTCACAGTTGAGTGAGGAAGAGAGAATTAAAAAAAAAAAAAAAAATGAAACCCATTTTTATCATTGTAGTTCTGTCCCTATCGGTCCTTTGTTCTGCACAAGAATTTGATTTCTTCTACTTTGTTCAACAGGTAAAAAGCAATTAGGTTATTGAATTTTTAATTAAGGTTTTGCCTTCTTCTTTTAATGGTTATGGTTTTTAATTAGTTTGTAATTACAGTGGCCAGGATCATACTGTGACACAAAGAAAAGTTGCTGCTACCCAACAACTGGAAAACCTGCAGCTGATTTTGGAATTCATGGACTTTGGCCAAATTACAAAGATGGAACTTACCCATCAAACTGTGATTCTAGTAACCCCTTCAATCAAAATAAGGTACTTCACTAATCCTATATTATTGTTTTTGAAGGTTGTTTCCGGTTTTTTCAGTGCACAAAAGAAATATTAAGGTACTGTTTGGCATAAATTATTTCAGCCTTTTTGTTCTGTTTCTGTCTGTTGGGTCCTTTTTTTATTGGGTTTTCTTTCTTTGCGTAACAGATCTGTTTAAAAGGGTCTGAGAGAAAACTCTTTTTGCTAAAGTGACCCTACTTTTCTGTTCTTTTATAGAAAGTTTCTAACCATTATTTTATTTCTATAAAACTCCCACGAAATAGGAAATTATTAGGATATTATACTTATAACAAGAAAGCTCAACAAAATAGCATATATATCTCTAATACCATAAAAGAATTATTGCGTAGATTCATCTTATAACATGCACACAGCATCTCTAATTAAAAAATTTAGATAAAATTTCAATTTAATTAAGAAAATCTCCTAATTAACAAAAAAAGATTTCAAATTTAAGATTTCCTTAATTACCAATTGGGTATAGCTGTTTTATTGTTGAATTGAATATTTTCACAATTAATAATTGAATTCTCTCATTTCTATAGATTTCAGACCTAACAAGCAGTATGCAAAAGAATTGGCCAACACTAGCTTGCCCTAGCGGCAATGGAGTGACCTTTTGGTCACACGAGTGGGAAAAACACGGTACTTGCTCCGAGTCTGTTCTTGACCAACATGGCTACTTCCAGGCAGCTCTTAACTTGAAAAAGAAAGTAAATCTGCTTCAGGTTTTAAACAATGCAGGTAAATCTTAAACTTTTAATAGTTTAGATACTAGTAAACTTATTCGGATCTTATCTAGATTCAGTCGGTCTGTTCTATAATTTTTTTAATAAATTGAGATCCAACGCGTTTATCAAATGATACACATCAAATCAAAAAAGTTTTTAACGTGGCACAGCATGAACGTACATATAAATGATTTAATACATAATTATCCTCATTATTAATTATAAGATTAAAATCAAAAAATGTATGTGACAGGCATATCGGCAAATGGAGAATCATACAGCTTGAGCAGCATTAAGAGTGCAATACAAGAAGCAATAGGCTATAATCCATGGATTGAGTGCAACAATGATGAATCAGGAAACAGTCAGCTCTACCAAGTTTACTTATGTGTGGACACTTCTGGATCAAATCTGATTGAATGTCCTGTTTTTCCAAATGGAAAATGTGCCTCCAACATTGAGTTCCCTTCCTTCTAATTTGCTTGGGTTTTAGAGGACAAAATTTTCTTTCCTTCAAGTCACAACTTTGGCTTCCTGCTTGGCAATACAATCTTTCATTAAAAATGTCCATTTTTCTATTCATGAATTTCCCTTTTCACATTGAATCCATAGAAGGATGAGCTGATCGGACATTGTTATTGACAAAAACATAATTTGGATCCAGAATTTAAATATAGTATTATTCATGGCCAATGATTAGATATTCTTTTCTTTTTTTTTATTGGAGATGGAGATTCAAATCTGAATCTATTGCCAAATCATACATCACTTATTATTAGACTTTGTCTTGATTGTATATTGAATTATGGGCGAGGAAAAGAAAAAAAAAAAGATGGAAAATGATTTCAAACTAGTGCATTGGACAGATTTTTAAAATTCGACATTTATAAATAGATATTCAGTCACATCATCATTCACACTTCTAGTCTATGATATACATAAATTACAATCTACACTAACATTGATGCTTTAATAATAGTAGCAACCTTATTATATAATAACATTAATTTGGCAATACTTTTAAGTGTATCATTAACTAATTCAAAAGGAACAGATAGCGAACGCCAACAAGGTGTCTCTATCTCTTCTAAATCTTTTTTTCTTTTTAAATGGTAAATTGGAAATTTTGGAAGGAAAGTTAGTTGTTGTGCTAGAAGTTAGAACTTATGATATTCTTTATTACAAGGCAACCCTTGTGTTTTATATAATAAAGGTATAGTAATCCAATTACGACAATTCTCTAAAATATTGTATTTTTCAGGTTTACAACTCATCACATCGAAAAGTTGTTTCTAGTTATTCATTAATTATTATTTTTTTAGCTGGGGAATAATTCTATATATTTCAATTATTTATTTTTATCTTGTGTAAACTTACTTTTGCTTTGTATATATGTTTATTTGTATCATGCTAGTATATTTTTTATTTATTGAAGATTAAATGTATGAAAATTCAAATAACCCTGATTACACGATTTTTCGTTAATTTAATGATAATTATCAAAAGGAAAGAGGGTTAAACCTGCAATATCTACTAGAAGATCCATAACGAAAACGGTAATTAGATTAACTTGAACTTATCCCACTAAATTTTTTCTTTTTATCTTAGTAAGTTATTATTCATATATTCATTGTCTTCATAGATCATTCAGTTTTTTATAATTTGTCCACGTCTTATGATCTGTAATTTGTTGTTTGCACTTATGAATATTAATAAAAAGTCAGATTTTAGGAGAATAATTATAGAATTGGTGTGGTAAGTAGGTATGTGTCTGAGTCTTGAAGGAAACCTCTATACGTTATCTGTTTTATTTTATAAGTCTCTATCATTGAACTTTACCAATCTGAAAGCGATTCCAAATAATAATAATGGTCGAATTTCATAGCTTGGAAGTTTATCCGGCGTTCAGCCAGAAACTTGCCCACAATGGTAAGCTTGTTTGTCACAGTGTTGATCGATTCATCCTCCTTCCCCAGCTCCAACCCTCCTCCTTCCTCTGGTAAAGTCCCTCGATGTCCCTGGATGGGTTTGAACTAGAAGCCATTAAAACTAGAACTTGTTATGCAGAAACAAGACTCTCCCTTGCAAGACAGCAAGACTTTCCTCAGATTCATACGTTATTTTTAGATCCTAGTTTCGCCCTCGACCTCCATTTTTAGCATTTTGCTCCATGAATAGTTAGTAATACTCTTAATATTTGAAGTTTAAGTTTTTTTTTTTGTAGCACGAGATAAAGACTATATTAATTTTATATTTAGAGAATTTTTTTCAAAATATTACTAACTAACTATTAATCAATTATAAATTTCTGTTGAATTTAATTACTCCATCTTCTCAACTAACACGTCTGTGCATGTCATCTTTGCGCCTCAACTAACACGTTTAATCTATATATAAATTGGATTAAATTTTTAGGTTTTATTTTCTACGTTTTTAAACATGATTTTATGTATTTCAATATGTACAACAAATTTACATTATATAGATGAGAATAATTTTAATTTATCTTATTAATTTTTTAATCAACATGAAAATGGTTGACTAAAGCTCTATTTGTTTGCGTAAAATAAATTGCAAAAAAGAAACTTGCTGAAAAATATTTTCTAAATGACTTATTTTTCGTTATTTGATTATAATATTGAAAATTAGTTAAAATATTAAAATATGTATCTCATAAGATCATAAAAAATATTACTCATAATAAAAAATTTATAACTTAAAAATTTTATTGTTGAATATGAAAAGAATGCCAAAAAAAAAATATAAATCATGAAAGCCGCCGGTGGTCGGTGGTAAATAGTGACTGGTGGTAGTGACTATGATTATTAATAAATTAAAAAATATGAATTTATAAGGTTTGCCAATATCTGGAATATTTTACTCTCTCGAGAATGAGAAATTGTTTTTCTTAAAAAATGACTTAATTTTTTTTTTGAGGAGAAAAATATTTTCCATTGATTTATTTTCCGTTTCTGAATGACCCAAACAATAGAAAATTATGAAAAATATTTTGAAAGTTATTTTACGGAAACTGGAGCCAGTAAATACCTATACGGCACCGTTGGTTCCTAAAATAGACATTACACCAAATAGTGAAATAGAAGACAACACCATAGAAAACGACGAAGGTAGCTATAGCTTTAGCCTGTACGCGCTTGCCATTACTTGGACGATAATCCAAACACCCCTTATACAACTAACTTATTTACTTTTAAAGACCAAAAAAAGACTCAAACTTTAGTTGTAAGCATTTCATTTAGTTGAATTGGTTTAAATTTTTATAAAATCAAAATAATCTAATTATAAAAATAATTGATCACGCAACCATGTTATAAAATAGTAACATGTATATATTCGCATATTCTGTTCATTGTTCATCGTCACCTTTCTGGTTATATATATCATCATCATCGTCTCTCATCTCATAGGCTCAGGAATTAACCAACCCCACAAAACAGTTTCTTTATTATAAACATAATGAAACCAAACTTTTCAATCTTTATCAAGCTTTTCATATTACAATATCTTTCAGTTCTTTGCCATTCTCAAGATTTTGATTTCTTCTACTTTGTCCAACAGGTGATCATCGGTTATTCAAGATGAGATCTTTATATTTCGTTAACTTTGGAATTCTAATTATGATCTTGTTTCTTGATATACAGTGGCCAGGATCGTACTGCGACACAAGGCACAGTTGCTGTTATCCAAAAACAGGAAAACCAGCAGCAGATTTTGGGATTCATGGGCTTTGGCCTAATTACAAAGATGGAGGCTACCCTTCAAACTGTAATCCCGATAGTGTTTTTGATAAATCTCAGGTTAACTAACGTTCTATAATGCTTTCTCTTATTCAGTTTAATATCCACAAATTTTGATATCATTTGTGCATTTAGATCTCAGATTTGGTAAGCCGTTTAGAAAGGAACTGGCCAACACTGTCATGCCCGAGTGGCGATGGGAATAAGTTCTGGTCACACGAATGGGTAAAGCACGGGACGTGCGCAGAGTCAGAATTGGACCAGCATGATTACTTTGAAGCAGCATTGAAGCTGAAGGAGAAAGTTAATCTTCTTAAAATTCTTACAGATGCAGGAATTAAACCAGACGATGAGTTTTATGAACTGGAAACCATTGAAGAAGCTATAAAAGATGCTATCGGCTATACACCAGGCTTAGAATGCAATAAGGATGGATCCAAAAATACTCAATTGTTTCAGATTTACTTGTGTGTGGATACTTCTGCCTCTGAAATTATTGAATGTCCTGTTCTACCAAGGGGAAGTTGTGCATCTCGAGTTCAGTTTCCTAAGTTTTAGACTATGTATTAATTTGTTGTGTGTATGTTTTCCTGGAAAATGGGAAAATTTTCTCGAAATGTATGTGTTTAGTTTCTCTAAATTTTTTATTTAAAACACCTATTTATTTTAATTCATGAATAATTTGTCAAGTTCTCCAAATTTGTAATTTTAATTCATGTTTAGTATAGTGAATAAATTTGATGTAATTTACCTTAAAAAGTTCTTGCAAAAGTTTATCTGACGGTCAATTTCTTGATCAAATGTTAAACTTGAGGAAGAGCAATCATTAGAATTTTGAGTTGGCGGAATCTGAACCTGGTTCCTGACTTCTCCTATTACTGTTAAAAGAAACACTAACCCAAATTTCTCTTTCAAATCTCCTTCTCTCTCTCCCTTCTTCTTCTTCTTCTTCTTCTTCTTCTTGCGCAACTCCACTTCATCAACAGGCACCTTTTACCTGCAAACAGGTCAAGTATGTTTATCCAGTCAAAAATAGATCGGAGCATCTCGAAGCAGCCCAACCCAGTCTAATATGGGCTTTACCTGATCTAAAACATAATAGTGGAATGGGTTATTTGGACTTACTGGTACCATTGTGGTTGGGTTAGTTGGGCCTCACTTCAACAAGTCTGGAATAATATTTTGGCATTTTGTGCCCAAAATTTATTGTTCAGTTTCTACTTTGTAGCAGACAGTCATAATATCCATCCATGCTAAAATTTATAATTAAAAAAAAAAAAGTAAGCAAATTTGTATATAAATTAATTGAAAGAATACAGATAAATATCACAGGAGCAAAATGGTTAAACTGGTTTCAAAAATTACAGTTGATTTGGATTTAACCAAATCCTTTCATGGCTAAAAAAAATTATTTAATTTTTTTTTCCAAAAAGAAGGGAGACAATCTAATACACGGAGCTTCTTCACCCCTCGTCATCTTCCCTAGCCCCACAACCGCCACCTCAACCTCCTCTTTTGCGTAGCAAGGGCCACTAAACATGAAAGATAAATTAAATTATCCTTAATTACGTTTTAATGTTGCTGCCTAATTAACCTATCGATTCCACATTATTTCACCTATTTTGGCAAAGAAATTAACTCAGTGGATCAAATTAATTAAAATAAAATTTTTAAAAATTATTTTCACTTTATTTTTTTTTCACTCATTTTAAAAAGAAAATCATTGATTTAGTCCGCGCATAGATCAGAGTCTTTTTTTTTTCTTTTTTTAATTATTTTTTTATACATAAAAATAAGGGAATTTGTTTGTCTAAACGGTAAATATTTAAAACAGTAAGCAACAGGAAAATGCCACGTGGTTGTAAAAAAAAACATCAATTATGTAATCCGGCTCTTTATCATTGGCGCTTCCCGTCAATAACCAGACACGGATTAACCAAAGGAAATCTAACAGACAAAAATAGAATATAGTCAAACACACCAACATCGCATTATTACTTAATTTTTTATTTCTCGACGCTCTAATTCACTGTCAAGCAAGCTTTTCCTCTTTTTTCCCTTTGTTTTTACCACCGTTCAAGCACAATTTCAAAAACCGCACAGATCCGAAAATAACAGGACACTAATTTCCCTCTCTATAGTAGGAAAGTTATTTTCTCTCACTTTCTCGGCCTTTCTTTTTTATACATGTGGATGCAGGAAGAAGGTTAGTTTCTAGCTCGGTTACTGTTTCACTTCTCTTACTTGCTAAACCAGTTAAATTTCACTCCATTTTGGTTTCAATTTCGAAAGCTATTCGTTTTGTTTGGATTGCTGATCTTTGTTCGGATCTGTCTGATCATTTTCTCCTTCTTTTATCTTTTTTATTTTTTTGCTTTTGATTTTCTTTTAATTATTTCTGTTAGTTAATGTATAAATTCGTTTTGTTTCTAAGGAATTTCAGTAGCTGAGAAGAGATGGAATGCTAAATTTAGTAGGCTTTAGCTTTACTCTTTTTTTTCCTTTTAAAAAGAAACTTAAAGCAAGTTAGTTCTCTGTCTTGTGCTTGAATTGAATGAATAAAGAAAATATCATACATTTAAGTTTATTTTATTTTTTCTCCTAGCATTTTGGATGAATCAATCATGCTGATACTACAGATTTTTCTTTAGGTTTCAAGAACTTCACACTGTTTTTGTGTGTATTATTTTGCCGTGTCAATGGTGGCTTTTTGACTTATTCCGGTCAAGCACTAGGATAGCATTTTGGGTTACTTCAGCAGAAAATAATTATACGAAGGGAAAAGAGAAAAAAACTAGGAATTGCGCGTTGATTTTTTGGGAAAGTTATATTATAATGAAACAGCATATAGCATGGAAATTTGGACTGAGGACTTCCTTTGTGATTTTGTTTGAATTTATCCGAATTTTTTGTTATTGTTATTTTATAATAAACCATTTCTTCATCATAAGATGGACCGCGCCCATCATTTTTGGCGATCTAATTTCTGGCATAGATCCTCCTACTCATGAAGTGCTTAAATCATATAATTTAGGATAGATTTTGTGCTGGTTTAGTCACATATGGAAACAATAAAATTACTGAAGGGGAGATTACCTGCTCTTTCCAAGGTCATCAATTAGCAACGGGCTTGGTGGGGCATTGACTTCAAAAATTTGTTCTATATGTTTTTTTGAGTACAATGTCCATGAAAAAATAAAAATATATATGTTTATAACCTCTCTGAGGGAATTGTTAATTGAAGCAATGACCAATTTTGGATTTTTAATTGGGATAGAGAACTGTGACTTTTGTCATTTTAGTGGTCTTTAGAAAATGGATGGAAATTCTCTGCTCCTCGCGATGAACTTAACACAGTTTTTTGGATGCTGTCTGAAGAAAACCAGATAAGAGCAAGTCGATTCCAGAAGGCCTTGTTTCCAGTTTTATGGTCAACAAATAATTTTCCCTGAGTTTCCTGTGCGTGTTTCGTTAAAACCCATCTTTTTTATTGTGTTCCATTAATGCTGGTGTTGATCTTTAGTAGTACATTTATTCATCTTTTTTTTTAGACTTCTGTATCAGATACTTTTTTTTTTTGTTTGGGATCATTGACCAAGCCTTGAGCATACTTGACCTTTGTTATACAAATGCAATGTTATGGATAATTTATTGGAAAATTTTTTACTTATTAAAATGGATTGATGGATTATAAATCTTGGATCTCCTTGATAAATTTTGCGTCATGAAGAAGTTATGCAGTTTATTGCCACTGAGTGATTGAACTGTTTTGTTACAGCAGAAGCATGAATTTTCAGAGATCGATAGTTGGCTCAGTCAGATAGCTAACTCGTGACAAGAGAATCTGAGCCTTCTGCATTTTCATGTCCACTGTGGTTCTTGTCTTCTAAAGATGTCAGTTGTTTTTGTTGGTTTTAACGATCCTATGTTTGTTTTATTAGCATGTCAGCCTGTGGATTTTTTGTTTACAGAAGTTGTTCTTAAGAGATATTTTCTTCTGTTTGCATGACAATTATCCGCTGTGGGGTGCTGATTCCTTTAAGCTAAATCAGAATATAAATCAGCATTCAATATTTTGATGCATCTTTATAATCAAAAGAATGAAGAGATGGTATGGTGGTGTTTTCATTGCATCCTTGTTTATGTTGCTGATCCTAAGATATAGTCTCATGAAAAATCCTATTGGAGAAAGTTATCTGATGAATGCCTTTTCCAATGCAACTAATCCTCTTGAATGGGTACAAGCTACAGTTCCACCTGCAGTTAAAAATCCAGGAAACTCCAATAAAGTGATCTCTACGGAAACCATAGTCTCCAGTTTGTTTGCTCAGAGGAATATTTCTAATGAAGAGCAAAAATCTTTACAGACATGGAACCTATTGGGACACTTGATTGATCAAGCCCAGATTTTGCCTAATGGATTAGAGGCCATGAAAGAAGCTGGAAGTGCATGGAATAGCCTTATGGCTTCTGTTGAAGAAGAAAGTCATAGTTATGCAAATGAAAGTATAAATAGGAGATCGAAAGAGAAGCAGTGTCCCCATTTTCTTAACAAAGTGAACGCCACAGTTCTTGAGAGTAGTGGTTTTAAGTTGCGGCTTCCTTGTGGCCTGACTCAGGGTTCTTCGATAACGATTATTGGCATCCCAAATGGTCTTCTTGGCAATTTTCGGATCGACTTAACAGGGGAAGCACTTCCAGGGGAGCCTGATCCACCTGTCATTTTGCATTACAATGTTAGGCTTCATGGTGATAAGATAACTGAGGATCCAGTAATAGTTCAAAACACCTGGACTGCAGCTCGTGATTGGGGTGAAGAGGAGCGCTGCCCTTCTCCTACTCCTGAAAAGAATAAGAAAGGTAGAGCTACATGCCACATCTTGGTGTTCTTGATGAACCATATATTTGCAGTATATTTTCATAATTTGGTTTTGTATATATTCAGAACTCTCTCTTTTGATTTCTTTTATTTTGTCTGCTTCAATAATCCATTTTATATTTTCTCTATTCAATTGTTTAAGCAGTAACCATACGAGTTTTATATGACAGTGGATGAGTTGGATCAGTGTAACAAGATAGTGGGTAGAAATGATACCCGGGCAGCTGGCATGCATTCCGAACGTTCAAGTAGGTCTATGATGGTTCAGGAAGGATCTAAAAACAGAAGATATTTTCCCTTTAAGCAAGGTTATTTATCTGTTGCAACAATTAGAGTAGGATCAGAGGGAATCCAGACAACAGTTGATGGAAAGCACATAACATCTTTTGCATACCGCGAAGTACCATCTTGACCTTGTTTCTGTTATTTTTATAGTTCTACTGTCCTGAAGTAATATTCTTTGGATTTGTTTGCTCTCTTGGTTTTTTGTCTATTCAGACCCTGGAGCCATGGTTGGTTAGTGAAGTTAGGATATCCGGAGACTTGAAGCTAATTTCTGTGGTGGCTAGTGGTCTACCTACATCAGAGGATTTAGAACATGCAATAGATCTAGAAGCACTCAAGTCAGCTCCTCTTTCCCCTAAAAAACCACCACATCTCTTTGTTGGTGTTTTCTCCACAGCAAACAATTTTAAACGCAGGATGGCAGTTCGAAGAACTTGGATGCAGTATGCTGCAGTTCGGTCAGGAACTGTAGCAGTGCGCTTCTTTGTTGGTTTGGTGAGCCTTCATAAGCAAATACCTTATACTTTTCCTTCATCAATTTCTCTCGCGCTGATGCTTTGTGGCCATAAATTTAGAAGATAGGAAATTTCTCCCACTTGAAATATTGTGATGTGACTGGTGAAACCACAATCTAATTGATTTGGCCATGAAAGGCATAAACCTGTTATGGGTAGGTCTGAGTTTCTATTGCTGAGCATGTGTGATGGATGTCTCAGCTTGTGAGTTTGGTAATTTTGAACTACATGCTGCAAGTTAAATGTGTAAAAATCTCTTTGGTTTTGCAGTGAGACTTATAATTTTGAGGTATATTGCAGCATAAAAATCAATTAGTGAATGAGGAACTCTGGAATGAAGCACAAACATATGGTGACATACAACTAATGCCTTTTGTTGACTATTACAACCTCATCACCTGGAAAACTTTAGCCATCTGCATTTTTGGGGTAAAAACTACTCTCTTCTTTTAAACATACAGATGGTTAAATCATTGCCTTACTGACCTCATCTCATAAACAGACAGAGGTTGCATCAGCAAAATATGTCATGAAGACAGATGATGATGCATTTGTTCGAATAGATGAAGTGCTAGCTTCTTTAAAGAGGATCAAAGTGAGTAACGGGCTGCTTTATGGGCTGATCAACTCAGATTCCCAACCTCACCGGAATCCTGATAGCAAATGGTACATTAGCCTTGAGGTAATTTTCTTGTCTTACTAATGGGGGAAGGGGGGAAAAAAAACTCGAGTTGTGCTAGGCTTACATATTGCCTGATGTCTTTCAACTGGTATCAAATAGAAACACGTAGGCTCTTATAGAGTAGGTTTTGGGGAGTTGGAGATAGTTCTGCCTATTCATTGAGATCATTTTCTGTTCTAATGTTTGAGACCTGGACACCCTCACGGTTGCAAATTCAAAAATTCTTCAATCGCCCGCTAAATGTACATGGATATCACTCAGTTGCTAGTGTACAAAAAGATGTTTGCCAAATTACCTGTTTTCTTACTTGCCCTTAATTTTTTCTAACTCTGTCTAGTATTTTAATGTATTCCTCATCACTTATCTCTCTCTCTATTGCATTTACTGAAAAGGAATGGCATGAAGAGAAATACCCCCCTTGGGCCCATGGCCCTGGTTATGTGGTGTCCCGTGATATAGCCAACGAAGTTTACAGGAGACATCTAGAAGGCCGTTTGAAGGTATAATACTAGCTACACATCATTTTTTCTACTTCCCACTACTGTCTTCAGTCAATGATTGTACACAAGTATTCTGTTATGAATGCATAATATACTCCAAAATGACATGAAGACGGTGACTAAAATCATTTGTTTGAAAATTTGATGTTTGATATTGCAGATTTTTAAGCTAGAAGATGTAGCAATGGGCATCTGGATAGCCGAAATGAAAAAGCAGGGTTTAAAAGTTACGTACGCGACCGAAGAGAAGATCTATAATGAAGGGTGCAAGGACGGTTATATTGTTGCCCACTACCAAAGTCCGAGAGAGATGCTTTGTCTATGGCAGAAACTTCAAGAAGGAAAGGGTGCTATTTGCTGTGGTGACCAATGAGAGCATAGTCCATATGTTACAGGTTCTTGGGAGCTTGGGGCCTAACATAACATGAAGTCTGAAGAGATTAATCCTAACCAGTTTTTGAAATTTTCCCGACCATTGAGCAGACAGATCTCACTACACACTAGAAGAGAAGAAGGTATTGCATTCTGGCATTTTAGCTTTGCAGAGTAGCTGTCAGTCACACCATTGTAATAGTATAAATAAGTTTTACACGAAGGTCATTACGCCTCAGTGACTTGTAGGGATTTGCTTGCTGCGTAGAATATAGTGCATTGTATAGAATATATGTAGTAATAGGCTATAGAAATTAATATTTTGCAATATTATCAATTTTTTACTCATTATTCAATATGCAATATTCTTTTCATGAGAACTCTTCTTGTAATTTATTTATAATTTAGTATCATTAAATTTTTAAAAATTATATTATATCGGGGAAAAAGGAGAGACATATGAAAATGGAAACAGAAAATCAAATTTATTATGTCAATTAAATTGATAACATTCAACAAACTTTGTATGACTTAGAAAAAAAAATGGAAAACCTAATTTCAAGCAGCGATGCAACCTATTCCATATCGAGTGTTTGGGAAAACCAGAAACAGACCACTACAAACAATACCAACCATTAAAGGAAAACTCTCCATAACTTCATCCATCTCCTTCACATGTCCCGGCAACAAACAGTCAGTCACTCTATGATCGGAAAAGGCGATCGCCGCAAACACCATAACCGACATTACAGCATGAACAAAATCAGTGAATCCAACTTTATATCTTTCATCTTTAGGCACTTGTACAGCAAGTCCAGGCTTGAAAACAGCCAACCCTTTTGGGGTAACAAATCCATAGTAAACTTTCCCATCAGAGCCTTTAAAACTGTCTGTGAAGTGAAAGAAGAAACAAGAGACTGCACAAAGGCCAAGAAGGACAAGAAGCATTAGAACAGAAACATGAGTGCATTGTCCATTTTTTACTATAGACGGAAGAATCATTTCAAAGGTTATAAGAGTTCCTGTTGGAAGGAAGTTTACAAGCATTGAAGTTTTAGAAAGTGTTTTTTGTACTCCTTTTGCTACGGCTCGTCGTTTGTTGCCTGGTTGTTTAGGGGCTTGAGTAAGATTAGAAGATGATGATGGACAGAATGGTTCTGGGTCATTTTTTGGAGATGCAGTGTAGACTTTGATTCCAATATCTTGTCCAGTTTGATCCATTGTTGCAACAAAGTCAGTGAGAGGTTATTTTGTTGATTAAGAGATTATTACAACAGGAAAGTAAAAATAATCTTCACTAGGCCTTTCTTTTTCTGTTTTATACAACAATAGGATAATTTTTTCCCCTTTTTTTTCTCTCTTCTATTTGAATTTTCTAACCATGTCAACAACGGTTATAACTGCGTCCTGATTATGGCCCAATAGTTACCAAAATGTGTGAGTTTTCTTTCCTTTTTTTTAGAAAAAAAAAAAAAAAACCTGTAACATAAGTTGATTAAATATTATTAAATAATAAATAACTGTTAACTCCGAAAGGTCATAACAAAATTTTTACTACCATCCAAGAGGGGCCAATCAAATCAACAAGTCAAATATTTAGACAACAGTGCTGCTACTATACAAGTTTCCTTTTCAATTTCTGTTAGCCTTGAAGTAGCACAAGAACTTGATGAAGCCAAAGAAAAAAAAGGTTCTTACAACAGATATAACTTGAAGCCCACAAGTCCTTATGAAGATTATCAACATAATCAGAAGTTATTTTATGCTAATTAGATTCTGCATTGCAGAAAAAATGAGATATGTGTATTCAAAAGAGCAGATTATGCAGAATCAGGTGCAGAACTATCTTGGCAAGAACCCATGTCCAGAAATTGCAATCTCAAATGCTTGTATTCTTTCACCTCGCGGAAAACCATTGCGATCGTAAGACGATATTTCATTAATATTAAGATTTACACAAGCCTTAACAAGCTCTTCACCAAGACGTTTAGCAGCTTCCTGCAAACAGAATCAGTATAAGCAGCAATGTGATTGAAAAATTATAATGAAGCAGAAAATTAGTAGAAACACTTTATTGTATGCAGATTGAAATTGAAATTTATATTTCAAGCAGCAAATATAAGCATTTTCCTAACTTCTTTTCTAATCTTGAAAAGGGCACTTACAGCAGTGCTATCAGATTGACTATCACGGAAAGATTTCTGCAAAGTACTTCCATAAAATAAACACTTCTTGTTTTGGTCATCTACCAGCATAGCGTATAACTGTTTAGTTGAACAGAACACTGACAGCCTTGGTTTTCTAGGTGTGCCATTAAACTGGTACAAAGATATGAAGCACAAATTATATCGAGAAAATCATTTCGAGGAAACTACCTGTCAACAAAGAAGGTCAACCCCTTTTGAACATACATGACTAAAATTTAGACACATTATATGTATTAAAGTATACCTTCTTTCGCCTTCTTAGGTTTAAAGCTTTTGGATTTTCTGTTTTAATTTTTCCCCTTCTTCTTGCCACTAATGTCATCACCTGAAAATCTGACACGAAAATAACAGATTGAAATTTACAACGCCATATCCTATTGAAAATCCATGCATAGCCCAGAAAACATCCAATCAGCTTGTTCTTTTAACAATTGCCCTATGCATGATCAGCAAAGAAAAAGTAAATTTTGAAACTGTTTAACTTACTGGTAGTTTGTATTGGAAGAAAGTTAAAAACTTTTGAGTAGTTCCCAAAGATATCACAAGTCTTGAATTGGAGGACAGGAACATTTACAGGTGCCATATTGCGGAGAAAGGAAGAACTGCTCATTTTACAATAACAAACCTGCATAGATTAATCATTTCGCGCTTGTAAAACAAATGCAACAGCTTACTGAGAAAGGCAAACGAAATTTTCTTTCAGGACTTTTATCGAACAGTGTGTGTGAGTAGAGACACCCGCTGAACGTCTGCCTTGTTTCTTTTTGTCGGGGCACGCTTTATCTGTTAGGTTATTTCATATGTGCGATATGATAATGCCAGTGATAATCTAAAAAGTTACAAAATTATCTATTTCGCCCTTCAAATTTTGAAAATTATATTTCACCTTCTAAATTTCAATTTCTAATTACGCCCCTTCTTTTGTTGTTTTTGTATTTTGTGGTTCTACTCTTCCATTATATTTCTTTTATTGTATTCCTTTTACCCTTATATGCTGAACAGTAGTTAAAATAATCCATCAAAATAGTTTTGACTTCCAATTTTCTAGAATGGCTGGGTCAAATAAGCATAAAAAATAAATACATGGATAACAATCAATTTGGATCTAGACAGTTCTAGAGTAGATAGAAAGAATGAACCAGGGGTTTAAACTTTAAATTCAAAAAACGGTGACGCATGATCGTGTCCAACCTCCTCAGTCCTCACGCAGCGTGGCCACATCTCATTCATTTATCCCCGGTTCCAAACCGGAATCAGACCGTCGGTTTCCGGTTTGATTCCGGTTCCATGTTATTTGGAACCGGAACCGTCGGTTTTGTGGCCACTGAATCACGCTCCTCGGCCTCTCTCCCTAGAAATATCCTCTTCAAGTTTGTAACGAAAAGGACATTGTATAGGTAATTGCTGATCAGATAAACATCAAAAATCAAACAAACAGTATCCAACAGTCACAAATTCCAGATCTTTCTACTACCTTCTTTCTTTTTCTCTGTGGGCGCTCACCTTCTTCTTTATATTCTTCTCCTTCACAATTACAACTCTTATCTGTTTTCTACGCCCTAGATCATTTCATTCTTTAATTCTTTCTTTGTCTCTCCTTTTCTTTCTTCAACTATCTCAAAAATGGCCTCTGGAACTGATTTACCTGAATTATCTTCAGCTTTTGAGAGAATATTAACGCAAAGAGACCTCTCTTTATTTTTGCCTTTCTTTTTAGGCTTCGCCACCACGACAACCACCTCTGAGAGAGAAAACCCAGATCAAGAACCGCCACAAACTGCCACCCCAGGTGAAAGAATCATCCTTATAAACCCTTTTACTCAAGGAATGGTAGTGATTGAAGGAACTGCAAATTTAGATTCTTTACTTAGAGATTTAGGTAGCAAGAGTGGTCAGCCACCTGCCTCAAAGGCTTCAATAGAGGCTATTCCTAGTGTTGAAATTAAAGAAACTGGAGGCGATAAGGATAGTGAGTGTGTGATTTGTTTGGAGGAGTGGGAGATTGGTGGGTTGGCTAAAGAGATGCCTTGTAAGCATAGGTTCCATCGCAATTGTATCGAAAAATGGTTGGGGATTCATGGGTCTTGTCCTGTTTGCAGGTATAAGATGCCTGTTGATGAAGTGGAGTTGGAAAAGAAAAGAGATGAAGAAGAAGGAGAAGGGAGAGATAGAAGGAGATTTGAAAGAGAAATTTGGGTTAGTTTTTCTTTTAATAGTAATAGGAGAAGTCAGGAATCAAATCAGAGTCCTCCAACTCAAAATTCTAATGATTCCTCTTCGTCAAGTCCAACACTTGATTAAGATATGGAGGGTTAGATGAATTTTTCTAAGAATATGCAATTTTTTTTTTTCACTGTATTTTTGGTGTGTCTTTGAATCGCTTGTATATAGTTTACATTTCTGATTGGATAATAAATAAACAAATATGTATAATTATTTTCTTCCATTATTTCTTACCGTTTCGATTCATATAGAGAAACAAAAATTAAAATTCAATCCTTTGGTAAGAATCTATTATGTGATTACCACTGATTGTATAAAATGGAAAGTAGGCTTAGATTAGATATATTAAATTGATTCCAACAACTGTGTTTGCCAAGAACAAATATTTTAACATTCTTGAAATGCTGATATGCTTGTCTAAGTAAGCTATAATATAAGGAGCTGCTATGGGTACTCTTGACTAAGTAAATGAAGAAGTGCTCTCCCTTTCTGTTAGAATCTTGATTCCTTGATACCTTCCAAGCATTAACAGGGTAGCCATTGGATTTGTGCCTGGAGATTCTAATAAAGTTGAGCCATCTATTACTCTCAAACCCTTTAATCCATAGACTTTGTAATCCTTGTCAACAACTGATCCAACTGTGCAACCACCATGGTAGTGATAATAAGTCCCAACATTTTTCTTGCAGAAATCTTTCAGGTCATTTGGACTGGATATTAGCTTATTTTGGGGTTTAGTCCTCATGAATACTGCAACCGAATCAGACCTTACTACCTTTTGAATTACTTGAGCCATTTCTCTGCATCCTTCCATGTCTTTTTCTTTTGCTAGATAATTGAATTGCACTAAAGGGTTTTGCCTTGGGTCTGTGCTGTGTAATATTAGCTTTCCTTTTGATTCTGGAAATGCTAGTTTTATTGCCACTGGCATTCTTGTTGCATTGAAACTTATTGGTAAGACTCCTGCTTGTACTATGAATTTGAAGTCTTTTGCTATGCCTGCAACTTGAGGCGTATCTGGCAGCCGGAATTCTGCTTCCATGTCTGCTAAAAGGCCGAGGGCAGGGTTGTCTTGCATTTCTCCGCCAACGCCTTTCAAGTCTAGCACAAGTGGTATATTGAAATTCTTCAGATGTTCTTCTGGTCCTATACCACTTAACATTAGGATTTGTGGACTGCCTAATGTTCCTGCTGACAAAATAACGTCTCCCCATGAACTTGAACTGGAATTGTGCGGTCTATTGAGGTATGCTTTGTAAGTTTGATCTGTGCTGCCATTGCTCTTGATGAATCTAATGCCAACAGCTCTTCTCTCATTCCCTGTACCTGCGTTGTTTTAAGAGAACAAGTGAGCACAAAGAATTGAGCTTGAACCTCTTTCTATTTCTTTTGGTATTTATGAATTGTTGAAGGATAATGAAGTTGTCGTTAGAGGGGCTTGAAACCCCTATATATTCTGCATTGCGAGACAAGCACTTAACCCCACTTACCATTGTTATGGAATATGATGTTCTTCACTGTAGCAGTCAAAAGAACTGTAATATTTTCAGGATTCCCTGCCCCTAAAAGATCAGCTGAGGTGTGCCTAATTCCAAATTCATCGAATATAGTTCCGCCAATCTTCGTACCTTCAAGATGTTCCCAAGTGAATCCATTATAAGGAAGAAATCCTGCTTCAAGGAGACCAAATTCAATAACAGATTGCCACATAGTTAATTCTGGCTTGGAAACAATTTTGGACTCCACCCATTCATAAGCCTCCTTCACCAGCTCTTTATCCCATCCAACTCTTGTAACAAAATCATTACTAGCTCTGCTGTAGAAGCCACCATTTATGGCCGAGGATCCTCCAAGCACTCGTCCTCTATGGTTCCTAACTCCATCCTCAGAAATAAAGCTTTGAGCCACCGATGAAAACTCATCTGTTTGAAGCAGTGAGTAACCATAGTACATCTTATTCAATATCAATGGATTCCCATAAGGGGAGCCTCCTCGTTCGATCAATAGCACAGAGAATCTCTCTGAAAGGGTTGCTGCCAGGGGGCACCCAGCAGTGCCTCCCCCAATGACAATGTAATCATATGACTTGCCTGACACCTCATTGACATCTGATGTAATGTAGGGAAAGCTTTTTCCTACAATGAGGGAATAAAAGAGAAGCTATTGGAGTCATGTTTGAAGTTTTAAACAAAAGCCGTTACAATATAATTAGAGAACTGTTAATTAAGTAACATACCTTGAATTAGCGAGGAAGATTCAAGTAAGTTAAATAGCAGAAAAAGAAAAGCTGCAAGAAGCTGATAACCATGAATGATTAGTGGATAGTCCATGTCTTTGAATTTCCAATTTCTCTTGCAGAAGGATTGCTGAAGAAAAATAAAAAAGCTTGGTTGTATATATTGGTCATAGTGGTCTCTTTAATTATTGAGGCTGCAGGCCTAGCAGCAAAAATTGATCTCAAGTTTCTTAAGGAGTAATGTATTTGAAGATACGCATGGTTTAGCTAATGATTCACTTCTTGTTGTGTGCTTAATGATTTTGCAGCTATGATGATTCCTTCCTCTGGTATTCTTCTGCTCCTTTCTTTTAAACCCTTTTTTTTTTTTTTTTAACATTCTTCAAAAAGAAGTTTCTAAAAAAATGTTGGTGTGTGCCTCTTTTTTCCCTTTGAAAAACTGGAAGGGTTGCCAAATTCAGTACAGGTCTCATGTAATTACTTGGCAGGATCAGCAGTACAATGGCTTGATAGATTGGAAGGTCTCATGTAGTTGATAATATTGAATTTCGGGTCATGTCCCCTTGGAGACATCCAAGAAAATTGGAAGTACTACTGTATGATATTTCATTTCCTCAATTTTATCGTATAATTTATTTCAATTTTAACTGAACAATATATTATTATTACAGTCATCCAAGTATGTCAGATTACAAATTTATAACCCTAATTAGAGTTTAATTAATTAATTAATCTCCCAAAAGAATTGGGGTCCCACAGTAAAAGTAAAATTAGTTTGACCACTAACAGCTACACTGAGAGAGAGTGAAAGGGAAAAGCTACATAGAAACTTACACGCACAATATATTATTATACCATCTTTTTTATATGGATATACTTTGAAAAGTTGCAGAGGTTCCATAAATATACCAATATACACGTAGTTTATAAACTTATAAACAAAGACTTTAACCATTAACTTTCCTGCTGCATAGATTATATATATATTACTAAATCACTTCCAGTATAGAAATTCCAGAGCTCTAGGCTCGCCCATTCAGTTGTGCAAATTCCTTGCAATTCAAATCTATTACTTCAGGACCTGATTCCAGCTCATTATTCTGATAATGGCTATTAAGATCAAATATTCTCAATTGATCACCACTTCTTGATCTTTTCGCCATTGGTTGCTCTACACAGATACCTTCAGAAACTGTGCTGCTACAACTTCTCTTCTTTGCTTCCCCAGGATGAATATCTATTAAAGGAATCTCAATAGAAGCAGATTGCTTTAGCTGCATATCTTCTTCTTTTCTTCCAGAACTTTCAGATGATGTTAAGGAACTTTCCATTGAACATATTGTACCCCTCATTTGTTTCCTTTCTGTGTCTTTTAAGCTTGAAACTCCTACTTCTGTTAATTCTGACATTGAAGAGCTCGGACATCCATTGTTAACCATCGAAAGTAATCGCGAAAGTTCAGCTTTTGCAAGTTCTATTCCCATTGAAGATGAATTATATCCGGAGAGAGTTTCTTGTGCCTTCTTTAGTACTGACTGCAAATATTTCCCTTGAGCTTCTATTCTCAGCTGTAAATGTCTTTGTACCTGAAATTATATTAATAATTCGATCAATATGTTTTCAATTCTTGAACTTAAGATTAGTGATTTCTTGGTTTTACCTCAATCTGTTCATGAAGTTTTCTCTGCACTTCCATTTGCATTTGGAGAGCTTGAGCAATCTGAAAGCTTCTGTTGAACAAAAACACTTCCAGTCAGTATAAAATTCTTTTTCTTAGTCAGATTATTCCAATGAAATAAAGATTATTTAAATTATTACTCATTAACAGGATTTTGGTTTCCTTCAATGATTCTTGCTCTTAAATCGCCATTACCACTTTGAATCTCTTTGTAATCTGCACTAAAAAGAACTATAAAAAACATCACCATATTATTCCTAAAAGATTTTATTAATTAATTTAATTGAGTAACTCACCTTCTTGCTTATTCTCAATGCTGGTTTGTGACTGTGACTGTGACTGTGATTGTGATTGTGATTGCTGGCTTTTCCCTAGTCTGTACTTCTGCAAGAAGAAGCATACAAGTCACAATTTTGCATTTCTAAATTGGTAAAACCAAGAAAGATTGATCCAATCATTGTAAAGAGAAAATGCCTGTAAGTGACTCTTTAGATGGTACAAAGTAAGTCCAGGAATTCCCATCACTCTCATAAGACTCTTTGGTGTTGCCTCTGCACAGATACACTCATAGAAAGAACTAAGAGTTGAAAAAAGAAAGTAGAAATTTTTTTTTTTTTCTGTCTATAAATAAACAAGTGAACATAGATAGATAGATAGAAAGATGCTTACTTTCTGCACCACCAAGTTGAGTGACAGCTTCAACAAATCTTTGATGCAGTTCTGGAGTCCATTTTAGTCTAGGCTTTGCATCAGTGGACAAAACCAAGCTCATATTTTGATTTTGCAAATTTTGAAGACCCATTATTTTTCCTTCTTTTCTTTTGCTTTTTTTTCAGTTTTGAGAATGAAAAATTAGAAGAAGAGTGAAACATAAAAAATGGGCAATGATCCTTTTTAGCAATTGTGGCAGCTGTGTCCTTCTCTTTATAATTTTAGGAGTTGTTGGGTTTCCTATGTTCTCACTCCATATCTGGAAACATGAGTGGGGTTATGTTGGAAGGGAATATGTGCCCATGAGCTATGAGCTGTGGCTCTTCATTATTAATTTTTTTTTTTTTTTTAGGAAAAAAATGTATTTTCTACTTTGACTTGAAAGGAGGGGCAGTGAAAGAATCTATGATGTAGCAAAAACAGAGAAAGCAACACAGTTTAATTTGAGAGCGTCTCAAAAGGAGAGAAAAGAGGAAAAGTGTATGGTTTGTTTTTATCTTCCAATTTTCCCACTTCTCTCTCATTCTGCTCGATTCCCTGCTGAGTTAGGTTAGCCCCACCAAGATGAATAATGGATACAACTTTCCTTACACTCAGAGGAGAAGCTTTGAGGAAAAATAAACAATATATATATATATATATGTTTGATGCGAAATGCTATAATAATGGATATATCTTTGTGGTGACTGAAAGTCTGAAAGGGAAAATCAAATGGGTTTTTATTTCTTTTTTAAAATTTTCTTTCTTTTATTTTCTTTTCCTATTTTCTTTTTGGGTAGGGTGTAGTGTGATTGGCAGATTCTTTTTGTTCTTTGTAGGGCTGAAGGAATCAAAGAATCTATCCTTGGATTTTAGGACCCAAGACTTAGTCATGTTTTTTGTTATTTAAAAATAAAAAAACATACATCCTACAGAAAAGGTAAATCAAATCAAAACTCATCTTATTTAAATGAAGATAAATGTTATGTTATGTTATGTATCCTCTGTGACCACCCTCACACTATAAATTCTTTTCTGAAAGATGAACCAAAAAGGGACATACATGTGTGAGATTTATCCACTTACAGGGGAATCTTTGGCTTCCAGTTTCAAACACAGACTGTCAATTGGAACCTATCACATGATAATCGCTCAACACACGGCACTAATTGCCACAACATGTACCATCAATCGCAATTCACTATATCAAAAACCTGCCTTTTAAGCACATCTTCTCTCACAGATATGCAATGGAATCTCAACAAAACCAAACACAAGCATCAAAGGAAAAGAAAAGGGGGGGAGAAAAAATCAAGTTTCTTGCACATTTACTCATCTTCCTCTCATCTTTAGAATAGAGTCTTTCCTTTTCCTTTTTCTTTTTCTTTTCTTTCTATAAAGAAAAATTGGAAAAAAAAATATTTCCACTTCAGGATTATGATTGATGAATAATGGTTGAACTTGCTTTTGAATTCTGCAAGTGATTCACATTCTATTCTTATGGTGGTTGTGATAAAAAAAGGAAAATTAACCATCTAATAGTGCTCGACTTAGCACTGTTAAATCGTTTCCAGAATTATGAGATTGGAAATTCGAGCTCTAGTCAAAACTCAATTGTACTCGCGACAAGATTAGCCTCGTACATATGTGTGTTAGAGAGACAGAGAAATGCATACATATAATGAAATGACAAAAAGGTCCACGTATTTCTAGCTGCAAAACTTTTATAGTATGAAAGCAATCAATTCTCTTAAAGAAATATATTCCAAAGGAAATGATAGCTTTAACTCTGTAATCCATATCCAGGATGAAACTGAGAAAAGTAATTTTCACTAAGAAAAGAAAAGAAAAAGAAAAAGGAGAAGCCAAAATGGCCAACAATAAATCATAAATGTCAGCTGAATGAGATCGATCTTTCAAATTTCTTGGGTTTCGGTCAAGAGTTTTGATAAAATGGAATAAAAATCCAATGATTGATCTCCCAAAGCATTGCCATCTCAGTGCCATTCATACATTCACTTGGTCTGTTGCATTCACTTTTCCCAGGATTCAAAGGTGAAGAACATTAGTACTAAGTAATATTTTAAACAATCAAGAGTCCTATTTAAAAAACAAATATCAAATAAAGTACAAATCTGCATGAATGTTTTTAATATAATCTATTTTATCTTGTTCTTACTGAAAGATTTTTCAATGAGTTGACTCAATCTCCATTTTCATGAACAGCAAGTTAAATAGATGACAGTGAAAAAGCCTATTGCTTATTTTGTTACCATCACCACTTCTCGTAGATAAAAACTTCTTTAAAAAAGACCAACAAGATGGACCCCAGTTAGTGGTAGGTCCAATTTAACAGCCAGTTCTTCCTAAGCAAGCATCTGCTTCTGTCTTAAAACTATAATTCCTTAGTGGCAAACTCATAGTTCATATTCAAAGAAAGGAATAAAAATTATTGATAAGTTTTAATGGCATGTGGCCCGGACGTTTGAAAACAAGAAAATAAAGGAAGAGTTATTGAAGGACCTTTCTCTTTAACCAGGCTGATGTACTTGAAGGTTCCTTTCTTGCTTTAATATATTCCATAACAGGTAAAGGAGATTCTAGGATGATGCCAAATGACCCCGGTATTTTTTTAGGTCAGTAGGAGAAGGTCCGGTGAATCAAAAGTCATTTGAGCAAAGGTGCCTCATCAATTATTACTCTTTAAAGGGACCCATTACAGGAGATCTCACAAATCCAAAAGAAGATGAGAAGAATATGGCCTCAGGAATCAGGAAAAGAGAAACAAAAGGAACTAGTCACTATCCCACTAAATTAATAATTAGTCCTATTTACTGTATGTCGAACACTTGCTGAAAATGATGCAAGCAATATGTCACTAGTCTATCTATTTCTATATGCACCTATAATATGAGTAAGTGATTGCAGGCTTTATAAAGAGAAAGAATAAGCACTAAGCAATTCTAGAAAAATGGCACATTTTTCTTCCAAATTAATATAAGTGGTAAAGTGATATGCAAATTTAATAGGACAAACAAATCACATATTATTGATGCTGGTATGTTCAATAAATATAAGCACAAACAGACACATATTTACCAGTACTGCCAGTTCAATACAAGATTGCGTGCCTCTTAGAGCAGAGTTAAGGCTACCTCTGATGCATATTCCCCCAGCAGCATTGTCACCTCTATCACTATGCAAGAATGAAGTCACTTCAGGATCTCCAATACTGTGCAGCCAAGGGGGTGACTAGAGTTGGATTCCTATACAGCTAAAAGAATATATGGAGCAAACACACATATATGCAGACAATACATGTACTTTTGACATGGAGGTGAAAAACAAACAAATTCCATATTGATGGGAATGAGGGAACAATCCAAGAAAAGATAGACTCGTCAATGCAACAGAGAAGAATAAAATATTCCACCGTAAAATATGCACAATCATAACCTAACTGGAAAGTAATGGCTCACATATTTTCAAGCTTTAAAATGGTAATAAGCATACAGAAGAATCAAAATTAAACTGAATGATCTAGTCTGGACTAACCAATCCTTGGTTCTTACATATAAAATAACCTAGCCAATCTTCTTTTTTATTTTTTCTTTTGCCTATTAATCAGACTCCAAATGGGTTCGAACTTGCAACATCAGCCACTCTTCCATTTTACACAAGCCAAATGGTAAAAACTTAAAAAGGAATCCAACCAGTCATGTCAAAGGATATTTGAAACTCCTCTAATATGGTAAGCCAACAAATGAGGATAGGAATTTATCTTACATTTTGGCCTGTATATTACATGAGTCTAACGCAGCACATGGTTTATTAGTGGTAGACATAATTGCTTCCTTTGCTAAAGCAGTAAACATCATATTCGTAATCTGCTTCAGCAAGTGATGTCTAATTTCTAGAATCTTTTTGTGGCACATCTTTGTCCAATACTCCATGACTTGATTGACAGAGATTAAAGTGGAATAATTCAAAGATATTCCTTCAAATAATTTGGGCAAGTCTAACTCATTCCTAGTTAAATGCTGTATCTACCGATGTACTATTTCTCTGCTGATATGACTCAACCCAATCAGTAAACATGCTTTTTCCGCATAGAAGTTAGAAAAGCGTATTTCCTAAAAATAACAGCACATTAAAATGGAGAAGATAACAGTTAGAATTAGTTTCAAGCTCAGTTAGTCATGCCTCAATTCAGTAATATTTACTGTTAAACACGAAAATATAAGAGAATGAGAACAGTTATTATAGTTAGTTTAAAGTAAATGCAGAGTGAACTCATTATTCAATACAGAATCAGTACTCAATTATCAGAATTTTAAGGAATTATTAATTCTAAGTGAAAATTGGCAAACACACAATCGAATGGTTTTGAAAAAATTACATTTGTAGAACGCCAATAATTTCTCAAACTATGCTGCTGCAGAGGAATCTTACAAATAATTGAGATTGCAATTATTATCATAAGATTATAAACTCATCCAACAAACAATAATAAAATAATAATAGAACACAACAAAAAAATCATTAGAGAGGACAGTGCTCGATTAATAAATAAAAGGTTTAGCTACTCTTTTAACTAACAAAATTGCTCTTTTTTTTTCCATAATTTTCTAACATATTTTGCATTGCAACTGACACTATAAATTACCCAGATGACAATACTGGTTTTTGAGCAAAACCCACGATCACAAACTTAAGAAAAAAAAAACAAAGAGAAAGAAGGGAGTGTTCTCATTTACTAAATGGAAAGTATGAAACTTTTATCCTTTGAAAAGAAAACCTTGTAAAATATTTCCGCTACTGAGATGGTGAATCGCCGAGACTCCTGGATCAGATTCCAGCCAATGCGTTGCAGCTTTCGAACTTGTCGACAGCAGCCGTTAGCGGTAACATGAAGTTGAAACCGTCGACATGTCTTGAAAGGGTTGACGGCTTTTTTTTTTTCAAAAAAAAAAAATATTAATAATAAATAATCAAATGCTGGGTTAAGTTGTATATATATAGATATTTTCAGATGAGTTGGATCAAGAAAATTGATGGTAAATTATAAAAATTTAAGAATTTAATAAACAAAACTCAATATAAAATGTGTTTTTGTCAAATATAAAATCAAAGTTCAAATAAATTGAGGAGAGAGAGTAGTTAAAAAAATAAAATTATTAGATAATAATATTTTTTAAAATGTTATGTAAAATTTAAATTTTTATAGATTATTTAATTTATATTTTTCAAAAATACTGCAAATTTAAGTTTTTCTTTTAAAAGAAAACTTAGGTAACTTAACCAAGTAAAGCATCAAAGCCGAGGTTTTCTTCATCTTGGGCTTGGCCTGCAAGGCCAGTCCAATTTCAATCTTGGACTAAGCCACTTAAGACTGTTCATCCTGCCATGTTCAAGGTACCTTTCCGTCACTCGTTACACGTGCTCTACCATGCCAATTGCCAAATCCTCCTCCTCTTTTTTTTTTTTTTTTTTTTTTTTTATTATTTAGTTCCTTAGGTTTCAAATTCTTATTATTTTGAAAAAAATTTTTTGATTCGTCGTCAAATTAGTTCATTAATTAAACTATTAATCCAGAGAAATTATTTTTATAGTTGATGAGAGACTATACTTACCAATAAATGTGAGGAGAGAATAATATACATATATATATATATATATATATATATATATTATATATTTTTTTTTTTTTTTTTTTTTTTTTTGACAATAAGTGAAAACTGGTAATTTTTTTTGAAATAAGTGAAACTGGTAATGTTTATTAAATTTGAATGGCCAAACAGATAATAGCAAAATAACACTTTTCGGTTTTTCAAAAGGATTAAATAATTTGATAAGGTTAATTAAATCTCAACAGCGAGTCAATAATTTAAAACATTAGAAATGTGATGATAATTTAAACCAAAGTACTTCAAAAGATTATATTTATGGACCAATACTTAAAAGATAATTCTCTCTTCATCCATAAATTTTTATTCACAATTTCAACCAGTCGTCATATAATGGAGAATTCAAGTTGCAAAATTGAAAAGGTGTATAGCTTTAGTGGGTAGCTTTACTTCTCCTTTATGGAGCAAGTGAGGCACTAAAACTATTTTCCATTTGATAAGATGTTATCTTAAACATGTTTTGGTAGCTAATCATGCATATCTCATCCCTAATTTTCAGCTCATAATCTAAGAATGATAGCCATAATAGAAAAATTATAATTCAAAATGAATTTTCTTTTTTCTTCAAAAAATAATTTGAATTGCTATTTATTATCCAAATATATATAGCAATTATTTATGTTCTTATGTTATTAAATAAGTTGATTCGTGTACGTCAAAATTGTCATAATTTTAATAAGCGGTGGCGTTATATTTCCGTGTGTATGTTACTTAAAAAGGTTGATTGAATTTCCACATTTCACTAATTAAAGACCTTTAGTTATGAACCTATAATTAGCAACCGTTGGAATAGAACTTCCTGATGCTACACAAAGCAAGATTAGAATGGAAAAATGGTGATTTCGGGTCGGTTCGGCAAAATTAATTGTTTTGATAGCTGTTAGTTGTTTTAATAACGCTAAATGCTACTAGCTGTTTGAGTAGCTTTTTGATGAAAAGCTAAGTGTCTGTTCGACAAATTTAACTATTATAATAGCTGTTAGTTATTTTAATAGTTGTCGGCCGTTAAATATTAGTTGTTAGTGGTTAACGATTATATAAGGGTTTAGAATCAAAATGTTCGATGCAAATAATTGTTTGATTAGCTGTTTAATATAAAATGACAAAAAGGGTATGAAGCGATGAATAAGGTAAAGACAAATGATCGGTATATGTGCTATAAAGAAATTAGAAAACACTAAATATTAATAAAGATAACGTTTCATAAAACAATATCTTAAACTCTAAACATTATGGTAGATATTGTGTTACCGAACACTATAATTAATTAAGATAGTGTTTTCAATCCTATCAAAACACTAAACATTACTTCAAACGCTATTGCCGAACATGACCTAAAAGCTAAACGTTATATAAGTTAACTTTTCACAAAACATTATTTTAACTTCTAAAAACTAGTCCAAATGCTACGTTACTAAACACTATAAAAAATAATATATAGTCAAAATGTTAAAAGTTATTTAAATAGTCGACGCGGAAAACAAATCTAAGACGAAAGTGTTAGACAACTCAGCCCACTTTCTCCGATACAATGTCTCTTCCCATAATTTTGAACTATGTAAAGAGTTTACCTCCACTTACTGACTAAAACAAACAAATGGACTTAGTGAAGATATTTCTTTTAAGTGGGACTTAATGAAGATCTTTTGTTTATTAGCAAGTTGTCTTAGATAAAAATAACATAATAAAGCATGTTTATATCATTTAACTAGTTTAACTTGAAGATAAAGAAAAAGTGCATACTTTTCTTTTTTTTTTTTTTTTGCTTTTCAAAGTACATAATTACTTAATTTTTAAAATATACATTCCATTCAAAATATATTCTGAGTTCAAATTTAATTTAACTTTTTCCATAATAGAATATAATTGAAGAGATTTCATAATAAAAAAAAAAATTATGTGTTTATAACAAATTTTAAAGTGGTATAATTCATTTGAATTTCAACAATTAGAATAGTTGGGAAGTAAAATAAAAATACTTTTTTTTTAGTTTTATCCTTTTCTTAAATAGATATATAATAAGAATATAATATATATATTATATATATATATATATATATATTTATATATATATAATATATATATATATATATGTTTTTGCAAATCCATTTCGTTTTTATTTTATTTTATATATTTTGCAAATCCATATCGTTTTTATTTTATTTTTCTAGATATCTTCATTATTTATTCAGTACAAGAAATGGTAAATCTTGATACACAGATCAATAAACAAGAACATTAACTGTGCCACTAGCTTGGAGGATCTGGAGTGTGGATGGTATTGGCTCCTGATGGTGAATAATCACTGAGCTCTAAATCTTGTCTGCCATTACCAAACTCTATCATTCTCTGTTTTCCATTTCAACAAAAATGAAAAATCATATATCAATTCATTTTCTTTTTCAATTTATGATCATTATGCAATACGTACATGTACCTTGTGAGAGTGGAAAGAAGATGACAAACCATGATCACTTTGAAGCAGAGCTCCAGCCCCTGTGATTTCAAGAAACAATAATTGACATCAATGCTCATTCTGTAATTCAAATGATAAATTTTTCAAAAAGAAAAATCTGCAATTTGATTACTCGGTGGTGGTGCTGAGGCAGCATTAAGCAAGGAGATAAGGTGAGAAAACACTAGTAGAATTAATACTAGTTGATGAAGGAAGTTGCTCGCCATTTTTCCAAATTGAACTTGTGGTTTTTAGAATCTTAAGGAGATGAAAACATAATGATGGATGCTTAATTTAATTTTAGAGCATGTTTTTTGTTTTTGGATATTTATAATGCAGAGAACCCACCAAAGTCAAAAATGTTGGGGGAGAAACACTTTGTGTTTTTGGGGGATTACCTAACTTGGAGGATGTGATTTCAGTTTTCCTCCCTCAAATATTAAAAAGAAGTATTCCAATTTGGATTATTGAATTTTGGATAATGGAATTTAAATATTTTATACATTTGTCATTTTTTTTTTTTGTTTGGTTAAGAAAAAATAGACCATAATTCTATGAAATTAATAAAATGTCATCACCTTAATTCAATCATTTTGGATTTAAAATTTCGGAAGCCCATATTTTAAATAATTAATTAATGAAATTTAAGTTATTTAATTTGACTTTAATGATTAAGTTGAATATGGAAATTGAGTGGAATTACAGTACGATGGTTACAAATGTTGGCACGATTTAAGCCCACGTGAAGTTAAGGAATTTTTCATGTCTCAATTGATTTCTAATTGGACTTTGACCCTAACTTTTTTTACTCATATTTTTCCAACAGTTAACGGTTAGGTCAGACTTAGTGGTCACGAACCTTAGACCTAAACTCATCTTATTACTTTTAATATTTATAGTCAAATTTAAGCACTTTTCATAACCGTGTTTTATCCTTAATGGTCGGCCAAAAACAATTTGTGAAATTACTATTTTGTCATTGTATTTTGTTTGCAAAATACATGACTTATGCTCTTCTATTTTTAGAAGTACATACTTTTCTTCATATTTTTTTTTTACTTTCGTACAATTATTATATTATTTTGTCAATTTTTTATATTCTTCCGTTAAATATAGAAAAATAAATTTATTTAATTTTTGTAAAATATAAGGAATAATCAATAAATATAAGTTCAAATTAGTTAATTTTAATAAAATACAATAATAATTTAATAATTTATTGACTCAGAAGTACAAAAATTTAAGATAAAAAGTAGAACAAAACCATATATTTCTAAAGTGTGGAGCACTAATATAGTTTATTATGATAAAACATTGGGATAAAATTGTAATTTTTTCAATTGTTTTTATTTCTTAAATACAATTTTTATTCTAATTAAAAGACTATTAACAACCTAAAACTATTACTCTTAAAAAGTGAGATGAGATGATAAAAGATTTTTTTTCCATTTACCAGAGGTTTTGAAGTTTGACCTCTTGAGTCTCTTTAAACACTCAAGAGGGAGTATATGTCCTTTTATAGGCTTTTCAGTAAAAAAACCAGATTAATCGAGAGCTTCAAATATGAGATGGTTAAAAAAAGAAAAAAGAAAAACCTTAAAACCATTGCATATGTATCACATTCTCAAAAAGCTATATCCACTTTATCCATATTTCCACTGTTTAAACGCACTACGTAAACATCTTTCTTTCCTTTTCATTTAGGTTTCATTTAAGTCTTTATTAGAAATACATTGATTTTCTAATTTTTATTGACGTATTTTATTTTTTTAATATTATATTTACTATATACTCACCAAATTTTTTTTTTTTTTTCAAAATAGCAAGAAGCAAGCTAACTATAAAGTTGTTTGCATTTAATTAACACGGATTAATCATATTGATAAATTGGTTATAATAATTCAGTTTATGGTATATGTTTTCATTTATTCTACATAATTTTGCATTTCTTTTTCTAAAAAAAAGGACAATAACTTATAATGAATATACCTCAGGATAAATATACATATATAATTAGATTAATAAAGCAATTTACAAGGATTTATTTTCATTAATTTAGATTTGAAATTTAAACTCAAAACCTCAAAATTTTAACAAAAAAATTAATCGGTTAACAACAACAAATAAAAACAAATTTCATAAAAAACCTCCTTTCCACCTAAAACTAAAAAAGAAAATATTTTTGTACAAATATAAAACAGAAATAGCAACTGCGATTAAATTAATAATTGATAATCATTTTCAAGAAATAAGTTAATGATTGATACATACGCGACGTTAGTTATTCAATTTTTTTTACGTATAATATGACGAGAGATATTATAAGATCAACGCCGCATATCAATCTGAATTCGATCAATCACGTACGTCAATATAAATTTTTATTTTTTTCGATTATCAATGCAAATACTCCTATATTAATTTACTATATTTTTTAATATTTTTAAAATACTTTATTGTACAATAGAATGTTCATTAATAATAATAAAAGTTATAATAATAAAAAAGGACATCCATTCTTTCTTGGTATACGGAGTACTATGTTTGAGTTATCAATTAATATATTTCCTACCAAAATGATTGATACAATACGCATGTTAGTTATTCCAATTTTTTTATATAATGATGAGAGATCATATTAAATTATACGAACGCCGCATTATCAATTTTAATCTTGATCAATCACTTTTATTTTTTTCGATTATCAATGCAAATACTCCTATATTAATTTACTATATTTTTTAATATTTTTAAAATACTTTATTGTACAATAGAATGTTCATTAATAATAATAAAAAAGGACATCCATTCTTATCTATGTATAGGAGTTACTATGTTGAGTTATTAATTAATTATATTTTCCTTACAAAATGAGGTGTGGAATGGATTTGTCCAATAAATTGGCCAAATTCTTACCTAAAAAATACCAAAGCGTGAGGCTGCCAATCTCACACTTGTTACTTACAATTAAGAAACACTTTTATTATGTGGTTTAACTTCTAAACTAGATTTGTCTTGTTGCTAATTAGGTAATTAGAACATAAACAAATATGTTGTCCAAGCCAGACGCTTCAAAACAAGCGGTCAAGATTGCTGCCAAGCCAATGTTTCCAATGCCACCAACAATCTAATTGCATGCTTTATGAGTTTTCTATTTATAGATTTTATTATGTGAGAATACATTTCTCAACAAAAATAAATAAATAAATAAATAAAATATAATTTTGGATTCATAATCATATCTTTCCTTACATGGGGAAAAATAGAAATATAATATTGAGATTTGCTTATTTGTTTCTATGAGTATTTTCGTATTTTTTTTTAGTACAAAATAATTTTATTTGAGATTCATTTGTAGTGGGTTTGAAATTTACTTATTAAAAACAATGTTGCCAAGGCTGGATAGAAATTAAATATTTAAAAATTCAAGTGACACATGCTAAAATTATATTCTTTCTGTCCCAAATATAAATTGTTTTAGAATAAATGTTTTGTCTCAAAATATAAAACATTTTGAGTATTTTAAAAAGTAATAAATGATATTTTTTATAAATTTTATACTTATTTATGTTAAATATAATAATTATCTTCACATAACTTGATAAAATTATTCTTAATTTTGTTATAATTTAGAAAAATAAATTATTTCTTAATACAAATCTCAAATGAATTATATTTTAGGACCTATGAAAATAAAAAATGTATAAACAATTTTAGTAATTTTTAGGTTTGGTAGATCACAACCCATCAACGCGTTTAAATAGATATTGTCCAATCTCATTTCCTTCCATGAGTCGACACGTGGCACCCACGAGAAATAAATACTCCCCTACTTCCCTTCCTAACTCAACGAAGGACAGCCACTGCAAGAAGAAAGTTGCAGATATTTTTTTTTAATAAAAAAAGAAAAAAATTTAAGGAAGAGTAGAAACATGCTGCTACAAAGGTCAACATTAGGTCACACGTGGGAATTCACGATTTGCGGAGATATTGAACGGCAGGGATGTTGTCAGAACCCTTTTCACTTACTTTTTGCAGGTGGGACCCTCGAAGTATAGAGATGATGTGGCAGATGGAGGCAAGTGTTCAGAATTAATACAAGATGTGTGTTCTGATTTGTGCAGGGTGGGGCACGTGCCCACGTGCTTACATGGCATGTGGGATCTCGACAGCTTGTGCATTCGAACGTCAAAAATTCCATGTCAGAAACTCGCATGATCTCCTCGCTCCAAGTGAACAAAATCAAAATTAACGAAACCTTATCATTCAGCCGTCTTAGCTCAGCTGGTAGAGCGCATGGCTTTTAACCATGTGGTCGTGGGTTCGATTCCCACAGACGGCGTGACGGTTTTACCAAATTGCATAGAGAGTATGTTACTAAATAGCTTTTTAAAATAACAACAATTTTTAAAAAATTTATATTTTTATTAATTTAATTTGTAAAAGGAGTCACAAATGAAATCTAAATATACAAGTTGACGATTTTTAATTTAATTTATGCTAACACTTTTATACACTCACCAATTTCAATTTATCGGGAAATATAATCAGAATTCATATAAATTCAATCAAGAACTAAAAAAGGTATAAATAGCAAAATGTCCCTTAGAAAATTTAGAATCAGATGAAGTCAACTGGGGAGATGTCAAGAAGAAGAATCCAGTGAAAAAATTCAATTATGAATCAAAAGAGGCATAAATCACACATATCTCTTATAAAACTTAGAATAAAAGGAAGCTACATTGTCAATTAATTACTTAAAAGTATTGTATTTTGAGTTGGCATATGGACTAAACAATCCAAAATTATTTTTTAAAAATTGTTTTCACTTTATTTTTTGCCAATGAATAATAAAAAATAAATTCTTTTTCCAAAAAACAATTATTTTTCATTGTTTTAATTCATGTACAGACCGGATTTAGATGATTCAATCCCTAATTGAATTAATTGGCTATAAGAAGCACTTAAAAACTCACTGAAATAGTACTGCAGCAATCAGCAGAGGTTGGACTCCAGAAAATATATTTGACCAAAAATGGTTGATTTTGGCTAACAGTAATAAATACAGATGAAAACGCAGGGAACGACAGAGCGAGGAATAGACGAGTATTTGAAAGAAAATCGGGTTGGCGGGGTGGAGTGCTGAGATGGCGCAAAATAAAGGGGGGACAGTAAACCACTATCTTTATAAGCAAGAATGGGGAATCAAACAGCACGAAAGATCTCAAGGCCACATAAACTTGTGGCTCACAATATTTCCTTCTTTGCTGATGTGGCATTCCCCTCCTTTCTTTATTTACTAACTATGACTTCTAACTTCCAAGTCCTCCTCCTTTTCTTCTTCTTCTTTTTCTTCTTCTTCTTCGATCCATCTCTAAATTCCATAGACAAGCAAAATAAATAAATAATGTCTAATTCTGCAATAAAGCTCTTTGGCAAAACCATACCATTGCCTCTTTACCACCATAAAGACTTGTCTTCTTCTTCCTCTTCTTCTTCTGATGAGGATTGTCCTGATAGCGATTCTACTTCTTCACTTGAAAATAAGACTGCAAAAGAACAACAACAACATCAAGAACTTAACAAGGTATATTTCTTTAAAAATTTTATCTTCTTTTTATGTGTTATACTTCATAAAGAATTGAGCTTTAACTATTTGTGCTCTTTGTTTTGTTTTTTTCATGTTCTTATTCTTGATTGCTGATTATTTTATAGTAATATGGGATTTTCTTGTATTTCATAAATATTTCACCACTTATTTATCAATTTATCCACTGTTATCTCTCTGTTTCTTGTAAATGGAAGCATGGATTGTCCATTTTTGTTGAAATCATTATTATTTTTAATTTTCTGGTATGGGAATCAGAACAATAGACACTCTCTGTTCATTGCTCGTTTTACAATTTAGTTGATGACTGCTACTCTTGAATATTATCAATTCCGCTAGACTTCAAAGCTGTTGCTAAATTATAGCTCACTATTACTAGTTCTTCAAAATACATTTGATTTTGCTATTATTTTGACAATGGAATTTTGTAGTTTATAACTTTTAATATTTTTCTTAGGATAATTTTTTTTTTATAAAGTTCCTTAACTTTTGGATAATTACCGAGATGGGTTTCTTTCTTTTTTTTTTTTTTTTTTTTATAATTAACGAGATGGGTTTGCTTTCTTCTTTTTTTTTTTTTTTTTGGTGTACGAAAATTGAGTTTGTTAGTATGTTTTTTTTTTTTTTTTTTTTTTTTGGTGTACGAAATTGAGTTTGTTAGTATGGTAATTTAAGTTTCTGAATCTCTGTTTTTTGTACTATTTTTTCCTTTTAGAAACAGAGTTTTACAATTGAAATTGAATTTCCAACATTTGATTTTGAAATTTTAGGAACGTTCAGCAAAAGAAACCACCAATGACAAACAAGAGAACAGTACTGCAGACGACTCAAAACAGAAAGAAACCACCACCTCATCAGACAACAATGAGAAACCCAAGACAAGCACAGCCGAAACAGAGAAAGAAAGCTCTAACAACAAAAATGGTGAACAAAGCGAAACGAGTGATTCACAAGAAAAACCATTAAAAAAGCCTGACAAAATACTCCCCTGTCCACGTTGCAATAGCATGGACACAAAATTCTGTTATTTCAATAACTACAACGTTAACCAGCCTCGCCATTTTTGCAAGAATTGTCAAAGATACTGGACGGCTGGAGGAACAATGAGAAATGTGCCAGTTGGCGCCGGTCGCCGGAAAAACAAGAACACGTCAGCTTCAAATTATCGTCACATAATGGTATCAGAAGCATTTAAATTAGCTCAAGTAGGAAACAGCACCACAAATTCAACTGTTCTTAACTTTGGATCATCAGCAGATTCTACGCTTTACGAGTCCGTGGCTTCGGTACTGAATCTTTCAGACCAAACATCGAATAATCTCCGAAACGGGTATAAACCTAATAGAACTGAACATAGAATTCACGGAAGTGAAAATGGAGATGATAGATTAAGTGGTTCTTCTATTACGGTTTCTACTCCATCAGAGAAAGTGATAAGTAACTGTAATATGCAAGAAACAGTTCCTTATGCCTCAGGTCAAGTAGCATGTTTTCCGGGGCCGCAATGGCCTTGTCCGTGGAATTCTACTCCTTATTGTCATTCTGGTTTTCCGGTGTCGTTTTATCCAGCACCGCCCTATTGGGGATGTTCTGTCCCAAATCCATGGAATTTGGCATCTTTAAATCCTTGTGCGACACCGAGCTCAAACCCTGGTTCTGCATTAGGGAAACATTCAAGAGAAGGAAATATTATTCTAAATTCTAATAATGTCGAAGATGGTTCAAGAGAAAGTGACTGTTCAGAAAGAAATGCTTTGGTTCCAAAAACATTGAGGATTGATCATCTTAATGAAGCTGCAGAAAGTTCTATATGGACAACACTTGGGATTAAAAGTGAAAAATCAAATTTCAATGGTGGAGGACTTTTTCAGGGTTTTCAATCAAAAAACATCGAAGAAAGAAATTACATTAATGCTGATAAATCTTCTGTCTTGCAAGCCAATCCTGCTGCCTTGTCAAGGTCTCTCAAATTCCAAGAGAGCACCTGAAATTAAAATATATTGTAAAAGAGAAGAACTTACCTTTAACAAGCTTCTAGATATGGCTGCCTGCCTTCTTTTTTTTTTTAATCTTCTTCTCTGTCGCATTATGAACAATCAAGTGTCTTTTGTGTATATTGCGTGTGAGATATGTAACTCTATATATGGAGAATCTTTGAATATCATAAAACTTTCAAATTGTTGATGCAGCAAAAACTATTCAAGACCTGCAGTTCATTGTTTTCTTTCAGATTCTTACCCTCACAGTTCACAGGCTTATTAGGCTTCTTTGATAGATATTTTGTATGCTGGTTTACTTTTTGCTTCTAGAATACTTTTTTTTTTTTTAATTTTATAACCAGCATATGTTATATTTAATTTTTTTTGTCGCTGTACAGAAATTGAGATCATTTATCACCTCAATTAATATCTTATTAATTCTAAAAAACTTATTTACCATTTATAGAAATTAAAATTGAGTTCGTTTTCGCCGTCTTTCAGATTCTTACCCTCACAGTTCACAGGCTTATTAGGCTTCTTTGATAGATATTTTGTATGCTGGTTTACTTTTTGCTTCTAGAATACTTTTTTTTTTTTTAATTTTATAACCAGCATATGTTATATTTAATTTTTTTTGTCGCTGTACAGAAATTGAGATCATTTATCACCTCAATTAATATCTTATTAATTCTAAAAAACTTATTTACCATTTATAGAAATTAAAATTGAGTTCGTTTTCGCCGCCCTTACAGAAAATATTAAATATATATTTATTTATAAATATGGAGGCGAGGGCAGATTGAAAAGATAGAAAAAAGGGTTCCTGTAGGCCCTGACTAAACCAGATAAACTTGAATATGTAGACATATGTAAATATATGTGTAGAAAAGGCCAAGCATCTTTCTTTATCAACCCACAAAGAATCCAAACAACTATTCCAAAAGGTGGAAAGATGAGGAAAAAGTTTTCTTTCTCTACTATCTTTTTGCCTGCTTTTCACTTTCTTTTCTTTGTTTTTTTCCGTTTTTCCTCTCGAAATGCAAAATTAAAATAAATATATTATCATATGATGTCAAAAAGATGATTATATATATTATAAGATTTTTCTGTGCATTTTGGTTGAATTATTAATTAATACATAAAAAATCTGATAGATATATGTGTCTGTGATCCATCAAACCAGGTTGATACATACAGATATAGGAGTGTTGTTATCAAAAGCAGCAGGCCACAAGTTGATCTAAATACTAGTTGTTAATGGGTCCCAAAGCATGTGATACCAATCTTCATTATACAACATATATATATATCTTTTACTTTATTTTTTTCCATTTCTTTTTCTGCTTTTTGCTTTTATATGAAGACAAATATTCTTTTATTTTTTCTGTTTAGAATATCTCTTTATTTCAAGAATATTATATTATTTTTTTCAATTTAAAAAAAAAAAAATCTACTTTTACCCAAAGTTAGCAATGAACAAACTTTCAATTTAGCACCTAAACATTTACTAAATGTTTAATTTGATCCAAATTACTTTTGAACAAATTAAACTTTGAGTTTAAGATAAATTTACCCATTTTTGGCCAAAAAAATTAAATATTAAGTTTCCGAATTTTAGATAATTAATAATTGTAAAAATTAAAACATTAAAGTTAAAAAATATTAAATTGTAAACAGTGTAAAAATCAAAAAATAAAAATAAAAAATATTAAAAATTGAAAACTTTTCTTTTGTTCCGTTTTTTTTCGGCAATAGGATTAATTTTCTGTTTTCATTTTTAAATTTTTAAACATTTTCTTGTTATTTTAAAAATATTTTAAAATTAAAAATTTAATACTCCATCTGTCCCAAAATATAAATAATTTTTGTGTGAATATTTTTTCAAAATATAATTCGTTTTAAGTATTTGAACGAGTAATAAATGATGTTTTCCAATATTACCTTTATTTATATTAGATATAAAGTTACTTTTGATTTTAAGATAAAAATTATTTATTTAAATTACTATTGATTTTTTTATAATTTAGAGGAGAATTAATTATTTCCTTAATTTTCGTGTAAAAACTTTAAATGATTTATATTTTGGTACATATGAAGTATTTATTTTAAAAAAATAGGGTAAATTTTATATCTTAATTAATTAAAAAGTTAATTTTGCACTAAATGGAACATCCAATAAAAAAAAATTCAAAAATTAAATTGAACAATTATCCTTTAAGCAATAAATAGTATTATCCAACCAATAAAGAGCAATCTTAAATTTTTTTATAGATAAATCCAATTCCAACTTTGCATGATTGAAACCTCCCATAAAATCTCTTATCAATCTTGTGGTTCTCCTTGGAGAACAACTTTTTTTTTTTTTTTCTTCCTGGAGAAACCAAACTTTTTGTTTTTTTTTTTGTTGTGTTCAAACCTTATACACTAAATTATGTGGTTTTTTTTTTTTTTTTGTTGTGTATCAACCTTATATAATATGTGGAAACCATTTATACACTATGGAAAGCCCACTAAGAACTCTACTTTTTTCAAAGTAATGTCCTTTTTCTTGAGATGGCCATTTGCATGTCTCTCTCTCTCTTTGTTTTTTTTTAGTGCATATTTTCAACAAGTAGCAATAACTTGAAGTTCCTTTCATATTGTATAATATTATAAGAGCAATATTGATAAAGCAATTCATCTCAAAAGTCAAGCTACACCACTCCAAAAAGGCATAATGGGTTTTTTTTTTTTAAACCGTCAATATCCGAATTTCATTATCAGAGACAGTTTAATATGACTCGGAGTTTAATTACAGTTAATACTTTTTACCCATCTCTGCAGGTGCGATTAGTAAGATTGAACCCGATAACTCTTCTCACATGATCAATTTACGTTGTCAACTGAACTTGCTTTATTTTATCTGCTTCTAGAGTGAAAAATGAGTATGTTTAATATAAGAGCCTAGTGTGTAATTTTATTTATAGTAAACGAATTAAGCTTGCTTTTCAACCTTTTTATTCTCCAACTTTCCCTTAATTTGTGTCGTTTATATATTTTTCTCAGTAGTTGTAACGTGTAAATACCCATATGAATGTACGTATTTATTTTATTTTGGGTAAGCTTAATTCAATGCAGTAGAATAACATTCAACCTTAATTTTATTCTAAATATGAATGTACGTATTTATTTTATTTTGGGTAAGCTTAATTCAATGCAGTAGAATAACATTCAACCTTAATTTTATTCTAAGATAATAATTATTAAATATTTTTATTATTTTTCAGGTAGAAATTCTATTTTATTTTTACATAACTTCAATCATTCACAAAAACGACCCAAATATACGAAATGGTGTGGCCACTAATTCATGACTTTAGCATTACGCACTAAGGTCTTTTGATTTTTCAGGTCATTTAGGGTTGTCTATGTTATCTCATTCTATTCCGTTATCTCATTCTATTCTATGATTTCATATTTATTTTACTGATGTAATAAATTGTTTTTTTTAAATATTATTGTTACAATAAATCATTTTTCAAGGGAAACAAAAATTTGAGTGCACCTTTACATTCCCACTCCCAAAGAAAAGCAAGAAAAATCATCATCATCATTATTATTATTATTATATAGCTCAGAAATTACTTAGTGCAGACATACATAAGTAATTAATATTAATTAAGTAAAAAAAAATTATCCTATACAGTTTGATAATTTTTTATTTCTAATTATAATATTCCAATGCAAATTAACTACTTGATTAGAAGACTTCCTCGTTCATGCTAGTGGGGAAAACACATAACAGATAACTTAATCTAGACATGCAACTTGTGAAACTATTATTATTATTATTATGGGGAAAACACATAACAGAATAACTTAATCTAGACATGCAACTTGTTGAAAAAACTATTAATTAATTTATTATTATTATTAAATTATTTATTATATTATAAATTAATTATGTATAATAAAAAATACTATAGTAATTAATTAAAGTGGAAACTCTTTGGTAACTTTAAAATTTCCAATGCAAATTAACTACTTGATTAGAAGACTTCCTCGTTCATGCTAGTGGGGAAAACACATAACAGATAACTTAATCTAGACATGCAACTTGTGAAACTATTATTATTATTATTATTATTATTATTATTATTATTATTATTATGTATAATAAAAAAATACTATTAAGTAATTAATTAAAGTGAAACCTTCTTTTGTTAATCTTAAAATTAGGTATAAAGCAGTTCCTTTAATTATGAAATGAAAAATTAAACTTGTCATGGAGATGGCGGCAACTGGATTCATATAATAATCCATTGTGATTAGATATTTATTGCACTTTATTATCAATTTTTTAATTATAATTAGTCGGCATAATTACGAGTTCAACATAGTAACAGACTAAAAAAAAACTGTTGGGCCAATTGTTTAAAATGCTATGGCATTACTATTGGGCCTGTTGTGGAATACTGAGGCCTGAAGGGGAGAATTAATGGACCAAGGAAGAGATACATCAGCCCAAACTAAACTAGCCCAAAGGCCTAAATTATGAACTTATTATGTCAACGTTATTACTTTGATTAGCGTAGTCGACCTTCAATATTAAGCTTCGTTTGTTTCCGGAAAGTTTACTTTCTCAGAATACATTTACAAGAAAATTATTACATCTGTGCACAAATAAGTCGGTGTTTATTCATAAATATAAGTTGTTTTGAAAATATTAAGGAGAATCAATGATATTTTTTCAATTTTACCTTTATTTATATTAAATACAATAATTATCTCTACGATTTTCTAAAGGGTAATTTAATCAAATGAATGAATATTTTATTATAATTTAAGAAAATTAATTATTTCTTTAATCTTCTAAAAAGATAGTTACTTACCTTGTTTACTCCTACCAAACATTACCTTAATTTATTTTATTATCTTATTCTAAAGTCCCTGCTTTCTATCAAAAAGAAACGACTTCGAGTTTAACATAATTAATTAATTAATTCTTATATTTTAAAAACTCAAAAGTTAGGTTAAGATTTGGTAAATTTTTATAATATTGTGTTTTGATGACTATTGACTTAATGTTTTTATATATAAAAATATTTTAAGATGTAAAAGTCCTTAGAGAAAATCCAACAATGAAAGAATAAAAACCCTAGAGTCTTTCTACTTTCTTATAAAATCAGTAAATTCTGATTTCATTATCAATTTAAATTTTATATTTTTTGAAAGGAATTTAATGTTATATTTTATCCTATAAGATTTGTGGCATTTATTGAATTAATAAGAACTTTATTGATTATTACACCTTCATAAAACTAATGTGTCGCCACAACTACCCTATGCATTATCATTTGCATATTTGTTTAGTAAAATATTAAGTCTATTAATTTTTTTTTTGGTGTAAATCACCGTGACCCGGACTTCATTATTAGGAGCCGTCTAATCCAGCTCAGAGCTTAGTCACAGTGCCCAAAAGCTCTTCCCGCATGCTCAACTTGCGTTACCAACTGAAACACAACTCGTAAATGTATTACGTTTATTATTATTTCTCCTCAAAAAATAAAAATTTTGTGGTTTCATCTTTTTATAATTCAGTGCCTATAAAATATTTTTTTGATGAAATAAAATCTGTAAGTTACATAATGAGAATCTTAATTATACTTCAACATTCCAAAACATTTTTTTTTTAATTATGTGACACTGAAAATAAAATTGTAGGACTCCCAAAATATATTAAAAATATTTTTGCATATAAATTTTGGATAAAATTAAAGTATTTCTTTATCTCTATTCAAAATGAACCACGTATTAAAATGAAATATAAAAAAATAGAAATGAAGTTTTAAAGAAAACAAATAAAAGATTACAGCCAATTTTTTTATTAAATATTAAATTGTTGTATATATGCAATTTCCTCTTGAAAATAAATCTAAAATAAAAATTTTTATTTTCATTGGTTTCATCCATAATGGAGCATGAGACCAGTCTATACCTAGAAAATATTATATATAAAGGAAGAAGATTTTACTTTGTTAATATCTTTACTCTATTAAAAAAATAACAGACTATTAGATCAGCGAAAGTGAAAATGAGGAGTCTTTGAAAAACTAATAAAAGAATTTTTATTTAAGTATTTTTCGGTCTAAACGTGAAAACACGTGTAAGAGAAAAGAAGGTGTGTGGTGAGCACACGGAAAGAAACCCATAACAGGTGCTAAAATTAATATTGCGTAGTACAGAAACAGAACAATTTCCTGGAAAATGCGTGGGATATATTATTGGATTAGATGACAATATTCAATACTATAGTCTATTGCAAAACTCAAATAATGAGAATGCAGCAAGAAAGTGACGTTCATTTTCAAGTAAAAGTTTTAAATTCCTTTCTTGCCGTGAACAACAGTTCTCATTATGGTTTTTGCTTTCTATCTGGTCGACACTTGATTTTCATTGGTTTAGCATATTTCATGATGTTGACGTAAAATTGTGTAGGAAATTTTACAATTTGAGTTACGCTTACGACACGCCTTAAACATTAGTTATTACAAATTTATACAGCGTCGGCTTTCATCCAATATTTCATCATCACCTGTGATTGTGAGTCTCATTCAACATCTTCTAATTTACCCCATTATTCTAATTAATTACTCTCTCTGTACTAAAATATAAATCGTTTTAAGTATTTTAAAGAGTAATAAATGATATTTTTTTGAATATTACTCTTGTTTATATTAGTTACAATAAATAATTTCACAAATAACTATTATTAATTTTGAGATAAAAGATAATTTGATCAAATTACCTTTGAATTTGTTTTAATCTAGGATAATTAATTGTTTTCTTAATTCTTATGCAAAAATCTTAAATGATTTATATTTTAGGATAGAGAGAGTAATACAATGAATTAAGAATTTAAATAAGGCTCTAAACCAAAATTAGATTTTAGCTTGGTGTTATGCTCTCGTGTACCTGCATGATTGAGCGGCTCCTTTCGTTTTATATATATAGATAAAAGAAAAAAGATTGAGCGGCTCCCTTCGTTTTCCATGGACATAAATTGTATTATTGTTAGGAGTTAGGACATATAATATGAAAATATTTATATTTTTTTCAATTTATAACGTGGGCTTGGTTGGTGTGTCTTCAAGGACACACTGAGAGATGTTTGACGGTGATATATTTATTATATTTCTAAGTAAACAATTATTAAGGATCGATTAGTCTTGGCTGAATGTCCAATTAATTTGTAGGAATACAACCTTTCAATTTGCACAAAACTTCCTAGAAAAATAAAAGAAAGAGATACATATATAGTAATTAAGGAGACTTGACCTCTCCAATGGGGACAAAGGCTATGGTTTCCTTTAACTCGTTGTATAAAAATATCCATACATATTTTCACTTCACCTCTCCAATGGAGAATGTAATAGCAAATGCAATCTCAAGTTGGCTTAAAAGTCTCCATTTAGACATGAATACTCTTTTTGGTATTTTCTTAGATGCGTTCTTGTTTTATTTCCAACCCTTGGCTCAATTTTTCCGTGTCATAAAATACAAGGTTTCTTCTAACAAAGCCAAAGAACATCAACAACATCAAGAAAAGGTAGTGATTAGTAGAGGAGATATCAAGAATTTGATGGAAAGACTAGGAATAGTTTGCGACTTAGATAATGATGGCAAGCTTCAAGAAAGATACGGTGAAAGTGAGGTTTCAAGATTGTTTGAGGAGGAGCCTAGCTTACAGGAGATTAAAGAAGCTTTTGATATTTTTGATGAAAATAAAGATGGGTTTATAGATGGTCAAGACTTGCAAAGGGTTTTGTGTGTTTTAGGTTTCAATGATGGGTTTTGTCAAGTGGAGAAGTGCAAAGAGATGATAAAGGCAGTTAAGAAGGATGTAGATGGAAAGATTGATTTCAATGAGTTTGTTGGATTTATGGAAAAGTGTTTTTGTTAGCTTTTTATTTTATATGATATTCTCGTTGCAATCGCTTTCTTTTCATGAGCTTGACATGATGCGAGTATGATTAAACTTACTCTAACGGATTAGAAACATTATACTATTAAAATAAAAAATGAAAAAAAAAAAAAAAAAAAAAAAATTAATAGATGGGTTCAAGATTGGCAAAGGGTTGTGTGTTTTTTAGGTTTCAAATGATGGGTTTTTGTCAAGTGGAGAAGTGCAAAGAGATGATAAAGCAGTTAGAAAGGATGTTAAGATGGAAAGATTGAAAATAATGATTTTCAAATGAGTTGTTGGATTTAATGGAAAAAGTGTTTTTGTTAAGCTTTTTTTATTTTATATGATATTCTTCGTTGCAATCGCTTTTCCCTTTTCATGGCTTGAACATGATGCCCGAGTTATGAATTAAAACTTTAACTCTAAACGGATTAGAAACATTATACTAATTAAATAAAATGAAAAAAAAAAAAACAAAAAAAAAAACCTTCCCCTTTTTGGCAAATCAGCAGAAAAAGAAAGGTTTGAAAAAAAAAAAAAAAAAAAAAAAAACCTTCTTTGCAAATAGCAGAAAGAAGGTTGCCTATGTCACTTTTTTCCAGAGTCCATAGATGTAAGGATGCTTCATGCATCACCCTTTTATAAGAATTTCTATGGCGAGATTTTTTTATAATTATTTTTATTTTTAGAGTGAGATTGTTAATGTGATAATACCTTTTTTTTTATTATTACCAAAGAAATCTCGGTATTTTTTCTTCTGCATGAGATTATTCTCGTTTAGAGGTTTGTGGTCACTCTTCTTTGTCAATGCTTTTTTTACAGATTAAACCCCTAACTTTATGAAAATCGAATATGCTAATATCTTATGGATGACTTGTCTATATCTTACGTCAAACCAATCAAAAAAGAATTTTTAAAAAAAATTATTGCTGTTTTATTTTATTTTCAATCTAAAGTACCTCATTTGAATTAAAAAAATTTTTTTGATTGACTTAGATATGTAGTGAGCTCAAAATCATACAAAAGCATGCGAGTAAGTCTTTTCCTAATTAGGTAAATGCAATTTACTTTATAAACTTGAAAGGGTCGAATATCAAAGTCATTATAGAAATTTTATATTTATTAAACATAAAATTAGCTCACTTCAATTTCACAAGTGTAATTTTTGGAAAAAAAAAAAACTACCCATTAAAAAATTTGAAGAATTGAATTTAATTTCAGGAGAATTAGTTCAAAGAGATCAGCAGTTGCTCCTACTTCTGTTCTAAACGCTCAAATTTGCGTATCATTCAAGTTCAAGTAATTTGGGTTTTAAATGGTTCCGTAATGGACTCATTGGGCCAAGATAAGCCCAATTTTGGAAACGATTTTATTACTTGTGCAGGCTCCCTGGGCTCTCTTGGGCTGGAATTTATAAGCAGAATTGGTAATATTTAATTATTAACACGCGATACTTGCAAAGTACAATTTATTATTTTTAGTCCAATGAAATAAAACCGCATTTATGTTTATCCAATCACTTTTGTTTATTTTTTGCTTAAAACAAGGGCCGATTACTAAAGAAAAAGCTTAAACGATTGTCATACAACCTTAATGATATTTTGTTAACGGAAGAATTAGTTGTTACAAGTAATATTTTATTATAATTTAAGAAAATTAATTATTTTTTTAATCGCGGAGTAATTAACAAGACAAAGTAAAATCTTATCTTTGAAAAAAAAAATAATAATTATAATAGTAAAGTAATTTTCAAAATGTATGTTATAATAATATAAAATTTAAAAAAAAAAAAAAAAAAAAAAAAAAAAGGAGAGAGAAGTGAAACGTTGCTAGGCGTGTGGCGAGAGAAACAGTAGAGCGGTAGGATAATGTAGCACAAAAAAAAAAAAAAAAAAAAAAAGGAGAGAGAAGTGAACGTTGCTGGCGTGTAGGCGGAAGAGAACAGTAGAGCGTGGATAATGTCAGCAGCAGCAGAAGCAGCAAAGAGTGTACGTTTATTTCTTGTATTGTAATTTGTAAGGAGCAGAGAGATAACCAAACAGAGGAAATTTAGAAACCGTAGTGAAGATAATATTTAAAGACAATTCCAAACAAACAGCTACACTCCATCGCCATGTGAGTAGCTCACAGAAGATTCTCTTGATGAGATGAGGCTGTTCCAACAGTTCCCTTCATCAATGCCTTTTTGCATTTGGAAACTTACGATTTTTGGGATCCTGTTCGTTTTTTCCTTTGCTCAATTGGTGCCTGATTTTTGCAGGCCCATGAGAAAAGGATGTTTTTTCTTTCTTTTTGTAATTTAAGTAAATGAAAGTTTCAGTGTCTCTTGTTTTTTTAGTATTTATAATTCTTTATTATATCATCTTCATTATCAACTCTAGCTAGAACTGATCTATATCACACAAGACCTTACCATTTAGAATGAATGTTTGCCTTAATTTATGGGTTTTAATTTTGTTCTTTTACCCATAATCTCTCTCTCTCTCTCTCTCTCTCTCTCTCGATCCATATGTAATTACCATTATTAGATGATATTTCAAAATGTAATTCAATGAAAAGTATCATGTGTCTGTCTTGTAAAACATAAAATCAAAACTTTCAAGTAACCCTTTTGCTTTGGATTTGTAATTATTGAAGAGAAATTATTATAAGTACAGAAGGTGATCAATGCAAAGTTGAATAAGAATACTAGTTGATTAAAGAAATTAAATTTAATAGTAGGAATTATTTGTTTCCCCAATTGACAAGGTCTCATCTATGTGAGAGAAAAGGAGGAGATTACTGCAAACTTACAAGGAGAAAAGAAATTGGTGGTGAGACATATATATATATATAACATAAAGAAGACTGATGCAGACCTTACCTAATTAAACTAAAAATCCAATTTTTTTTTTCTTTCTGTTCTAATTTTTACCTCTAAACTACAGCCCCCTTTCTTCACCTCACATACAATAATAATAACAATAACAGTAACAGGAGTCAAGTGGCTCCTACTCCAAGAAAGTCAAAGAATGGTGGTGGAATAGTCTCAAAATGGCTCTCTGGCAGTGACGGAGAAGAAGCTTGAGCTGTTGTTGAATCTGATGAGAAAGAACAATAAGGGTTTTGGTAGCAGTTTGACTGTTGCATTGCCATTATGTATGGGTCTTGTTGTTGGGTAAAGAAACCAGGAGAAATAACATTATTGTGGGGTTCGATATTATTATTATTACTTGGCCTATCCCAAGATCTGTTCTGCCTCAACATACCCATCATGTCATTGCTCTTGGGACCTGCAAACGCACCAGAACAATCACTAACTGTGAAAAATACAACTCATTCAACAATTTCAACCAACACTCTAAACTCAAGAAAGTGAAAAAAAAGATTACTAGTTTGCCATAAAAGAAACCAATAAGGAAGCAGCACAGAAACCCAAACACATATACCTATATAAATATATATAAAGATTATTTTTTTGAAAAAGTATAATATCCATACCAGAAAAAAAATCAAAAGGTATGCTTGACCCTGCTTGTTCAGCAACATTGAAATTTCCAATTGGATATGGAGACATATTGGTAAAACAGTATGGCTGTGGCGGTTGCGGTTCTGGGTTTCTTGAAATAAAGGAGGTGGTGGTGGTGGTGGTAGTGGTTGTGGTTGAAGTTTCTTCTATTCTTCTGTAGACCGATTGGCTAAGCTTTCTTCTTCTGTAAGCAGTGGATTGTTCCCTATATTTTCTAGCCATAATAACATGCCAATGGTTTTTCACTGCATTATCAGTTCTTCCAGGGAAAAGTCTGGCTATCATTGCCCATTTGTTTCCATAAAGTCTATGAGCTTGCATTAGTCTTTCTTCTTCTTCTTCTGTAAATGCTCTTCTATTTATTCTTGGATCCAACTGGTTAAACCATCTCAATCTACAGCTCTTACCTTCAATATTAAAAAAAATAAAAATAAAAATAATACACATCTATATACAGTGAGAAAAAAAAAGAGGAAAATGAACAATTAATAATTAATTATGTATACCTGATCTACCCTCTAACTTCTCTGCTATAAGATTCCAGTTTTGAGGGCCATAAAGTGCAACCAGTTCTTTAAGCTTTGTATCTTCTGCAGGTCTCCAATGGCCTCTTGCACAGAGCTTTGACTGACCACTGCTATCTGTTTCTTTGCCGCTGATCATATTTTCATTATTAGGGTCGATATTGTCATCGTTTATAATAGTTGTATCATTATTCTCTCCAAACCCATCACTAAAATCATCACAACCTTTACTCTCCATAAAAGGAAAACCCCAAGCACTGCGTGTAGACGAGGAAGAAGAAGAGACAGGGGGCTGTGTCACTCCTCCTCCACCTCCATGATTACAAGTGAGAGAGAGAGAAGCAATGTCAGCAAGAACCATACCAGAAGAACTGGAAGAAGAAGGAGGAGAAGATGAAGAAGAATAACAAGAAATGGCATTTGATGGTGCATATATAACACACTTGTTGCTAGCCATGCCTTCATTTCTCTCTGACAGATGCTGTTATACAACTGTTACAAAGTCATACTCTCTGCAACTTAAAGATATGAGAAGCAAAACCCTTTTTTTTTTTTTTTTTTAAAGAAAAAACAAAGAAACAAAGAGAAATAAATAATAATAATGAATTGAAGAAGAGAAAGGATAGAAAAACAAATCCCTCTTGCAGTGGGAAAAGAAACTTAAAACAGCAAAATCTGCAAAAAGATTAGTGCTTTAAACAGACACCTAATAACCCAGCTACTGACTCCATATACAAGAGAGAGAGAGAGAGAGAGAGTAAAGAAGAAGAGAGGTTCAAAGTAGTTAACCACGCTGACTGACCCATTTTTAATCCATATATATATAAAAATAAAAATAACTAATTATTAATAATATTTAGATGATCGCACGTATTAAAAGAGAGACCGATCACACGTGTGAAAGTGAGAGACAGTCTCAAAACACTGTAGAAAGGTGCTTAGGCTGTCTCTCTGGATATTGACAAGAAAGACTGAAATGTTGAAGTGTTGCTACTTTGCTAGGTTGAGCTTCTACACCCTTTCTTTTCATGGGCCACAAGTATATATTTTGAGCTTTGCATTATATCCTCCCCTCTCAACCGCCACTAAATAGCCTATGTCTAGCCCTAATTAATTTTAATTTTTTTTCTATATTGATATTAATATTACTGCTTCCATAACTCAAAAAATCACTATGATTTATTTAAAAATGAGAAGGAAAAAAAAAAGATAAAATAAAAATAATTTTTAGAAAATTTAAATTTTTATCAATTTTAAAATCCAAATTAAACGTTATTTTCTAGTTTTATTTAATCCGGAAGAAAAAAAAAAAAAAACTGAGATTCAAGTTAACCACCTGAAGTTGACCCAGCAACCAAGCAAGCACACAACTCCTTGTTACTTGAATCTATATATATTTCATGTGTCCCTTCTTCCACAAACTAGTTATAACAGCCCAAAAGAAGACCTGTTGCTTCTTTCTCTGTGTCACTTTCATGGAGTCTGTTCAATCCCTTTGGTTACTTACTACTACATTGAAAAAAAAAAAAAAAAGGGTTTTCAATTTATACTACTCCTGTGTAATACATGCAAAATTTGAAGAACTTTTTTTTTTTTTTTTCATTTATGTGGTCCTGTTCCATCACATACAATACTATACTTTGTTTCATCGTTATTATAAGATATGGTTATGATTTTAGTACATGTGTTTGGTTATGAGCTTGAACAATTCTAATTTCCTTTTCACCTAATCACCTGGACTGGGACCTAGCAAGTGAAAGATAGAATTATCATTTTTTAGGTTTAAAAAATGAGAATTGGAGTGAAAGACTCAAAAAAACTTTATTTTTTCTGGTACAGAGTGGCTCAAAAAACTTTGATTATGATTAAAGGGATTGATATGATAAGTCAATGAGAGATATTTTTATATAAATATTATTCTTCACATTCTAAAAATAAACCCTAATTAGACCAGTTAAAAGCAAGAGCACATTTCCATGTAAGGAATGTCCTGAGACTGCACTTTTCCATCTCCTAAAACGCAAACCCAAAAGCATACATAAAATATAAAATGAAATTGCTATGTTCGTTCTTTTTAACCCTTTTTTTTTTTTTACAGTGTTTCACAAACAGTGAAAAACCCAATTGAGGGACGTTTCTTTTAATATGGTCACAGTGGAACAGGAATGTACTATGTGTACATAATAATTTACAGATCGTAATTAAATAGAGAGGGGTTGGGTTTGGTCAAAAACTTTGAAAAGGCCTGACTTTGTATCGGAAAGAGACCAAACTAAACGACTGTAAATAATTGAAAAACTCACCATTTGCAGTTACTTTGGGGGGTCCTACCCACACCCAAAGCATAAGTTTCTATTCTGTGTCATTCATGTTCATCCACTTCCCCTTCCAACTGTGTCTTTTGGCATTTGCTTCTCTTACCAAATTTCATTTATGACTTACGTATCTTTGCTTTATAATAGTATTAAAGATTAATTGGATCACTATCTATATAATTTTGATGTCATCCTGACCCGACTTCAGCTGCAAATACACCCTTCTTGCTCTGGGAACTTGCAACATGACATATGTTGATTTCAAGACTACCCATTAATGTATTTTTCTTGATTACTTAGGATTCGGTTAATTCTATTTTATGCTTGCCTCACGTATTTTCACGTTTCAGCCATGATTGTTGATATGGTAAAATTCCGTTCTAACACCTAAATTCACATTTCAACTTTACAATTTTATGAAATTAGTTGAAATTTGAATTTCGCAAATGATACTGAACACTTCAACCTGCATATTTTGGTAAACATTACACATTTTTTCATATGAACAATAATAAATTGTTAAGATTTTTATTCTTTAAATGTAAAATATTTGTTTAATATGTAATTAACATAGTTTTTGAAATAATAATTTTTCATATTTTTTTAACTTTTTAATTGAGATTTAATTGATTAAATTTTACAAGTTGAAGTATTTAATAAAATAATTTTACGAATTGAAATGTTTAATATATGTAATTTTATAAGTTAAAATATTTAATAGGTCAAAATAAAAATAGAGGGTGCAATAAGATTAAAGTACCACTAGTATGATATACTCGGCCGGTGCAGTCACTTAAAAATGAGGACTTCAAATTTTAAATCTCAGTTTATGAAGAAATTGAGTAAGAAGTGAATTTATTAAAGTTTTCTTGGCTAAAGATAATTTTGATTATTGTTATTATAATAACAATAATAAAAATTATTGCTGATAAAAAAAATAAATATAATTGATTTGAGTTGATGAAATCGTAATAGGATTAGGTTAATTCTTAAATGTACCAATTCATATTGTTATACAAATATTTAATTTGAAAGCTTCCAAAAAAATTGAACAGATAGGATAAAAACCCATGTTGCATTATGTTAATAAAGAAGAGACTTTTTAACCTCCAAAGGGACCATTATATATTTGTATACATTTTCAAAGAAAAGACAATAAGTCATCTGGTCTCTAACTTTTCAGACACAAAGTGTAAGGAAATGCCTGTGCTCGATTGACAGCTTAAAATAATTAAAAAATCTTAAAAATAGTGTAAAATAAAAATAAAAATATTTACTCCCCATCATTCATATCTTCTCAATCAAACCTTGCCCAGATAGTAAAAACTATGTGCTTTCCTCTTCTGCTTCATCTTCTTATTATAATTGTTCTGGCTTCTGCAGCTGGGGTCTCTGATATCTGCTTGCTTCTATTCCCACGTGTGGCTAGTTCTTTGCACGTGTAACCCTTTTGTCATGAGCTCAGTGTTTGTTTGCATGGATTACTCTTATCTATCTTCAATTATTATTACTGACTGCCTTATTCGAACTTAGGATGCCCCTTTCTCTCTCCTGTCCTTTCCATTTATCTTAGCCCACGCTCTCACTAGAGCATCTCATTTTCACGCGTCTGCTAGAACCCAACCTGGCTATTTGGATTTTAGATGCAAAACCAGAAAGAGTTGCTAGCTAGTTATATATCTTCAAGTAATGAATGAGACGACAAGGGTTTGGCATTTTGGATTTGCTTAATTAATTGCAATTTTCGTATTGTCATTAATTACTTGTTAGAGATGTTAATAATTGTAGCTTAGCTTAATCCACTAGCTATAAACTTTAACTCAATAATGTTAGAATCCTTTTTGGCTGTAAGATTGTGTCTTTGAACCGTATCTTTCAGAATATAATTAAATTTTCTTACGCAGCAACTTTTTAAGTAGTTTTTCAAAACATCATTTGCTATTTTTTACAATGTTCGATAATATAGCATTTGAACTAATCTTTAGAAGTTAGAATAATGTTTTATAAAAAATTAACTTATATTGTGTTTAACTTGTAGCATTTTGCGAAAAACTATTCAAACAACTAACATCTAAATACCACTAAAATAATTAACAATTATAAAAACAACTAATTTTGTCAAACAATCCCTTAATGAACTAAATAAAAACCCTAGTTTGTTTTCCATAACATGATCCTAAAAGTTAGTTTTGGGATTAAGTTCAGAAAAGGGTATCAAGTTTTTCTATACAAATGATCCAAAAAAAAGTGTGATTGGAGCAAAATCCAAACATGGGTATGACCAAATAAATAAGCACAATAGGGCCAAGAGGGGGGGTGTTAGTGGACACAACATGAAATAGAGAAGGTGGCCACATGATGATGTGAGACTTTAGATGAAAAGATGTTGAAATAAAGAACCAAGAAGCAAAAATATTGGAAACAGGTAGGAGGTTCCATGTCTAAGAAGGGGATGTGTTCCCTTAACACTCCAAGCTCATGTGCTTTAGTTTGTTAGATTTAACATCAATGAAAGGAACATGCTTTTGGAATGACCCATATTACTGTTATAATTTAGGGCTGTGGTCAATGTTTGGTTTCAAATTGAAATAAAAATCAATTTGGAATCTGTGTGGATTTGACCTTATAAAATTATTGCTTTTTAAAATTTACAGTGAAATCAAATAATTCCATTCCAAACTAATTTTAAAAAATAAGAAAGCTTTGAAAATTCAAACTCAAATTCAAGACCTCTAATTTCGTAAATTAATGAAAAGACTAATCTAATCACCACCTCATTAACATACTCTATAGTATTTAGATGAAAAAATTTCGTAAATTAGTGAAAAGACTAATCTGATCACAACCTCATTAACATATTCTATTGTATTTAGATGAAAAAAACCTCGAATTTGAATTATATAATATTATTAGAAAATTAATTTCAACGACCATTGGATATAAACGAATTATTTTAACTCGGACTAGCAACTATACTCTCCCTTTCAGATTAATCTATAGAATTTAAAATAAAATACATACAAAGTTAAAAATGAAAGAATATCAAGATAGATTAAATCAACTGCAATCCAAATAAAAAAAACTCGAATTTAAGATAACATCAAAATTGTAGTTGATATAGATTAAAAAAAATTTTGAAAGTTTTAATTACCATAAATTTCATTTGGTTAAAATAAAGAAATAAATAAATATATACCTTCCAAGGAGGGGAACCACAATTGCATGAAGGAGAAAAAGAGGTGACAGAACACAAAGTAAGGTGTGTGAGTGATGAAATGAAAGAGAGGTGGCCCACAGTATAAATAGTAGGGCTGATCCTTAAGATTCTGTTGGAGCTGTTCCCTTGGAACCATATGGAAGGGTGGTGCCTTCTGTTGCTATAGGGTACCCCCATAACTCACTACATGACAATTCTAATACTAAGCAGTTAGCAGTAAAATAGAGAGAGAGGCTATCCCTCTCCTATAGATACAAACAAGAAAACATCATATGCATGCTTTAATTCGGTTCTCTCTCCCTCTCCTCTCTATATATAATGTTGGATGTGAAGCATGGAAGTCGGTTAACTCTGTCTCAAGCCACAACTACAACAATAATCAATTCTCCCTACCCAAACCATGTGAGATGTGACTCTGTTTCCTGACTTTTGGACCTCTTCTTTAAGGCCTTGTTTGGTTGACTCTCCAATTAACCATAATTCTATCTTACATAATGCACTTGCAATTTCAGACTTTTAGATTAAAACTTAACAAATATTAATAAATAACTAACAGATGGTACACATACTGCTGATGGAAAAAGAAATTTAAAGAAGGGAAAAGGAAATTAGTAGACATGCAGAAGGGTCAGTGTCTTTCTAAGGCCCTATAAGAACAGACTTAGTGTTGTTACAGTTATGAGATGTGTGACATTTTAAGACCCACTTCTTAATGTTGAGGGACAGATTTCTGCTCAGGTATAAATGCTTTTTTCAGGGGATTTCAAATTTAACAACCCACAGCACAAATACATTGATGAACATAAATAATTTCTTAATATTTTCCCTTTTGTTGAATAATTTAATTTATATTTTTTATAGCCAAATACATATATTTACCTCTGTACTTTACCACAAAAAATTTTATGACACTCCAAACTTTGCAAGCGATCTATTGTATCTAGAAGTTATAAATTTTAGTAACATTGTAACCTTTTCCGTGCAGAATATTTAGTTTTTTCCGTGCAGAATATTTAGTTAATGCTCACATTTTTAAAAGAATAATGCTCACATTTTTCAACTATCTAATAAATATTTAATGATATAATTTTATAAGTTTGAGTGTTTAATATAATAATTTTGCAATTTGAAGTATTCAATAGATACAATTTTATAAATAAAAATATTTAATAGATTAATATAAAAATTAAGGGTGTCACAAAATTTTTTACATAAAATATAGAGGTGATTTATGCATTGGGGCATTATTTATATTATATGATTTTTTCACTTCCATATTATCAGAAAATTGAAAATCCATCTTCTAATTTTTCATAATTAGTTGAGTAAATAAAAATATATTTAATATAAGATTTAATTAAATCTTAATTAATATTAATCAAATGTATCTTCACTCATTGGGTTATGACTAAATTTAGTTTGCGCTAGATCCACGTATTAAGAGAAACATTTTCTATAAGTATTTACTTCATCGAAAAAGATTGAATTTACTGTCTCACTGAAGAGAAGAAGATTGAATTTACAATCTCACTTAAGAGAAAAAGAGCATCAAACCACCTATTTCAGCACTTAATTATATTAAAGACCAGTAAGCGCAGAATAACTTGCATGGCAAATGAACATGCACACATATATGATTTTATGGCATACATGATGATGACATCCAAATAGATAGATGAATAAACATATTGCATGGTCTATTCCACATCATGTGACCCACAAAACCCTAAAAATGAAAGTCTGGAAAGCAAAAAACAGTTGTTCAATTAGGTTGAAATAACAAGAACTACATAGGGAAGGGGGTAGCATGCAGTAGCACTAGTACAAAAACACAGCTATATATAATAACCTATAACCAAAGGTGAAGTCAGCAGATCATAGGGTTTTGTGAATAGGAAAGTGACATTGATTAGGGTTTCTTTCTTTCTTTCTTCACTTTTTTCATTATACTATACTCAATTTGTGAGTTATCCATACAAGTGAATGCCTTTAATTTACTTATCATACCACTTATAGATAATAAAGGTCGACAGAAGTTACTCTGCCATGTAAGCCTTTGCTTAACAGACCAGTAAGTTTTCAGTAACCATCGCTGATACAAAATGGATCAGAACCCAAAAAAGCTAGCTTTTTAACACCTGACATCATTATCACAAAACAACTAAAAATTAAGACTTTATATGATGAACAGGGAGGGTTTCACTTTTTGTTTAGTGGGTTGATTTTATATTTTCTTACTTAGTTACAATTTTAAACAATTTTTGACATATTAATTAAGGGGTAAGCCTAAAATTTTGATGGGTTCTGGAAATTTTTTGTTTTGGGGAAGAAGATAAGTAACTGTGCATGGCGGTGTGACAGATGAGGAAGAGGGAGAAAAGAAAAAAACAGGACAGGGGTGTTGATTTTGTAAGAGATTTTCTAACATTGATTGGGGAAGGGACACAGCTTTTCTAACATAGAGGAATTGTCTGTACCTGATGATGTTACTGAATAGTTAAATAGCTTCTTCTCTTCTCTTTTTATTTTTCCTATTTATCTGATCGACGAAGAAGAACAAGTGATTGTACCTGTCCACGTGCGTAGACCCCTATGTGCCGTTCCATACAAACAGAGCAGGCCCAACGGTTCATGGCCCTTTCTGTTCCGTACAATAAACCCTAACTCATTATTGCATTGTAATAATAATTTTATTTCTTTTTTATTTATTTATTGTGCTTGGAAGGTTTTCAAAATAAATGACAAAAATTACTGTCTCTGTAATAGTGTAATTCTTATGATAATGATAAAACTGGAAATAAAATTAAAAGATTTGATTGAAAGGATTACCTTATATTGGTAAGTGGGTTTACTTTCTTTTAATTAAGTTTTAATTTTACAATCAGTTCCCGAAATGAATGATTAGTGTTAAAAAGCTAAGTTGGAATATCAAGATTTTTTATTGCTTTCCACGCTAAGACATAGTTTAATGATAAATATACGAATGATCTTACAAAAAATTCAAGTTCGAATTACTTCTCTCCCAATACTCAAACAAGAAAAAAAGTTTTTGGTTATTTTGTGAAAAATATTATTTTTCTATATTTTCAGCATTTGCATCGTCTAAAATATTTTAATTGTTGGAAAATAATAAGAGATATGGCAGAATACATCTTCATATATCAAATCAAATTACCACAATCTTACACTTAAAATTACGAGCCAATGGTTATTTCTACACACCATTGAATCACGTGCAATCAACAGAATCAGCAGAAGAAGAATCTTGGTAGTTAGAGTCATTTACAATAATTTCACACTTCAAATTCTTGGGCACTTGATGATTATCATTTACAACCGAAAATTTGGTAATTTGGGGCTGAAACACAAAATGTTTATGAGCAGAAGTAATTAGTTATGCCTAGAACATTTAATTAGCAAAATTGAAGTTTTGATAGTGATAGAAGAAGCACATGTCTAACTATGGAAAAAGCTCAATCAATTTTCAGCTAAACAGATCCCACTGGTCACTTTGTATCCATTTAAAGTGTCAATATGAGCCAGATTAGTTTCTGCCAAGTCATCTACGCCACCAACCTTTATGCATAAGACTATAATGATAATTGGTGATTGCAGTGAATAAGGCAAAATAGGTGTTTAAAATCCTGGAATTCAGGTTCTGTAGAAATATTCGTTCCCATCCTCCCACGTAAAGAAAATGGCAGCATTAAATTCCTCAATCATTCTTGTTAGAATCCATTTGTTCATTTAAGCCAATTCCATTTGACGCAATTTAATCATTTCCCAATAAATCAACATTTCAATGACCAATAAATGCATGCCCCTTAGGATAACATCATCAATTTCAACAAACAGTGCAACCCAGCTGGGACACTGAACAAGAATGCAGCCAACCATCAAGTATTTTATCATCCACTACTTGGGAAGAAAAATTCGTCAACATATAGATACAAATAAAGATGAATATTAACTATTTATCTTTTTTTTTCCTTTTTGGTTACAGATAACTGTATAAATACAGACGTCTTCTATTGCAGCAAAGCTCATGTGTAGGGTGGTTCAATGGCATCACCAACATCAGTCTGGTTTGCTTTGAAGGAGCGTGTTTCTTGCTTTTTGCTTGACCGAACGGCCTTTACCCTCCAAACTTCCATGTTTAAGGTAAAACACCTATTGCAGGATCATCAGCAAAACTCCATTCTGATTGATTTCCCCATGTCATCAACTCCTCCAGAAACCATCAAATCCCCAGGAAAGAGTATTTGAGTTTGTATCGTACGTCAACCTGATAAGGGGAATTGAAAATTATGGCCAGTATAGACCTCATGCGTGTAACATTAACAGTCTCTCTTTCTCTATTTTGATCAGCATCCCCTGCTCAAACATTATTGAAAATAAGACTTGACAATATGAGATTCTCTTGCAATAAGAGCGAAAATGAAATAGAACAAATTTTTAAGGATATCAAGAGAGGTGAGAACAAAATATTCAGGGGATGCCAAGATGTGGGTCAAATTTGCATACTAGAACAAGACATTCGACAAAGAGTTCATGTCTAGTAATTGCACAGATAGGCATAAAATGAACAGCATAAAAATTAAAATAAGAGAATAACAAGGACTGCACATTGACAGAAAAATAATGTTTGCTTTAAAATTGTTTCAATGCAGAGGTCCCACCAATATGAGGTACAGAGCCCAGGGTAGGGTATTCTTGCATTCATTGAACAGACTGTAAAGCAATTCCAAAGCAGCAGCTGAATAAGAATGCTGATAATCAGTTAATCTATGCATGAACTGTCAATTTCTCTAACTATGTGAAAGAATGCAAAGATATGAAGAAGAATCATCAATTAGTGGAACTCAGTGTCAGACACAATACTCTATATGATTGAATAAATATGATAATCCAACATTTGGTGTGGGCCACGGTTACATTATTCTACTGATGATCCATCACACTAAGACTCAGATGAAAAGGATCATTAAAAATGAGCCAGAGCATGTGATATGAAGATCTATAAAATGTAAATAGACTCAAGAGAGGAATAGCTTATATTCAGCAGTGTGATCACTTTGGCTCAATTAGGCTTGTTGAGATGTGTTGATCGCAAACTTATCTTTCACCACATATATAATATGGATTTGAATCATATCATATACATAATGTGACGCAAATACCTAAAATAATTGTGTATTCACATTTACAAATAATGTGTGCGTGTGTTCATTATAAACATCCAAGAAAAAATACTTGTAATCTTTTGCATTGGTATTAGGATATCCTTTTTATTTCTATCACTGCACTTCAAATTAATGGTTAAGAAATCAATTTTAACTCAAATTAGTCGCCTCGACTAACAGTTATTTTTTGATTCACAATTGTAATAAGATAAATATATTTTTTAAATTTTCAAGTGATCCCATAGAATGGATTCACCTATCTCTATTTCTTAAACTAAAGGACAGAAATCTTTCCATTCAAAAAAAAAAAAAAACTAATTTATCAGAAATATTTAGTATTCATTAATGGTTTTACTAAGAGATTAAGCATTCATTTGCTGCTAGCTGTCAGCTACAAATAACCATTGAACTATAGACCTGGAGCTTGGAAGGAGATTATAGAAACCCTTTAGGAAGCAGGGAAGCAATCCATATAAAATATAGCTCGTATGCATAAATGAATGAACAATTGACTATTATTTATTTTTTGAATCCCTTCAGAGAGACCGGGCCCACTGGGAAGCATCCAATCACTACCATGTTACTTAAATGATATATTAGTAACTTGCCCCTACTGGTCATCAAAAATGAATGGAATGAATCAGTTGATTTAATTTACATGAAAACAACCTTGAAATCAGAAAGCTAAAGTGTGTCAACAACTTCAAAATGCAGTTGTTAAATCGCCCCAGAGCTAGCAAGTCAACAGCAAAAATGAATAATTTAACAACAACCACCTGAGAACTAGCATGTCATTGGAACTTTATATGCACTCAATTCTGTGATGTCTCAATATCCTCCCAGTGACATTCTAGCATCTCTAACACAGCAGAGTTCTTAAGGAAGTGAAATAGCCCCGAAAACTTTCATGTTCTGTCAAACCGATGGAAAATCTTTCAAGCAGATAAATGTTTCAATGTTAAGGCACATTCCTAGAATAGCCACCAACCATAAGTGCCCAGTAATGATGCCAGTATATAGACGAAAAAGAAGGCAAATAATTCAGTTGCATGCAAGGCTGCCATCAAATGAGATCAAATGAACAAAGTAAAAAAGAAAGGAAGGAAGAAGCTTAAATACAAAATATTAGCCAAGGGGTGCAAAGAAGGACACGATCTCTAACAAAGAAAATGAAAAACATAAACTTTCATTCAAGAAAAGCCTCAAAAATGTTTAGATCAACAGTCTTGATTAATAAAATGGTCAAATCATAGGGTAACTTTTTATTCTTTCTCCTCCAGGCTGCCTATAGCTCCGCCAAACAAGTTCAAGTTCCACTTGTTGATTTGCTAAACAGCTAATAAGTTGAATCTATTCTCACATTTGAAATTGAACCTTCAGCTCTTCTACATTTGTACAAGTTGAGTTTAAACAGTCTTAAGCATTTACCTGGAATTGACTCAACAACTTAACAACATTGGGCAATAACGCTTTCAAGTATACACTCATTACGTGTTCATCAACTATAAATATCTTCATTTATGCATTATATGTTCTAAAATGTAGTATAATGCTAAAACATTGATGAAACTTGATTCCCAGATTCCTTCAAGCAAGATGATTGGCCTACAAGATCAGGTTAGAATGGGTGCCAACTGCCAAGAAGTGATCGACCAGCCAACTCTGATTGTAAAGTCAAAATCTCATGTGATTTTGGTAAAGTAACAGTATAGAATAAATGACATACCTCTTATGGTCAATAGTATGCCTATTTATAGAAAAGATGTTCCTGCGCCTCAAGCTAAGGATGAGGAGGATCAATGCCTTAGGTAAGTTCTAGAATTCTTTATTCGTGCTGGATATCATGGATCATTTGACACACATTCTCTGTGGTCCCTTTGGTTCCTTATCAAGTCCAGATGGTAGGTTCAAACCATCATCCGAACCATATCATTCAAGCTTTTGAAGAGATAATTTTTATGATGGAATTCATCATATGGGAGTCTCCACCATATGATTAATTCTTTTACCACATGTTAGAGCCTTTATCATATTGAAGAGTCTTTGTTACCTGGTAGAATCGCCATTACTCATCAAACACCAACGTTAAAATACTTTATCACTGAATTATTATTTGCTCATTTAGGTGTGCAAGATTCAATTGACTTTTTTCAAAAATGTCAAAAAAGATTAGAGAAAAAAAATGAAACTTGTCCATGGAGTTTCCAACTCTAGAAAATTTATGAGATCATATAGAGATTGCAAATCAAAGGAAAAAAAATATGAAATGAAATTAACAAGATTTCAAATTTTTGATAGAAGGTGCCTGCAGTAGCTCAGCAAATGACCAACACATTATAGATAAGAGGAGAAGACATGATGAGATAACAGTTTCAGCTAAAGCCTAAAGCTTCATATGTATTTATCTTCTATCTTATGTTAAAAGGCCATACAACCAATATTTAGCCTAAAGATAAAACTGGGGATCCTCTGTCTGTGTGGATCAAATTCACACTTCATCCAGAGAGTGTTTTCCAACATAAACTACTTTCTCCCGCAAATTATTGTCTGATTCCTCCCAAATTATAGAATCTTTTTGGTCGCTTTTAAATTCAAGCTTTTATCTAATTGGCATAGTAAAAAAACTAGTTCATCAAACTTCTCACAAGAAACAACTATCGACATTCTGAAAAAAAAGAAAATTTACAATTCGCCTTCCCTGTTACATGTCAAGCAAATATGCAATTTAAAGTTCAAAGCGCCTGCATTACATAGCCAAACATATCAAAGCACGTGTATAAATTGCATATCAGTTGCATCAAAAGCACATGAAAAAACGGTTGCATCAAACCACATTGACGTAAACAAAAAAACACATCAACAATTTCCCAAAACAATCGTATTCTCTATATAACAGAATATACAAAAATTTAAACAATCTACTTACTTATTTCCATCTAAGTCTCCTCAATCTTGCTTAGCCGCATTTCTAGCAATCTTGCATAGAATTCTCCATCACTAATCTTCAACATCTTCCATAATGGAAGCTTAAACCCATATTCGACCAACAATTTATGCCTAGGCTTTATCTTCCCCTCCAAACTGAATGAAAAGTACTGTGGAAATCTCTTAAGTTCTTCTAAATCGCCCTTCATTTCAACCAGAAAGTAGTCAACTTTAGGCAGCAAATTGTTCTCTACACTAAACGTCAAAAGCCCTGGCGACCTCACCACCATTATTTGAACCTCGCTGTATTTCAATCCCAAACTCATCAAGAACTCAATCTTAGCCATCAGGGTATATTCAATATTGTACACAAGCAACAGCGTTGTCTGAGAATTGATGGCGCTGGGACCCACAAACCCAAGATTCCGGAGAAAGATAAGTGCAGGACGTAATTGTTCAGATACACTACAAACTAAGAGCCTAGGACATCGAGAAATGCATTTAGCAATGTCAGGAAACGGGATACCAACTTCATTGAGAAGGAAATCAAAGACTGGATAGAGATAGAGATATGGGTCGGAGGTGAGGAGAGTAGGGTGCATGTCGAGGATGCGACCTATGGCGGAGCGATGGAGGCCCATGCAGGAGAGACAGTGCTCAACGGAGTGAATGGCGGAGAGAGGAGTGGTGCGGAGATCTGGGTTTTGAGTAAGGGCCTTTTGGGTATTGATATTGAGGGCAGTAAGGTAGAGGAGCTTTTCACGGAAGAGGAGGCCGGAGTCTGCGGTGGTTGTTGTGGCGGTGGTGGAATGGGTGTTTGGAAGGCAATTGAAGGTTTTAGAGAGTCTTGGAGAAGGGAAGATAGAGAAAGGAAGGAATTGAATTGCAGAGGAACGCATATTTGCAAAGCGAATCGCATTCAGGACCTTATCATCATCGCAATCGAGTCATAGATTGTAATGCTTCATGTTTCTCTTATCCAACACTAGGCGTATGCCTGCGCTGCGCACGGTTTTCTAAAGTTCCAAATTGATTTTTATTAATAATTATTCATATTTATTGACTCAATTTTAATTTTTATTAAAACTTTATTTTTAAGAATATAATATTTAAATTTTGAAATTTGATCATTTTAAAGAATCATTCATACATATTAATTTATTATCTAAAATAATGTTAATTATATCGTGAATTCTCTCAATTTGAAACTGTATAATTTTACCGTCATTTTAATTACAAATAAAACACAATAGAAAAAAGACTGAAAATTCAAAAAAAAACAAAACTTCCAAACAATTTAAATTTTGAAAGACTATTGAAAAGAAAGAAACAACATTAAAAACAAACTAGACCATATAACTTTTGAAGAACGCATACTCAAATGTCGTATAGCTGCCGCAGATTTTTCTAATTTTTGATGCTATCCTTACTGCTATTCTTACTGCATCCTCAAGAACGAGATAAAATTAATTCATTTGTGCTTAAAATTATTTGTCATCAACCCTCATATCATCACCTCTGTTGTTGTTTCTTTTTTCCAATGTCATTCTGATTACTTTGATATATCTATATATTATTCAAATAAATTCGTACTAATGGTAATTAAACGATGAATGATGTTTCCAACAGAAGACACAGAAAATATACTAAATCGGAACTTATAAGTGAATAGTACTAATAAAAACAGTTGACAGGAAAAAAATGGAAAAAAGAGGACAATTTCATGCAAAAGCACACTAAAAAGGCAATTACTTTGATTTGCTTTGCGCCGTAAGCCCATTTACAAATTTTCAGGCTTGATTGCATTTGCATATACTCAACTTTGTTTATGTACATGAAAATCATGGAATATGCATATGTACAGTAAATGAAAAAAGAGGACAATTTCAATTTCATGCAAAAGCACACTAAAAAGGCAATTACTTTGATTTGCTTTGCGCCGTAAGCCCATTTACAAATTTTCAGGCTTGATTGCATTTGCATATACTCAACTTTGTTTATGTACATGAAAATCATGGAATATGCATATGTACAGTAAATCTTTTAGACCAAATTTTTTCTCAACAATTAGCATACTTATTAATTGCTCCTAAGCATCAAAACTATTTTTAAGGAAATAAGCATTAAATGTCGCCTTCAACTCCAAACCATTTCAGATTTTAGATGGATTTTAGATGGGGAATACCCATTTACATACATATGAAAAAATAAAAATAACACGACAAACTCACAACCAAAATGTATGCACAAATTCAAATGGGAAATATCAACTTCATAAGAATAAAATGAACACATATAAGAAAAATAATAATAACAACAACAACAACAGTACCTGAAAACTAATGCTATAAGATACTTTAAATTCTCCTAAAAAGAACTACAGCACTCCCTAATTACATGCTAATACACAACAAATTAAAATATAAAAAAAAGATAAAAAAAATCATATCATGCCTCAATTTCTTTGGTTTCCAAAAATTAACGGAAAAAAAAAAAAAAAAAAAAAAAAAAAAAAAAAAAAAAAAAAAAACGAGAAGTTAGCATCCTTTACAACCAAGAATAATAAAACTATTATTAGTGCCAAAGTAATCTTCATGTCAATGATAAAGATCTCTTTAAATTTTCGGTAAGAGGCAAAATGATTCATAAAATATAAGAAAAAAATCATAAAAAAAGTCAAAACAAATTGTTGCATAATAAAAAAAAAAAAAAATTATAGAACAATGCATGCTAAAGAGCTCACCATTGTTTAGATAAAAAAAAAAAAAAAAATGTATGCTAAAGAGCTCACTATTATTTAGATGGCAATAATTAGAACTGCGAATAGAGCAAAGTCATACTCATATTGCCACATTAAGGCAGTAAACATGAAGCTAACTTCCATATTAATAAAAGTAAAGAGAGGATTAAAATCAAGATTTAGAACAACTTCATAATACTTTATACTAATCTCAAACGAAATTTAGTACTTGCTATAATATGGATTATAATTGAGACTCTATATATCTAAAATAGAAAAAGTACAACATTTAGTAGCTTGGATTATTAATAGAATTCCACAACGTTTGAATTGCAATAATTCAAAAATCAACTCAAAACGCCCCCAATTATTATCATCAAACCAAATAAAAATCAAACCAAATAAAAATACGCTCAATAATAAATTAAAAGGGAAACTTCAAAAAAATCACAAAAAGAAAGAAAAAAAAATTGAAAGATAAGGAAAATTTCGGCACAACCACAGAATTAGAGTGAGAATAGCAGTGGCACAATGATCTAATTGGCAATACCTATATTAGAAGGGATAATATATTTCCATTCATCTTGGCCGCATGTTGGGGGGGATAGTGACGCAGCGGCAAGAAGGGGTCACAGAGATTGGTTATCGTGTACAGGAGAAGAGAAAATGAGTTTTAATCTTTGGTTTAATTTATGAGGTGGAATGGAAAAGACAAATATTGTAAGTTAGGAAGATGAAGATTGAGGCACTTGCAAATGTTAGACATTTTTTCAGGAGAATTTTTTTTTAGAAATTAGAAATTTCTCTCAATTAAGATAAAAGGAGATATTCAAAAACTGTAATTTCTCTCTCCTTAATTGAAGTGTCACATCAACATATTAAAAAAATCTATGATTCTCTTTATATATATTATAATATATATATAATATATATATATATATATATATATTATATATATATATATAATGATAATAATATAAAACTCAACACAAGATGATAATAATAACATGACAATTGCATTTTTGTACCTCATTTCAGTTCTTTATTATTATTATATAATGATAATAATATAAACTCAACACAAGATGATAATAATAACATGAAATTGCATTTTTGTACCTATTTCATTCTTTATTTCATATACCAAACTTATTCTAACAGTAACATTATTTTAATTTCATTACACGATTTTTCTCTTTGGAATTTGAAGTTGGTCTACTACATACACCCCATTAAACGACTTTTTAAATTGAATAAAACTTCATATATATATAAATATATAAAGGGGTAAAAATTATAATTACAAATTAAAATATTGGAGATAGTATAGAATCCATGGCCCTTTAGTCATGAGTATCTCATCTAAACTAAGGGTTATTGGCCTATTTTTTTTAAAAAAAAAAAGCTTATTCCACAGTTAGACAGAGTTGAATTCAACAAATGAAAATTTAAAATCTTTGATTGGTGATTAATCAGTATTAGAGTGATCTAGTAACTAATACTATCCTTTGGTATAGGAAATTAAGTTCGATTTCCGATACTTGCTACAACTACCTTTCCATTTTTGATAATCCCCAATGTGCTAAAACAACCTTAATGCACACACACTAATTGATTTGTTATTCTGTTAAGTTTGTTAAATACACAAGAAATATAGGTTAAGGAAAAGACTAAATTGACATCATCTCCAACGTTATGCTCGTAACTTCACCATGGACAGTGTGGTAAAATCAGATAAAGTACCCACCATTAACAGAAATTTGAGTGACGCGGGTAGGGGTTTGAATTGATAAACCTCGAAAGGTTTATGGCATTTGAAAGGCAGAAAATGCAAGAGAGAGAGAGAGTTTGGTAAATTAATGGGTTTTGTTGGTTGGTTTTGGGCTTTTGGGACGATCCCGATTCTCAAGCTCCCTCCCATGACCGCTTTTGCCGCTCACCCGGTCGTGTCATGCAACCCTATATGTAAGCTCACATCTTTCTCGGTTTCTATCTCTTCCTTTCTCTCTCTTACCTTTTAGGTGGTTCTCTCTTCTTCGGCTCAATGATCGACCTGTCCCACATTTAAGACCCTTCAATTATGCACTTTCAACTCGTCGTTTGATTTGCTCATTTGGGTATGTTCTTTTTTTAATTTTGTTTTTTGCTTCCATTCAATGCCTCATTTCTCACATGTTCTTAATTTTTACTTTGTCAAGGGAAATAAGAAATAGGATCTGAATCTAATTCTGGGTTGTCTTTAATTTGTTTGATTTATGCGTTTGTGTTGTAATATCTGTAATTTGTTTGATTTATGTGTTTGTCCATTATTTATAACGGGTTTAGTTTACTTGGTCTGGTTTCACCTTCATTTCTTCTGATTTATTGAAATCCCATTTCACTATCGTGTTAAAAGTTGCTTGTTTTTCTCCACAAAAAAACACCTTTCTGGTTGATTTTCGTTGTATACGTGATACTTGGATTCGTAGCGTGGTATATTAACATTTGGTACATTGTTTCAAATTTTCTAATCTTGCTCTGTGGATACTTTGATGATGGTTCTAATGGATGTGCATAATTGCATTTATTTGAATTTATGTTCAACGTTGGAATTAGTATTTGATAATTTGAAATGCAAAGATATTTAGGCTTTGAGACTCTTTCTTGAATTTGAAGCAGGATGGGTAGGGTTAAGCTAAAGATCAAAAAATTGGAGAACACAAATGGCCGTCAAGCGACCTATGGCAAAAGGAAACATGGCATCATGAAGAAGGCTAAGGAGTTATCCATTCTATGCGACATAGACATTATCCTTCTCATGTTCTCACCGACAGGCAAGCCCTCAATATGCAAAGGAAAGAAGAGGTACTTTTGTCTCTTATCATTTTTTTCATGATTGTCACATCATCATCAGTATCAGTGTTGATAATTGGTTGAAATTCCCCTTCTTTTTTGCAATTTGGAGTAGTATTGAAGAAGTCATTGCAAAATTTGCTCATTTAACACCTCAAGAAAGGGCAAAGAGGTAGAGTGAAATTCCTCTCTTTCTTTCTATAATCATCATGTATATAAGTTGATACATGGAGCCGGAATTTGATCGCTTTTTTTTTTTTTTAATTTCACTGGAACAGGAAGTTAGAAAGCCTTGAAGTAAGTCCTTTCTTACGTACCATTTCCCAATATCAACAATACCAATGTCTTTCTTTTCTCTTACCACTTAATTTCACTGCAGCAGTGCTATTTCATTTTTCTTGCTAACATGACCTTTTGTTTTCTTTTTGAGAGTCTAGGCGTTAAAGAAAACTTTTAAGAAGTTGGACCATGATGTTAACATACCTGAATTTCTGGGTACAAGGTATGTGCTATTCAACACGATACATCGTTGCATAGTTTGACCATATTTTAGGTAATGTATGTACTAAAGACTTCTTGCTTTCCATTTTTGTTTTTGGTTCAGTTCTCAAACAACAGAGGTATGGACTCAAAAAACAATTGCAATATAAATGTGGTCTCTTAAAACTCCTTATTCTTCCATAGTTAAGCTGGCGACATGTTTTACACACTTGAGATTGCATTCATCAGGACTTGTCGAACCAATCAAGGTTATTGCAGAATCAACTTTCTGAAGCACACAAGAGACTGAGGTGAACAGCTGCAAACCTTTGATTGTAGTATTATCCTTTCATGTTTTGTGCATATAGGTGTTGATTTAACCCATTACATTAACTGCTTGCCATCGCATACTAATTTTTATAATAATTTGAGTTTCTGCAGCTATTGGAGTAATCCAGATAAGATTAACAGCATAGAACATCTGGGTCAATTGGAAAATTCACTCAGGGAATCACTTAATCAAATTCGAGCACATAAGGTACGGTCATCCTTCAAAAAAGTTGCATTTATTCTTTGTTGAAACCGCAAAGCTATGCATCTAAAACGTTAACAAGAGTGATCATGGCATCATAAATATCTTGTTTGAAAGTCTGGAAATTTTTTGCTTATCTGAATGTTGAACAGGAGATCAAGGCAGGTCTTAATTTGATATCATAGTCAATTTTAATTAAATTGGACAGTTCATCTAAGAAAGTATCGAAGAAAATAATGTAATTAGACTCCCCAAGGTTAAAGAGTTTCTGCAGTTTTTAAGCAGCTGACTAAAAACGATGTTCAATGTTTCGAAAATTCTGAATAAAGGTAGCCCCTTGGCTGCAAGTAGATAGAAAACTGAATGACTTAAACTCCTCGTTTTAGCCTTTAAATCATGATATCTTTTCTTCATTGCTAACAGTTGTGCTAATAATTTGACTTCCTTCCAGGAATATTTAGGGAAACAACAATTTATGTCACTAGAATGCAATAGTCAGGTAAAGATTGGTCTAATACTTTCCTCAATTGATTTCTTTTGTATCTTCATTAAAATTATCATCTAAACTAGCCTTGCTTGCAGTTCCAAAATGGGATGCAGTTACCTTTCAGAATGGGTGCTGAGCAGCAGCTCCCACCAATGCCATGGATTCCTAATAATGACAATCAACAGATCGTGTTACCAGATGATCCAAATCTACTCCCTCATAGGTTAGTATGTCTCCTTAACAAAGCTTCTAATTTCTAGTTATCCAAGTGTTATCCTCCCAACAATCCTGAGATTTACTCACTCAAACCCATTTTTAGATGGAAACTCTAGTTTTTAAAGATCATTTGCACAGCACAAATATACAAACAAGTATGGATGCTTGCTCAAGACACTCAAACAGAGAGGTAGATACAAGTTACAATGGGTGGCACTAATTGGCCCCCACTAAAATTAAAAAATTTGGAGTCTTTTGTTGATAACAAATAGACCCCAACTGACAGGTGATTTGTCAATCTTCATGTCTGATATGTGATTAAAGTTGGGACATAAATAAAGGGTGATCTAGTCCACGGACATCCTACACTTATGGACTCTGGATGGGTTGATGTATACAGCCTTCCCTCTACTGCAAAAAGACTGTTTTTGTAGCTCAAACTTATGACTTCTAGATCATAAGTGGAGTAACTTTACCACCACATCAGAACCACCCTTCCCAATTATTCTACACAATTAATTATAACTAAGTGAAAATAAAAAATTAGGATTTATCTATTGGTGATAGTTCAAATGTTAACATAATTATAGTTTGTTGAAATATTTTTTTAAGTAAACATTTTGTAAAATGAAATAAAATACAAAATTCCGGCTCCACCGGTGTAAACACATATGGAAAGGAAGTGATATGAAACATGCATTTCTAGAAAGCATTTGATTTGTATACACCTTTTTGTAAGATAGGGTGACTGTTGAGGAAAAAATTAAGAGGGAAATTGAGATGGTGGAAGTGGCAGGAGATAAAAGTGAAGGCAAAGCGAAGGTAAAGATTAGCAAGGTAGTAGAAAGAAAGGATTTAGCAGCTGTAGATCATTCTGAAATGTAGCCTTGAACTGATTTATGGAGGAAATGGATACATTTAGCCGGTTCCAACTAGTTTGGGATTAAGGATTACATCACTTGAGTATAAGAAATGGTGCAAATTTTACAGGAGCAATAATAACAATGATTTTTACATTAATTATGATTATGTTAGCAGGTTTCCTATTATGTATTCTTAACACAATGAATAACATTTCTTTCTTTAGGGATGTCGAGTGTTCTGCAAGTTCCTCCTTTGGGAGCTATTCTGGTTACTTTGGAACAGGAAAAAGTTCAGAGCTATCTAATTCCAGTCAAGAAAATGGTGTGAGTGGCATTCTGAATGAATTGAGTGGAACTGCATCACTGAGGTTGCAGTTGGCTGGGCAGTATCCTTACTTGCCATACAATTTGAATTTGCTGAATGATACAAAATTCCAACCTGCAGCGGAGATGAACCTACAAGAAAGCCCTGTAGATTTTCATGTTAATGGAAGTTATGAAGCTCCCAAACCTGGGTATGACACCACCCCTGGTAGTTGGGCTTCTTCATCAGGACCATGTGCGGTTACCATGTTTGATGAGCATTTGTATTCCCGGGTAAGTTCAAACTTATCGTTCTCTGGCTCTATTAAGTAAACTTCCCCTTTTATTCCTTTTTTTTTCTTTTTTGCATGCTTTTTTAAATATTACATTCTCATTACTGCCTGATCCTGAATTGACTTAGAAGGAATGGCGTTGGCTATATAGTCAAAACTGTTAACTCTGTTAAACCTTTTGCACCAAATTAAAATGAATGTGGATTGGTATAGACTTGTTAGATTTTGTAGGTGGAATTTCAGTAGGATAGCTTATAGAATTGTTGATATCATATGATAAGTTGGAAGTTTTTTTTATTATAAAATGTTCAAGTCAATTCATAAGAAGTAGAATTTTAGTGTTACTGTCTCCAATGCTTTGATGCATATTTAAAATTTGTTTTTAGAAAGATCTTCAATACGGGAGCCACAATGAAGAATATTACTGAATTACCTGAGCAGTCGCTTCATTTGGGCTCATGGGAAGTGTGATTGTCTCATGAACTAGGATATCACATGATCTTAAGGTGAGTTTGATGATTTATTACTACATAGTTGCCTATCACAGTTGTCAAAATTTGAACATATCTTTCTTTGAGAGAAAGAAGGGAAGTGCTTCCAGTGTAGAATGTGATATCGGATTATCACATGGTTTGGATATGATTCCTTGATTTGTGGTACTTAGGCATCAAATTACTTGCATGATTCCACTTAATTGTTTCAGCCAATTTAGGGTCTAAACTTCAGTTACTATCCTTGGTAAATGCGATAGATTGCACTTCCTTCTGCCAAATTCGCACCACAGTATAATTTTTCTTTCTTACGTTACTTCATTTCACTGTTACCCTTGGTAATAGCCCAAGTATGTTTCTAACAAAAATCTTAACCATATATGGCAGCAACCCAACTGAGCTTCATGGATGATATTACTGTTCAGCCCCTGATCAAGTAGCTAGATAGCTTGGCCGCATTTTACACGAAAGATTACATATCCCACCAAATGAAGCTGCTGAAATTGCAGTTGGAATTTTAGGCATGCAAATGTGAGAAGCAGCCATTGAGATATATACATAATTATGTTTGGCATGATAACAACAGCATAGGAATGCCCTGACGTTAGAAAGAGAATGGTGCCCGACTCCGACTCCATCGAACCAGGCAGGCATCCACTTTTGTGAGATTACAGTATCTTCTGTATACAAACTACATATATAAATAGTAGGTTTTGCGGAGTTAAATCTTGTTTTTTCTTTTTTTTCCTTTTTCTTTTCTTTCTTTCTTTCTTTCTTTTTTTTTTTTTTTTTTTTTTTTATAGAAGGTTTTGCGGGAAGTTAAATCTTGTTTTTTCTTTTTTTTTCCTTTTTCTTTTCTTTCTTTCTTTCTTTCTTTTTTTTTTTTTTTTTTTTTTCCGTGTGGACGACGGTCACTTGTGGTAACCTGGTTTTTTTTTTTTTTTTTTTTTTTTTCCTGTGACGAGGTCACTTGTGGTAACCTGGTTACCGCCTCCTTGTCTTCCCCAAGTGTGTCTTGAGCTGTAAATTAAAGAAAAAAAACCATATATAAATATATAGCAATAACCATATAGAAATTGTTGTAAGTCAAAACTACATCTATGAATTCAGTTTATCTGTAAACAATTTCCTCTTTTTTTTTTTTTTCTCTCAAATGAGAGTTCTAATTCAGTGATTATACAGAAATTGTTCTGTCAGGAGACTCCGCTTTCATAGAGATCATTTCTGTCTCTTCCTTGGCCAGCCTGGGATATACCAGTAAATAAAACTGTCAGATCATTGTCCTGTAAACAATTAATTCTTGTTGAACTTGTTCCAGCTACAAAACAAAACAATTAATCATCTTAGGTTTAGCATTACATTCAAATTATATATAGGTATAAAAAATTGACTCATAATGTTATTTTTGGTAAAACATAATTATATACATGACAACCTAACCACCAGGAGGTGAGGTGACATTGAAAAAAACCAAAGATACTCACAGCTCAGCTAGATTTTGATATGATAGCAAATAGAAGTACCCATAGAATATGTTTGTAAAGGCAAATGATCCTAGCCAAGTGGTAGGGGTGATGTCCTGAGTTTCCATGTTGGATTTTTGACATTAGAATAATAATTTCAATTTGTATTTCTTATTCTCTATGGGCTCTGAATTGTCGTGTCTGCTGCTAATATTACAGAGTATAAAAAGATAAAGATTCATAGTATATAATATCGAATGAGAAAAAAAAAAAAATGCAAAAGAATATGTTTGTAAAGGGTCCATGCGAGTAATTTTCATATTTCACAATGCAAATCCAGTATGAATATTTACTTCCTAAGCCCAATATATTACTGTGAATATGTGTTTGTCATTGTCGTTATTTCAATAAATTAAGGTTTTATAAGGACAGCGAATGTCTCTTTTAACTGCTTTTTTTTTTTTCTTCACTTTTTTACTTTTTCCAATAGAATCTCATGAATAACCTAATCAACAGAAGGAGAAGGAAGGAGCAGTAAATTCTTTGTCATTAGTTGACCCGTGAAGATGAGAGTGGTAAGTAACTTTAAAATGTGGGAAGTCGCATGAGTAGTTATCATAGTCCTATAATTACTACACTCTTCTCTTGGTAAGAAAAAAAGAACACGGCATAAGGATAGGAGCAAGTTTATCTGATAAATCCCGATATTTTATAAGATCATCGAACAAGCAAGCGACACGTGTTCAGCGAGATATGCGGCGAGTCACGTGGGTTGTGTCCTAAAACTACTTACGTGCCGCAGTGGCGCAGTCGCCTGTTAGAAAACGTCGACTGGTTGGTTAAGAAAACTGGCTTGCACGTGGCTCGAGATATCAGCTTCGTGTCAGTCCTTAACCACGTGAGTTGACTCATCAATAGTCGTGCCTGTTTCAAATTTTAAATTCTAATTTATCTTCTCTTTTCTTAACCAAATAAATAAATTCACCCTAAATAATTATGATGCTTTTTTTTTTTTTTAGCAAATATACAAATTCACCTTATTATTTTTCATAAAATATTTTATAGCACCAAAAATTTCATCGGGATTAACTTTATCAACAAATTTACCAATTTTAATGATCCAAAATGGCTTCAATTTTGTTTGTTTTTACAATGTGAGCCAATTTTTTTTAATTTTGATAATTAATACAGTAAATTTATTTTTCTCGTTAAAATTATACCTTCCGTCTATGTTTATTAGAAAATATTAATGTTGCTGTCAGTTAAGTCCATAGTTCGATACATCATCAACATTAGAAAATGATAAATCTATAATTGTCAGCCAACATTAGCAAAATAAATAAATAAATTCTCACAAAAAATCTGAACTTTGGACGTTTATAATTTTAGCCTTTTTTTAAAAAAAAAAATTTACCATGTTTGTTTCATTATACTTGCATATTATATACTTATTATATACTTAATTATAGTTTTTAATTATATAAAATTTAAATTTTCTTAAATGATTCTACAAATTACAATTTATTTCTAACATGTAAACTTTACTATTTAATTATTACTATACCACACTATACAAAAATAAGAATTTAATTCTAAAATAATATTATAACACACAAATACATTATATATTTTTCATTTAACTTAAATTTGAAAATTTTGAAATTTGAAAACAATTATAATAACCCAAAATAATTTATTTTTAAAATGAATAAATTATAAGATTAAATATTTTCAAAATCCAAAAATTTAAAAAAAGTCATTACCTCATTTGCTAAAATTAAAAGAATTGATTAAAATAAATAAATATCAATATATTTTTCATTATTTGCCCACCCCTTTTTGTCTAAGTGGCGTGGTAATGTGGTGCTTACATGTCAAACTATAGATCCTACTAACGGATATGTCATTAATTTTTAATCTAAATATATATATATATATCAACCAAAATTTTTCTAAAAAAAATGACATGAAAATCTTTTTTTTTTTTTTTTTTCCCAATATTAATCTATAGCAACGAAATCTAGTAAATCAGAATAATTTTTTTTTTTTTTTTTTTCCATGATCTAATCTTAGCAACGGAATTCTAGTAAAAAATAAAGAAATTGAGAAATTAAAATAGATGGCTTCAAAATTTGTACTTGTAAACTTAAATTGACGTATAACTTTAATACAAAAACTAATTCGAAATTTCCAAGAAACTTCCTTATCGTCTTCAAATTTATTTGAAGCTACAACACGCTGTTCATTCAAGTCTTTTCATAAGTCTAATGCATTGATGCAATGAATTGATCTAATCTAATTTAAGAAATATTTATGAATAAAGAACATATAGTCTTATATTCAAAAAATGTGTAAAAATAGTCTTTGAAAATTAATAATAATAAGAAAAAAGATGAATTTAGACGCAAACAAAATGTAACTTTCATTTTGTTATCTTATCTAAACCAATGAATCAAATTCTATTATTATCAACACAACAATAAAGATAATTCAAGTTGCATGTAATTAATTAATTTAATTTAATAAAAAGAAGCCATCCATTTATTATCTTTAGGACCCCTTTGGACCACCCAATTGATCCAAGTTTATCACTCAATAACTCTGGATATGGGGTTTGGATTCCCATAAGATTTTCCCAGAACTTAAGAAGGAAAATAAATATTAAAATGGAAAAGAACAAAAAAATAAGAAAAATTATCTGAATTTTCGCATCTCAGATGGCTGGCGGTGAAGTGGAGATATATAAGAATAGAAAAGAGATATGGATCTTGGACCCAATCTTGTTAGAAAGAGACCTAAAAGCTAGGAGACAAAATAAAGGGACATTGATATGAAATGTCTTAGCAGTTTTATTTGAATCCAGGCAACTGAGACCATGCATGCAAACAAAGTACAAAACTGATGCATGTAATTTCCTTCTCCACACACACACACACATGTATGTATGTATGTATATGAGTTGCTTAAACTTATATACTATCAAATTTTGATTCTTATTTACAATAAATTCAAGTAACCATCCATACACAAGCAATTAACATCAATAACTTCAGTTTAATTACTCAGAATTTGGGATTTTAAAATAATTTAGCATTTAAAATAGTTAAAACGTTGTACTAAAAAACACATTCAAATTCTCTATCACGTGTCGTCTATGCAAAAATTTTGAGACATTTTTATAACTTATTAATCCTTGTAATCTTAATTTAAGTTTTAAAGTTAGACTTGATTTTCTAATATGGTATCAGAGTCCATTCTTTCTTCATTTTCTTTCTGCCTTCAGCGAACGTGGGACCTTAAAACCTAGTAGGTTATAAGATTAGGCTTGGGTTTGTAATAAAAACATTATATTAAATCAAATCATAACATTAACTATTCTGCATATATATACAAATGTATTCCACTAATTGTTCATTATTTTTAGTATTTGATGGTAATAGATTACAGAAAGCATAACTCCTATTTGAATCATTGAGGACTTAGATAATTGTGTTTGCATTGTGTGTGAAAATTAGATTGAAATCATTGTTTCCTCTCGTGTATTAAGACTCGAGAGTTATAGTTGGAAGTGTGTATTCATGTTCTTCCCTCTTCATCGGTCGAACTAGGTTAGTAAGGAAGAAGTTTAGTTTTGTTTAATGGATTATAAGTTGCTTGGAAGACTTTATATTTTTGTGACAACATGGGCATTTGGTTAAGAAGGAACCAATATATATATATTTTTTTCAAATATTAAATTTGAGAAAGATAAGATGATGAATTGAGTTAAAATTAGAAGATTTTAGATATTAAAGTTACGTTCTTCTCTTTGCCATTTTGCTTAACTGGTTGAATTTCTTTTCCATATTAATTTTTAAGGTCAGGCTGCTTAACAAGGTTGAAAGATACTTATATAAGTCTATTTTTTTGGGACCCATTTGATGATGAATGAATATGTTGTAGCCATTAACACCATTACACTAACAATTACATGTTTGTTTTTAACAGAAACCCTAAAGAATGAAAAAAAAAAAAAAAAAAAAAAAAAAAAATCATCTTTAAGCAAAGTAAATTTGGATGTTCTCCTAATATTGGTAATTAAAGATTCTTTGTTTAGATAAATTTGGAGTCTTTATGCTTTTTTTTCAGCAATATTTTACACATACTTTTCAAAATTCCTATTTAATTTGGGGATTACAAGGGAAAAAAATTAATTAGGTGAAGGTGTTAATTGCCTATCGAAATTGGGCCGTTGAATTTGGATTGTTTGAAGAGCCCACATTGGGGGTCCAATATACTTAATTTTTCGTCTTTTATTTATTTTATTTTATTTTTTATATACATATTGACCAATGTGTTGAAATTGTAGCTAAGCAAAAAGGACAAAAAGGAAAAAAAGGAAAAACTACAAACACCAAATTTAATAATAGATAGAAATTCTTTTAATTTCCATTAATAGTAGATGGAAATACGAAATTTACAATTTACTCACATAGTTAATCAAACTTCAAGCATAGACAACAAAGGGCATAATGGACCCAAAGTTGATTACAAATATTATCTCCCCAACAATGGGAAGCCAAAGTAAGAAAAAAAAAATTTTCTATTCAAGTACTAGTGGCGGGTGGTAATAGTCCACCTCTGCCCTTCTTTCTGCCATTTTCATAGCAGAAGAAAAAATGAGAAGACCCTTAACACTAATAAAAAAAAGGTCCCTCCGCCTATAGGACATCCCATACAATTCCTCAAAATGAGATATTAAGGGCACCTTAAAATAAAGCCCTTTTCCCATTTTGACCTCTTAACCTTCCAGACAGACTGTATATTACTAACATACCCTAGTATACTAAAGTCACACACTAATTACTAATACTACTTTTGATAACCCAGTATATATTATAAGATTATAACAACATAGAGTAAAGACCTAACATACTTATTATATTCTTTGGTTTTCTGGTGAAGGACATGTAGCCCTAACGGAATTGAGCACCAGAGTAGGTCTGCCCGAAGGACCAGCTAGGAGGAGCAACATTGTAGGACACCACACTGCGACCATCACTAGTAGTGACCTTAAATGAAAGGGCTTGACCATTGAGATAATTGTTGCTTTGCCAATTTTGCCCCCAGTTTCTTGACATCGACTGCCAACCGGTTCTGGACCCTTTGATGGCTACAGCATGTACATCACCAGCTCCACCAACGTTTGTGATTAGTACCAAGTTGAAGTAAGAGTGTCCATTGATTGTAAACCTTATGCCTCCTCTTCTTCTACAGGGTACCCTACAAAAACCACCCCACCAAATTATTAACTACCAACATGTAACAAAATTAGAGACCTAATTAACCGAATAAACTACAATTTGAATTGAAGCTATTTTGTTACAAGAACATGTGACTTGAAAAATACCTTCTGTAGGCCACAGGAACAATGCCAGCTCTGTATTGGGCAATGTGTTGGAAGACAGGCTGAGAAAGGTCAAAATGGTGGAGAGGAGGGTTGCACCAGCCGCCGGCGTTGTTGGGTAAGGCATTGTTTGGAGGGCAGAAATTTGTGGCAGTGACCACAATGGAGCCAGGAAGGCACCATTTTCGGTCATTAACACATCTAATTTCAAAACAAGATCCACAGCTTAACCCACTGTTAAACAGAGCTGTGCTTAAAGCAGCAGTGTTCGTTCCATAACCTTCACTATATAAATTCCCATAACCACAAGCCCCACCTGCAAAGATCCAATTTTTTTTTACCAGAATCAACAAAATTGGCCAAATGTGCATACTAAAAAACCTTAAACATATATTAAAAAGAATTTCCATTTGTGTCCATACCCATTGTGCCTGAAGCATCACCACCTCCATAAAAGGTTGCATGAGCATTAATCCATCCACCACCACCATACCCATTGACAGATGAGACCATTGCAAGAAAACCCAGAAAGAAAATCCCAAAGAATGCCATTTTCCTGCACAAGAATTAAGTTAAACCAAACAATTAGCATCTTTGTTAACATGGGTCCGTTTGAAAATAAGTTGAAATGAAAATGTGAGGGGAAAAAAGGAAAAGGTTCTTTCACAAAAACTGTACCTTGAAGAAAAATAAAGAGAGGAAGAAAGCTGGGGGTAATGTAAGACGATTGAGTGAAGAAAATGGGCAGGGGTGTGGAGGAATTTATAGAACTTTGGTGGGAGTATTAGCCACCGTTAATAGTCTTACAACTAACACACACTTTAAGCAGAAGGGGACCATCAACTGCTAGGGTTTTGTATAAAGAGTAATTTTATTTAATTTTTATTTTTAATAAAGTGTAGTGATTATTAAATTAATATTGAATTTAAAACAAAAAAAACAAAAAAAAACAAAAAAAAGTTCCCATATGTTCTCTTAAGTGCATGTGAAGGCTGTTTTGTAGGTTCAAAGCGTGTGGTTTTGTAGCTTTCCTAATGGGAAATTCCCTAAATCCAAGTGGGTCATAGTGATTTTTCCCCTCGATGGTTAATAACCTCCATAGCCACATGCTCTTGCGGGCAGCGCCCATTTGCCGCAATTGCCCTTTTCTCCTTTTTCTGCTCTATCTTGCAATCTTGCTCAATTTTTTTTGTCGTTGTGCATGAAAACGTACTCAAGTTAAAAATAAATGGAAAAGAGGTAAATTTAGAACAAGGGAAGAGCCTGATATTTTTGAGAATGGTAAATTTTTGTATATAGAAAGACCATAATTACTTGTTGACATGTAAGTTACAGTATATGCTTATTTTTGAATTAGTAAATGTGTAAATATGTTAGCTAGCATTAGGTAGGTACTTACGTTACGTCTCTCCACATTTGGAACAGATGCAAGTAGCTAAGGGATATTCTGCAATATGGTGCGGTAGTTTTAACGAAGAGCCGTCCATTGAGACTTAAGAGTTGGAGAGTGTGGCGCAATTTAATACCGAATCTATTTAGGTAAACCAATTAAATGAACATTTTTGACTCACACCTCTCCGTTGTATTTCATTTTTTCCGCTTCATTACTTGCATTTATTAATTTCACAATTTAGTTTTGAAATTTAAGTTTTTCTTTTTGTTGTGGGTCCAAATGTTATGTGCCCTGCATTCCATTGATGCATCTAAAACAAGTACACTTTTGTTAGGAGGAGAAATTAATAATTATATAAATAAATAAATAAATAGAAAGAACCCTCCACCACATGCACCTTCACTTGTAATATATATGTACTGAACGATTATAGAGGTTGTTACGGAAAAAAAAATATTTATATGTTTAAATTTATAAATCTTGCAAACATTTTGGGACATCCAAAAAAAATAATAATAAGTAAACAAAATGGGACGAATGGAGTAGAAGAATTAAGTAGTGTGATGAAATATATCCCAACAATATATTATTAAATAATGTACTTCCTCCATTTTATTATTTTAGGTAAAAAAATTTTTACACAAACATTTAGGAAGTAGTTAAATTGGTTTTTTTTTTTCTTTTTAACCCTCAGTGCACTAATGAATAAGTGAATTAGCATTAAACACAAATTATAAATGGATTATATAGTCTTTCATAAGGACTGCGTAGAAATTTATATACAATTAATGCATTTAATAATAATAAAAAAAAGATAAAATGGACTCTATAGTTTAGGCAAATTCTATTTCTATTAAATTTGCATATGTAAGTAAAATTGCCAAAATATAAATCTTATTGAAAGTTATGAAATGGAAGGATTATATATATATATATATATAACTCCTAATTGTATTGATGTATTTATCTATACATAGTTTATGAGTTAAAAAGTAATTCACCTCTATTACACTCCCTCCGTTCTATTTAGATAAAAAAAGTTGAATTTGTACAAAGATTAATGTGACAGCTAAATTATAATTTTTCGTTATTTTTTTTCTAATATACCCCCAATATAACATTAACTCCTATTTATATTTCTACGTAAAGACACATATAGATTGGAGAGAAAATAAGTGTATTAATTTCAAATTACGTCATTCAATAAATGATTTTGGGTAAGAACTACTTGTATTTAGAAATATAGGCATTTACATTTAGCTCCTCACTTAAATTAAACAAGTCAATAAAAACAAATGATCCCTTACTCTTACTCTAGTGGTAAGAATGATTGGTCCTAGGTTCAATTTTTGACATTGTAATAATTAATTTCAATTTGAATTCATTTCCTTTAATGGGATTGTTGTAACTTCTGCCGATAGCACCGAACGTTATATAATTTGCTGTATATAACATCGGAAAAAACAAAAAAACAAGTAAAGATTTACGTACACTCAATTTATTGCGTATAAATTGACTTATAAATTGGTTGCAAAAGTATCACATGGACAGTGTAAAAGCCATTGTGTGGTTTATTTATTTAATTAATTTTATAATAAGCAGTGTCAGGATTTATTAATTGTAAAATGGTATTCCCATCACATTTAAAATAAACAGTAAATAAAGATTTATTAATCGACAATAAGATCTGCAACAATAGCCTTAACTTGGATCCTGGTACTGATTGACGAAATAAGAGGTCCGTGATTCCCGCTCTATTACACTATCAATTCAACTTATTAACTCATTAATTAATAAATTAAGTGTATACGTGTACATAAAGTAAGTGTATCAGTGAATTAACACATCGAATCTTCTTCGTCAATATCATTATTTTTAATAGTACTTGCTTTAAGCTTTGTATTTTCCCTACTTGCTATTTGAGTTTAGGTAAGATTTAAAATATCGGTTACAATTGTATCAGACGTGAAATGAGATAATCATATTTCTTTTTGAATTAATTAAAGGTCTTCATTTTAAACTTTGAGTATGGAATCTCTTTAAATATTTAAAAGAGAGATTCTCTTTTTATAGAATTTATCCGGAGCGTATTCGAAATAATGGAATGAGCGGACTTGATTAAAAAATAAAAAAAAATATCGGTTAAAATGAGTTTTGATTATTTAGTGCATAATAATAATAATAATTGTTTCTTATGGCTGTCTGGTTGGAAGTTTGAATCCGGTCAAAATTTAAATTAGCCAAATTTGATTTTATAATTTTTGAGAAAAAGGTAAAACTAAGGTGCAGTGGCGCAGAGAAAAGGCATGGGCTGAGCAGCCCAATTTTCAAGTGAAACTCGTGCCAAGTCTAATCCCAATTCGCACCACTCCCTATAGGGTCAAAATCCTCAAAATTCACATCAAAAATTAATTCATTAATCCAAAAAGAGTTATTGAATAAGTATTTCTATTTGTATGCTAAGTAAATATATATAAATTAAGAGTAGTATTATAATTTATGTTTTTCATAAATTAATTAAATACAAATATCATATATTTTTGGGAAAAAAGCTATTTAGTAATTAGAACCAAACACAAAAATTTAACATTTCTAAAACTCCATTTTCTTAATGAAGTATTTTTATAAAATTTAAGTTTTTCATAAGAGTTTTAAGACAAATATGATTATTTATAAAATTTGTATTTTCGTGTCATATATATTAAATAAAAACCCTTTTTTTATAAAATTGTTCATATTTTATATATAGAATAGTTAAAAAAAGATGAATGAAACAATTTGATTTGAAAATTGAACTGCAATTTGACAGCGACTTTGGATAATAGTAATACATATATACACACACACGAGATAAGATTTGAAATGGATAGGCGCCTTTCTTCACAACCTGAAATCGACTTTTGCGTTTCGCTTTTTTACGGCTCTACCGCTATTTGTTAGAGCCTAGCGGCTGCACATGCTTTGCTTTTGGCTTTTCTCTATGCGTTTAAAATCCTATTTGGCTTCTTCCTTTCTCTATTTTTATTTTCAAAATTTATTCGCGGTACAGTAAAACCCAATGGGAACAAATGGTAAAACCTAAGTATTAAACTTTTGCTCCTCAACAGCTTTTAAAATGATATTTAATATTTTGATTATATGGTAAAACCTAAGTATTAAACTTTTGCTCCTCAACAACTTTTAAAATGATATTTAATATTTTGATTATAATCAAAATATTAGTTTATTATTTATGTTGTTCATTAGTACAGTGTTTATATAGCTATATTATTTTTTCTAAAAATTAATTAATAAAACAATCAACGGTTATTAAAATTGTTAATATTACTAAAGAGCGTAAAAAAAACATTTGGTTTAAACTATTCAGCTATGTTTTAAAGTTTTTTTATTAATTGGTAGGTAATTTATATTTATATTACGTTTGAATTTCATTATCGTTATCAAATGATTATTAATAAAATTATTTTTTTTGGAATTAATTTTATTGATAGTCATTTCCCTTAAATACTATATTAAAATTTAATTAGCGTATTTTTTATTTACATAAAATATTAAGATAAAAAATAATATATTTACCATAAAAATTAAACAAATGTATATTATTTACCGTAATATACAAAAAAAAATACCCTTAATTAATACTTAGTTTTACATTTTAGCATTAGCAACTGTCAAAATTTTAATAAACATCAATATTTATCGACTAATTGTTATCGAGCAATCAGCTACAGCAACTCATGTCAACTTATTTGAACAGCTAAAATAAACCGATCCTAAATTTGGAAGGACAAATTGGTATTTTAGAGCAGTGAACTTTAACCGCTAATAACCAACTTGTCGTTTGAATGAATACATCAAAACTGCAAAATTCCAACCTGCTTTTTGCAAGCATTCTCTCCCTATGCTTTATTGGTGTTTTGTCTGAAATAAAAAAAATCTGGACCATCCATTTAGTCAAGGATAGCCCTCACCAGTCACCAGTGTCCAATGTGGATTCCACAGCAGATTTTTCCTCCTTTTGTGTTCCGTCTCAGCTTTCACTGTTGCTAAGGATCTTCTGCTCTTACTCTGTCCAAAAGAAACAAATTCTCAAATCATGCTTATTGTTGACTCCCACTCACTAAGAAAAGCATCCAATTCCTTCACTTTTCCTTTCCTTTTCTTTTTCTTAATTATTAATTATAAGATTAAAAAAAGTTAACTTATTTCCAAACTTTTTACCTTGAAAGTAAATTTGATCAAAAGAACAACTTACTTTTATGAATTTTTTTTTTTGAGAATTTTTTGTTCAACATTTACTCAATACTTTTATAAATAATCTTACCGTTATTTAGATGTATGCATTAAATTTGTCTCAATTAAATGAATATTAATTAAATTTATAATTTAATTAATGATTCATATTTTTTAGAATTGAAATAATTCAATTATTTTTTTAATTTTTATCGATATGCTAAAAATTGGCAAATTTAAAGAATCGGACATTATATTCTGCGTATAAAATAGGCTATGTATTTTGTGGTGTTGAGTCAAATATAACTATTGTTTAACCATAATAGTTACGAGGATCCTAGAAAAATTCGAGGTTACGTGGCACAATCATATTAACATAGTATTTCAAATAAGTGAAAAAGAGAATTTCTAACTAATTTCATGATATCTTAGTTCATAACCACTTTTATAAGCCAACGTCAAATATTGAAATCTAGCTAAACTGTCTCGCTCCCCATGTGCAAATGTTCTTAAAAGTAACCATGATTAGACCAATAATTAAACCAATTAAAATTAATATGTTATTGAAATAAAAGCCAAGTGGGATGTGATTTTGATTGCTGTCTCTTCATAAATTTATGAATCGATGGATATAAAGAATAAAGCTTCAAAAAGTTTTAGTTACATGGATATAAACTTTATTTTTATTCTAGCGGTAAACAATAGAATGTAAAAAAATTTATAAATTTAACATTTCATGGCATTTAATTCCACATACATCCAAACATGGTCCAATTAAGGTTAGCTAAACCTAAATTCACCTAATTAACTACTTCAAGAAACATTTTTTTTTTTTTGCTTTTAGTATAAATTATGTTTAGGTTTGATGAGATAATGACACCCTTTTAATTAAATAAGTGTAGGCTTTTACTTTATTAACGCTTCTTAAGGGCTATCATATTCATATTTTATTTTATTAAATTGTAAAATTTTTTAAAAATACTTATCAAATCTAAAATATTAAACTCGAGCCAACGTGATCTTTTTACACAAAAAATTACATTTTGAATTTAATAAGCAAAAATATCTTGCATTAAACTTTATATAC